>JARBWK010000015.1:4067833-4620720 GCA_030556195.1 Anolis apletophallus
AGAAAGCATCGCCTGCCCAAAGGGACACTGGCTTGGAGTCGGCATGTCATTTCCATCCATTCTTGCCTGGCCCCCACCCCGGCCCTATGAGGACCATGTGTGAAATTCCACCAAGGTTCAGTTACTTCTGAACAGCAGGGGCCAGAATAGTTGAACTTCATAATCTGCTGGAATGCTTCTTTAGCTGGCTTTCCTTTAGGCGTGGGGGGAGAAAAGCAGGAGGGAGGCCGCCCCAAACGCTGGTGTCGGGTGGCAGGCAGGCACAGGTGCTGGCCTGGAAACCCGCCACAATGCCATGCCATTCATTTCAGAAATCACGGAACGGACTCATCCTTTGGATGTCCAAGCGGAAGGCAGATCTGACGCCATGGGGTTTGTCGGTACAGCCAGCCCTTCACATTCCTTGGAGTTAGGGGGCACAGGACTTCCCAAAAATGAAGAAGAAACAATTCAAGCAAATAATGTCTATTTTTCTTACTCTAGGAATCTCTATGTCCCTCTAGAGCAGGGCTGCCCAGGAAGTCAATCGCGATCGACTGGTCAATCAGGGGATCGAAGGAGGTCGATCACAGCCAGATGGGGCACTTCTAGAGGGGGCGGAGCCATGCTGTGCCAAGTCCCGCCTTCTTGCTTCAGTGCTACCACATAGCTTCTCAGGCTTGAGGAGGGTGTGCCAAAGAAACAGTAATGGCTAGCTATGCCACCACTGGCTTGGCACTGCCCTCCTCAAGCCTGGAGAAGCTGTGGTAGCACTAAAGCCAGAGGGGGAGGAGCCGGAGCCATGCAGCGCCAAGCCCCGCCCCCTCCCCCTGCTCCGCCCTGCTTCTCTCTCGGTAGCTCTTTCTGACTTAGCATTCCATAGAGTAGGGGTGATTATCGAGAAGGCCCTGCTTCTTGTAGTCGTAGATGGTACATTTTTGAAACTAGGGACCTCCAGGAGTTGTCCCGACTCTGAACGTGGGACAATATGGGATGAGGCGGTCCCTAAGGTACACTGGCCCCAGACCATTCAAGGCCTTGAAGGTCAATACCAGCACCTTGAAAGTGATGTGGCATTCCACTGGTAACCAGTGCAGCTCGTGTAGAACTGGTGTAATATGGCTGGACATAGGAACACCAGCCAACAGCCGAGCTGCCGCATTCTGTACCAGTTTCATAGGCATGAGAAAAAAGTTATGAAAATGAAATGATTCGTAAGAAATTCGTAAGAAATGCTACTTTTGAGTATTTCCGCACCTGGAACGCCAACCAGGAAGTGGACTTTCTTTATAGAACTTCGGGGCCAGGATTTTCTTAAGTGTCGTTATTAGGTCGTAAGGGGGGGGGGCACCCTCCTTCTCTCTCACCACCCTCCCGCCTCCCTTGCCAATAAGTATTATGGCAAGGCAAGCCCTAAACTCGCTCCTTCTTCCGGCTGGAGTAAACCTCTCTGTTTACATTTTTCCAGGCTTCCTGCCTCTCCTGCCTGCCAGGATCTAAAAGCATCAAAGAGTATTGGGGTGAGAAACCAACCTAATGTATAATAGAATGAATGCTACTGTAAGTGCCTAATATTATAAGTAATCCAACTGGTCATATACCTACATTCCATGCACATGCAATAATACAGCAGTAATAACAATGGGTATAAGAAGAGGTAAAATTCAAACCGAAGTATTCTGACTGTGGTCCCTCCTCAAGCTGTAAAAACTGCAAAAGGCTCTTCTCTGTGAGCCCGGGAAAGCCAAAACCCCGGGCACAGCGTTTGCTGCCTGGGTGCACACATACATATTATTGGGGAGGGGATTTGCTGCAGAATCCCGGGCTCATAGAGAAGATTCTGCAGCAAATCCCCCCCAAAGAATATGTATGTGTGTGCACCCAGGCAGCAAACGCTGTGCCCGGGTTTTGGCTTTTCCTGGCTCAGAGAGAAGAGCCTTTGCAGTTTGAGGAGGACCACAGTCAGAATACTTTGAAGTTTACCTCTTCTTATACCCATTGTTATTACTGCTGTATTATTGCATGTGCATGGAATGTAGGTATATGACCAGTTGGATTACTTATAATATTAGGCACTTACAGTAACATTCATTCTATTATACATTAGGTTGGTTTCTCACCCCAATACTCTTTGATGCTTTAGATCCTGGCAGGGCAGGAGGAGTGGACGGGCCCTCCCTGCCCCTTCTGCCTGCCAGGATCTAAAGCCTTGAAGAGGCTTTATGAGGGGCCAACTCCAGCCCTCCAGGTGTTTTGGACTTCAACTCCCACCATTCCTCACAGCCTCAGGCCTCTTCCTTTTCCTCTCAGCCTGGGCAAACTTGGGCCCTCGCTCCCTCAGGATTGTGGTGAGAAGAGTCCCATCTAGAATTCAGTGTGGTTTATTCAAGTTTTGGCCTACAACTCCCAGAAATCCCAGCCAATTTACCAGCTGTTAGAATTTCTGGGAGTTGTAGGCCAAACCATCTGGACTGCGCATGCGCTGGCATACGAACTACTCGCGGATTTCGTTAGTAATTAAGCTACATTTTAGAAATTTTTGAATTTTTTTGTAAGTCTTTCTTTTACTAATCAAACCACCCCCCATTTGATTTTAGAATCGCCATTTTTGGGTTCGAAACCATGCCTACAGTTTCAATTTCCGGATCACCAGCAAAGGAAGGCCAACGTAGAGAGCATTACAGTAGTCTAATCTTGAGATGACCGTGGCTTGGACCACTGTGGCTAGATTGCGACGGGACAGGTAGGGAGCCAACTTCCTCGCCTGACCGAGGTGGAAGAAAGATACTCTACTGACGATGGAGATGTGTGTCTCCATTGTCAGTTGAGAGTCCAATGTGACGCCAAGACTTTTAACGGTTGACGACGGACATAGTGTCGTGCCGTCCAGGGTAGGAAGTTGGATCTCCACCCCACCCGAGCGACCCAGCCGCAGGATCTCAGTCTTAGCTGGATTCACCTTCAACCTACTGGCTCACAGGCATCCAATGACGGCCTCAAGGAATTGATTGAAATTACCGGATACGGATTCAGGCTCACAAATATAAGTCAAACCCACAAATGTGGAGGGCTGACTGTCATGGCTGGAGGATGTGGGAGATTTAGCTCTGCCACATCCCCAAAGAACAGGCTATACAACCCCAAAATAAATAATTTTCTTGGTTCCTTGCTGAGCTTGCTCCTGGAATCATTTGGGGCATTGAATCAGAAAATTGCATTGGATAGACCACGTGAGCTCTGGTTTCTTAGATAAGGTTATCATGCTTTTCTATGGGTGAGAAGATGGAGACTGGTATGTGGCATATGATATGTATCTCAAAAACTAGAGCTGATAGGGGGAAACTGGTGCCATTTTTGGAATCAGTGGGTCAAATATATACAGATAACACTTGAGGCACCCAAATGTGTGTTGGCCAGTATTATCCATTGGATCAGTGTTTCCCAACCAGTGTGCCGTGCCGTGAACGATCATCAGGTGTGCCGTGGGAAATTGGAACCTCCAACACCCTTTCTTTCCCCTCCTGCCGAACACTTTTTCTTCTCCACTCGGGCTTCCTTCTTCCCAGCCTCGCTCTCCTCGCTTTGCCTCGCTTTGCTCTGGGGCAAGTCTCTATGTCCTCTAGAGCAGGGCTGCCCAGGAAGTCAATCGCGATCGACTGGTCAATCGGGGGATCGAAGGAGGTCGATCACAGCCAGATGGGGCACTTCCCCTCCTGAACACGCTCATGCTGTCCCCTCGGATCAAAATGGTGGCAGAAGCGGCAGAATAGAAGAAAACGTAAGTGTTCGGCAGGAGGGGGAAGAAAGAGCGCGAAGGGGGAGGGGGAGGAAGAGGTCTCTGTTGAAAGCTGGCATGGGCAAACTTGGACCTTCCAGGTGTTTTGGACTCCAACTCCCACCATTCCTAGCAGCCTCAGGCCCTTTTCCTCCCCCCCCCCCAGCCACTTAAGCAGGAAAGGGCCTCAGGCTGCTAGGAAAGGTGGGAGTTGAAGTCCAAAACACCCAGAGGGCCGAAGTTTTCCCATGCCTGTTTTAGGGACCTTAAAGTGGTGAGCCTCCTTCCAACATTGTGATTCTGGATAGAAAACAAACAACAACATAACATAACATTGTTTGAGTCCACGGTGCTCTCTGGGTGTAGGTGAACTACAACTTCCAAACTCAAGGTCAATTCCCAAGCAAACCCTTTCAGTACTTTCTGTTAGTAATGAGAGTTTAATATGCCAAGTTTGGTTCAATTCCATTGTTGCAAGAGTTCAGGATGCTCTTTGATTGTGTGCTAGCTATAAATCCCAGAAACTGTAACTCCCAAATGTCAAGGTCTATTTTCCCCAAAATCCATCTGTGTTCACATTTGGGCATATTGAGTATTCATGCCAAGTTTGGTCCTGATCCAACATTGTTTGAGTCCACAGTGCTCTCTGGATATAGGTGAACTACAACTCCAAAACCCAAGGTCAATGCCCACCACACTCTTATAGTATTTTCTCTTGGTTATGGGAGTTCTGTTTGGGAAGTTTGTGTCTTTCTGCCATTCCTGACCGGATATCTATGTTGTGTTCACCGAAACAGGCCCAGGTTTCACACTGAGTGGATAAATACATTTAAAAACATATTAACTATTAGGCATGAGAAAAAAGTTATGAAAATGAAAAGAAATTGGAAGGGATTCGTATGTATGGGACTTTCAAGTTTATATGGATCGCAAGGCCAATCCCAGAAGTGGACTTTCTTTTCCGCACCCCCTGGGCCCAAAATTTCGTTAGATTATTAAATATTTCGGATGCCCCCCAACAGGAAAATTTCCCCCTCCAAAATACCTTTGCAGACATAACTCACAGTCAAATCGAGGCCTTTCCATGCTTGAAGCCTGATTAGAGTGAAGGGCCTCCTCCAGGAAGTGAAAAAGGAGCCGGAAATGATAGAGAGATCCAGATCGGGACTCCTAGAGGGGCTGGAGGACTGAGGAAAAAAAGCGATTTAAACACCCAGGAAGGGGGTTTAGATAGAAGGACAGAGTAGAAGGACATACGAACTGCTGAGAGAAGGGCAGCAGGAGTGAAAAGAGCACGGAGAGGAGAAGGAAGAGTTCAGAATCAAGAAAAGCCATAGAGTTCAAACAGAAGTCCTAGACTGCTATGGTAAAACTGAATGGGATAAAGCTGGAGTGAGGAGAATTCTACAGATTAGCAAGGCCTGCACCAGAGGTATTTAATAATATTAATAATAATATATTAATCCATTGTATCTCCCTGCAAGGAAACCAAGGGAAATGTTGCCCCTTGATTTGCCTGTGCTTAAAACAGTATCAGTCCTGTTTCCCTGCTTTGCCTACTTTAGAACTACTAACGAATTTCGTTAGTAATTACGTTAAATTTTAGAAATTTTAGGATTTTTTTGTAAGTCTTTCTTACACTAATCAACCACCCCCCCCCCCCAATAGATTTTTGATTCCCTATTTTTGGGTTCGAAACCATGCCTATTAACTATATGTATTACTGTGTTAGAGTGTCATTTTGTGTCATTTTGGTTGATGGTGTGCCCCAGGATTTTGTAAATGTAAAAAGTGTGCCGCGGCTGAAAAAAGGTTGAAAAACACTGGGATAGACCACGTGAGCTCTGGTTTCTTAGATAAGGTTATCATGCTTTTCTATGGGTGAGAAGATGGAGACTGGTATGTGGCATATGCTATGTATCTCAAAAACTAGAGCTGATAGGGGGAAACCGGTGCCATTTTTGGAATCAGCGGGTCAAATATATGCAGATAACACTTGAGGCACCCAAATGTGTGTTGGCCAGTATTATCCATTGGATAACAACGATGGCCTTTGAGTCTTTCACAAAGGTGCTGACTCCTCCAAGATGCCACTCTTCCTGCTTGCTTGGTGTGTGAATGTATTTAAAAATATATCCATATGCTTACTTATTTTCCAAGCTAAAACCAATTCCACAAACTTGATGATGAAATAGCTCCCGAAGCCACTACCGGCAACATCTGTTGAAATTTGTATTTACAGCCGATAAGATCGGCAATTAAAACGATCCATTAAAAACGCAGCACCCCTCAAACCCATAAACAACCACAGCAGAAAGTACATATAAAGAAAATAGGTTTACACATGGTAGTCCTTACTCGCTCCCAACTGAAATTTAGGCAAAATGCAAGTCATTTGTGTTGATGTTTATTGACTACTAGTTATATCCCCCTTTCTCCTACTGTTGAAAATTAGGTTGCACAATCCCTACACTTATTTCATTTATTTACTAGCTTGGGGACCCAGCGGTGCCCGGGTTATTTGAGAAAGTCATTGTGTGCCAAGGTTGGTCTTTGGTACTTCAAGTCCCATCATCTATGGTCCACCCTCCTGTAAACTGTAGAAGGATGGAGACTGGGCCACCGGGGCACAGGGTGCCAAGTGTAGTCTTTTTAGGTCTTTGTTCAGGGCTGCAGTGGTCTGTGGGAAATGAAGGCTTTGAAAGTACTACAAATCCCATAATCCATGGAGGTACCTCAAGTCCCACTCTTCTCCATACGGCAGTAGAATGTAGAGTGGGTCATAGGGGCACTGTGTGTCAAGCTTGGTCTTGCATTGGGCCTCTGTGTGGCAAGTGTGGTTCTGATACGTCATTGGTGTGGGCCGCTGTGCTCTAAGCAAGTGAGTTAAAGTACTGCAATTCCCGTCATCCATGGTGCATCCTACCTCAATCTGCACCAATATTTAGAGTGCACCTTGGGGGGTCTTTGGGCCTGGGTGCACACACATACATATTCTTTGGGGGGGATTTGCTGCAGACTCTTCTCTATGAGCCCGGGATTCTGCAGCAAATCCCCCAAGAATATGTATGTGTGTGCACCCAGGCAGCAAACGCTGTGCCCGGGCTTTTGGCTTTTCCCAGGCTCATAGAGAAGAGCCTTTTGCAGTTTTCACAGCTTGAGGAGGGACCACAGTCAGAATACTTCGGTTTGAATTTTACCTCTTCTTATACCCATTGTTATTACTGCTGTATTATTGCATGTGCATGGAATGTAGGTATATGACCAGCCTGGGCAAACTTGGGCCCTCGCTCCCTCAGGATCGGGGTGAGAGAGAGGCAGCAAGGAGTGAGGGGGGTCCTCCTCCTTTTTTTGCTGCTTCCAAGAATAGAATACCCCCTCCCTCCCTCCTTCCTATTTGGAGAGTCCCATCTAGAATTCAGTGTGATTTATTCAAGTTTTGGCCTACAACTCCCAGAAATCCCAGCCAATTTACCAGCTGTTAGGATTTCTGGGAGTTGTAGGCCAAAACCATCTGGAATGCACATGCGCTGGCATACGAACTACTAACGAATTTCGTTAGTAATTAAGTTACATTTTAGAATTTTTTGGAAAATTTTTTGTAAGTCTTTCTATTACTAATAAACCCCCCCCCCCCCCATTTGATTTTAGAATCACGATTTTTGGGTTCGAAACCATGCCTAGTAGCTTATTCAGCAGTCGGTTGTCAAAGCTGTGAGAGAAAGCAGTCTCTTGACAGAGCTGAGTGTGAGCAGTCAGAGAAGACAGTTGTCTTGTAAAACTGACAGGAAAAGTTCTGTGTGCAGCTGACAGACAGTCAGTCACAGGTTTTTGGAATCTTTAGGGCTTAGAGATTAGCTCACATCTCTGGAGAAGCAAGCTATAGGAAAACTCTATGAGAGAGTTAGTAGCTAGGGTGCTTCTGGACGACTGAATGTTAGCTCAGAGAACTAACTAGGTTAGTTAGTTGAAGACTACTCACGTCTAGTTTTAATATTAGAGTGAGGGAGTTTAGAGAGACAAGTTTTGAACTGTCTAGTTGTGTAACTAAGTGAAGAAAGCAATCTTTAGTAACCAACATGCTCTAGTACCATTCTGTATAACCGTTACACATTTGTGCTTATAAGATCTGCCTGTTGAGTTAATAAACGTTGTATTTATTAACTTTACAAGAAAGCTTTCAGTGTGCCTCATTACATCAGAGTGTGCCAGTTCCAGCCTTCCCACATTCCCAGTCAAAGGGGAATATTTTACCTCAGCAATTCTTTTGGTTTACCTTCAGATTAGGAGCCTAGTTTAACTATTATTTGATCAGAAATCCTAAAAACAATTTTTAGGTTGGTGGTAGCATTCCAAGTGGTTAAAGCCTCTCAGTTTATAGCCCAAGTCATCACACTTGGCATTCAACAACTACTGTGGTTTGAACCAGCTCTGCAGCCCTCAGCCCCACCTATCAGCCACATTCATTCATTGATTGATGCCGGGATTATGTGACTCGGGGTGAGGATTACCCAGACCTCCAGATGTGGTTGAGCTGCAATTCCTAGCATTCCTCAACATGTGTTCCAATTATTTTGTGTTCATGAGCATTAATAAAAATCATTTTGTTGTAAAGAGGAACAGGTACTAAAGAGATCCTCTCCAAGTGTTATGTTTACTAGCCGTGCCAACATTTCAATTGTGCTGCCACATCAATGCGGAGATTCATGCCACCTCTTTCCTTCTCACCTTCAGACAGCACTGGCTTCCCTGATAGACTCTCCTCACTTTTCCCAAACCTGGGCAAACCTCCCACCTTGAGAGCTTAATATGTCTGGCCTCTGCGAAAGCTCAGTCTAACTAATACCGTCAACCTGGATTTTGTATGATTAGTTCGTGAAAACTTGCCAACTGGAGTTTGTCGGCTGCCAAGTCAAGTCAATTTAGTGTGATGCTTGGGTGCTGGTAGGAGAACTTAATCCCTCTTTAATCTCCACAGTGCCCTTGACATCGTGGAATTTAGTTACAAAGCGAATGTCATTGGATGAGCCCTGCTAACCGTTTTGGTGAAACGTCTTCTCCGCCACCTTTCCTCCTCCTCTCCCACCACGTTGGCTTATCGTGTGGCTTCCCCTCCATATTTTTAGCCTCGTGTAAGGTTATCATTTTGCAAAACATCTATGGTGGGGGGACTAATGTCGGCAACGGGATGGAGAGGAAGAGAGTAAAGGAAAAAGAGACTTCTGCTTCATTACAATTCATCACAGGCCTGGTGTGATTTGGGGTTTCAGCGATGGAGGGGCATTAGAGGGGCACGTATTATATTTCAAGGTTGACTCACGGCATAAAGATGTTTACATTGCAGAAACCACAAAACAGCTCCGCATGATTTGGAAGGTGCCGAGGGGGCCCTTTTAAACCAACCCCCCTGCCCCATAGTAAAGGAGGGAGAACATTCCTATGTGCGACCACTTGCTCGATTGGTTCGTAGCTTTGGGCTGGAGTGTCACCAATATGCGGATTCAAAACACACTAGAACTAATGAAAGATATCAAAAGTTATAGTCTTATGAACATCAATATCACATAAATACACAAGCAAAATGCAGTACATAGGAAAAGTTACAATTAACACATAGAGAATATAGGCGCGCCACAGTACTCTTGGTGAGATGGAACTCACAGATGGAACTAAGTACAATACCTCGTAGAAGTAACCAAAACCCGGAAATAAAGGCTCAGTCCGAGGAGAAGGGGTAATCCACGGGTAAGGGGTGAAAAGACCAAAGTAAATAATCCAGCCGTCAGAGGCGGTCTAAGGTAATTTTAAATGGTAAGCGAAAATTATTTTGGCGCCCCCCAAAATATTATTTTGCCCATGTAAAACAAATATACAATTATAATATCACAATACCATTAGTAGTATTATATTGTATCAATGTATATACAATATATTATACCATACTCATACTATATTATATCATAATTATATTATACTACATTACAATATAATTACTGTATATTATAATATATTGACATTATAATATAATATAACATTCTATTATATTATTATTATAAAATAATAAATAAAATTATTTATTTAAATAAAATGATCCTCTATTAAATATTTTCATGACTCCTATAAAACTCAAATAACCCAAAATAAAGTAAAATAAAATATTATATATTACTATTTTGTACAATACCACTATACTGCAATATTGTTTGTAATATTACATGTAATATAAAATATATCATTATTCTATTGTTATATTGTATTTGTATTATATTGTATGACAATATTAAGCAGAACTGTATAATAATCAACAAGAAATGCAATATAAATGCATCAAAATCAGAATATATTACCTACCACCCGTCTCATAATTCATAGGAGTCTCTCATAAGTCCAAAATTAGGATCCCAATATAAATGTAAATAGAAAAACAGCCAAAATGTTCAAATGAGGTCGAATACAGGCAGCGCGGCCTGGGCAAACTTGGGCCCTCCCTCCTCCTCTAGGTGTTTTGGACTCCAACTCCCACAACTCCTCATAGCCTCAGGCCCTCAGGTCTAGACAGAAATAGAGCCGAAGGAAGGAAGGAGGGAGAGAAGAGGTCACAGAGGAGGAGGAGGAGGAAAGACCTTCATTCATTCCTTCACTTACACTTCCTTCACTGATTCTTCTCTCCTTCCCCGTAAACGCGTGCGCGGAGGAGACAAAGGGAGAGGGGAAGCACTCCCTGCCTGCCCGATAGGGAGTGCTTTGCTTACAGGCTTCTGCGCAAGGGAGCTACTGGGCATGCACTGAGGTTTTCGCGCATGTGCAGTTGCTCCTGTGCCCATCTTCAGCTCCGGAGCAACTGGGCCTGCGCGAAAACCTCCGCGCATGCCCAGAAGCGGTGTCGGAGCGCACAAGGGCGGGGCCCAAAAGCAGGCAGCTGCGGCACTGCCTGAGGAACATCGGGAGGGCCAGGATGGCGCCCCAGGCGGCCAGGATGGCTCCCCCTTCCCAGATGGCGCCCTATCCGGCCGCTTACTTGGCCTACCTGTAGGACCGCCCCTGCCAGCCGTGTACGTCCACCACGTTGTAGTACCGGCCGCGCAATTGCGCTAAGAGCCGGGGGGAGTTTGCAAAGAAAGCAGAGCAAAAAAGCCGCGGCGAGATGCGCTGGGGCTCCTCCCTGGGTGAACTCAGCGTTTCCAGGAACCAAACGCTGCCCGGCCACGCCAATGCGCTGAAAGCCGGTGAAGGAGGGCTGGTTACGGAGGAGGCGCTGAAGGAAGAGAGGTATAGTGCTCCAAATGGAGGGAGCTTCTGACCCTGGGCGGCGTGACGTTATGTCCGTCATCTAAACACAGAAGGGAAGCATAAATATCAAAATATTAACATTATATTGCAATGTGAATGAGCACGTCAATACATATACATTCGTAAGGCACCATGCAAAGTCCTCAAGACAATATACATCACCACAAAGCGCAGGGTATCGCAGGAAGAATTAGCGGGTGGGGAAGTGAAGACCAGGAAGGGAATGAGTTCATTTGGAGGTAAATCCAGTTAGGTCTTATTTAGGTCCACACACAATGTCCCAGTTCAAATAGATTTTAAAGTTCCAAATGATAATCCAAATGATAATCCCAGGAGAGGTAAAGTAATCCAATGATGGGCGGAGGGCTTGTGTAAGGCGCCCAGAGGGGCCGCAACGGTCTGACTGCGGGCCCGATCCATTTCGCCCTACTCAGGCTTCCTCAAGCGGCAAATGGCATCAATACAAAGTGGCGTGACATAGGAAGATATACATTCAAGACATGGTTGGAATCCAGCATAAAGTCTCCTGTGGACCCGAAGGCTTTTGTTTTGTTTTGTTATGTCCGTCGTTGTCAGCTACATACAGGGAGCATACCACCCCCCTGTTGTGTCAGCTCCATTGGCTGCCTGTCCAATTCCGAGCTCAATTCAAAGTGCTGGTTTTGACCTTTAAAGCTCTATACAGTTCTGGCCCAGCTTACTTGTTCGAACGCATCGGCCTCTATGTCCCACCTCGTAATTTAAGATCATCCGGGGGCCCTGCTCTCGCTCCCGCCAACCTCTCAAATGCGGTTGGCAGGGACGAGAGGGAGAGCCTCGGTGGTGGCCCCCCCGTCTGTGGAACGCACTCCCTATTGATATTCGATCAGCTTCATCCCTCCTAACATTCAGAAAAAGAGTGAAATCCTGGCTTTGGGACCAAGCCTTTGCACCCTAGCATGCCACGGCACTTTAGACTGGTCAGTTGGGAAATTGGTGGTTAAGATCTAAGACATTGGATGGAACATTGTTTTAATGGTGATGAATGTACACGATAGGCATGGTTTCGAATCCAAAAATGGCGATTCTAAAATCAGGGGGGATTTTTTTTATTAGTAATAGAAAGACTTACAAAAAAATTCCAAAAATTTCTAAAATGTAACGTAATGACTAACGAAATTCGTTAGTAGTTCGTATGCCAGCGCATGCGCATTCCAGATGGTTTGGCCTACAACTCCCAGAAATCCTAACAGCTGGTAAATTGGCTGGGATTTCTGGGAGTTGTAGGCCAAAACTTGAATAAATCACACTGAATTCTAGATGGGACTCTCCAAATAGGAAGGAGGGAGGGAAGGAGGGAGGGAGGGGGTATTCTATTCTTGGAAGCAGCAAAAAAAAGGAGGAGGAGCCCCGGCTCCTCGCTGCCTCTCTCTCACCCCGATCCCGAGGAGCGAGGGGCCCAAGTTTGCCCAGGCTGGTCATATACCTACATTCCATGCACATGCAATAATACAGCAGTAATAACAATGGGTATAAGAAGAGGTAAAATTCAAACCAAGTATTCTGACTGTGCTCCTCCTCAAACTGCAAAAGGCTCTTCTCTGAACCCGGAAAAGGCAAAACCCGGGCACAGCATTTGCTTCCTGGGTGCACACACATACATATTCTTTGGGGGATTTGCTGCAGAATCTTCTCTATGAGCCCGGGATTCTGCCGCAAATACCCCCCCCCCGAGGAGATGGATGGGGGTGCTCCCAAGCAGCAAACGCTGGCTTTTCCGGGGCTAATTTCCCGGGCTAATAAGAGAAGAGCCCGTTTGCACCGCATGAGGAGAGACCAGTCAGAATACTTCGGTTTGAATTTTACCTCTTGTTATTGTTATTACTGCTGTATTATTGCATGTGCATGGAATGTAGGTATGACCACTTGGATTACTTATAATATTAGGCACTTACAGTAGCATTCATTCTATTATACATTAGGTTGGTTTCTCACCCCAATACTCTTTGATGCTTTAGATCCTGGCAGGCAGGAGAGGCAGGGAAGCCTGGAAAAATGTAAACAGAGAGTTTACTCAGAGTAAATCCACAAGGAGGGCACTTCATCCAAAGTGCCCTCCTTGCAGATTTACTTCTGAGTAATCCTCTCTGTTTACATTTTTCCGGGCTTCCAGCCGAAAGAAGGAGCGAGTTTGGGGCTTGCCTTTCCATAATACTTATTGGCAAGGGAGGCGGGTGGGTGGTGAGAGAGAAGGCGGGTGCCCCCCCCCCCCCCTTACGACCTAATAACGACACTTAAGAAAATCCTGGCCCCCGAAGTTCGAAAAAGGAAGTCCACTTCCTGGTTGGCGTTCCAGGTGTGGAAATACTCGAAAGTAGCATTTCTTACGAATTTCTTACGAAACGAATCATTTTCATAACTTTTTTCTCATGCCTAGTACATGATGTTTTAATATTAACTGTATTTTAATGTATTGAATTCTAGGTGTATTTTAATGTATTTTAATTTTAACTGTTGTTTACTATGTATTGTGTGGCATCGAATTGTTGCCGTCTGTTAGGCCGCACGGAGTCCCTCCTCGGGGGTTGAGAAGTAGCGGGGTATAAACACTGGAAATAAATAAATAAATAAAATTAAGAGCCTCGGTGCTACTTTCGCCCCTCAGCTGTCGATGGAGACTCACAGCTCCAATGTCAACACAGTGGCGTTTTTTCATTTACGCTAGGCGAGGAAGCTGGCCCCCTATCTGTCCCGCCGTGACCTGGCCACAGTGGTCCAAGCTACGGTCATCTCAAGGCTAGACTACTGTCACGCTCTTTACATTGGCCTGCCTCTGTCAGTGATCCGGAAACTTAAGCTGGTGCAGAACGCTGCAGCTCGGTTGCTCGCGGGTGTCCCGATGAGCTGCCATATCACACCCATCCTGCGTGAACTGCACTGGCTCCCTGTGGGATGCCAGATTACCTTCAAAGTGCTAGTTTTGACCTTTAAGGCCTTGACTGGCCTGAGGCCAGTGTACCTAAGGGACCGCCTTATCCCATACTGTCCCAACAGATCCCTACGCTCAGAGATGCAAAGTCCACTAGTGGTCCCAAGTTCCAGGGCTTACCATCTGACCGCAACAAGGAGAAGGGCTTTCTCGGTCATAGATCCAATCCTCTGGAATGCGTTGCCCTTCGAAGTCCGGGCCCTTCAGAGTCTGTTAGCTTTTCGGAAGGCCTGCAAGACCCTACTGTTCCAACAGGCCTTTGGGGCTTAAATTGTTCGGCTTCTCCTGATACTACCGTGTTTCCCCGAAAGTAAGACAGCGTCTTACTTTCTTTGACCCCCAAAATCCCCACTATGGCTTACTTTCGGGGTACGTCTTATATTGGGCGATGGTACCTCGAAAGTAAGACGAAAGTAAGACTTACTGCGGGCGGCATGGCGTGGCTTCCTGGGCGACGAGAGGCGACGAGAGGCTCCCAGAGGGGCTCAAAAGGGGCCCGGAATCCTCCTCCTCTTCCTCCCAGCAGCACCTTTCCCTCTCGCCGGTTCCGCCCCCTCCCGTCAGTGAAGGGAGGAGGGGCGGAGCCGCCGACGACGAGAAGGAAGAAAGCGCCGGCGGAAGTCCCGCCCGCAGGGCGACTCAGGCGTCTTTCCCCACCGCCGCCCCGCTCGCCCGCGCTCCAAACGAAAAGCGCCTGAGTCGCCCTGGGGGCGGGACTTCCGCCGGCGCCTTCTCCCTCTCGCCGGTTCCGCCCCCCTCCCTTCACTGAAGGGAGGAGGGGCGGAGCCGCCGCCAGCGAGAGGGAAGAAGGCGCTGGCGGAAGTCCCGCCCCCAGGGCGACTCAGGCGCTGTTCGCCGCCCCGCTCGTGCTTGGAGCGCAGGCGAGCGGGGCGGCGGCGGGGAAAGACGCCTGAGTCGCCCTGCAGGCGGGACTTCCACCGGCGCTTTCTTCCTTCCCGCCGGCGGCAGCTCCGCCCCTCCTCCCTTCACTGAAGGGAGGGGGCGGAACCGGCGAGAGGGAGAAGGCGCCGCTGGGAGGAAGAGGAGGAAGAGGAGGAGGATTCCGGGCCCCTTTTGAGCCCCTCTGGGAGCCTCTCGTCGCCCAGCCAGGAAGCCACGCCATGCCACCCGCAGTACATCTTACTTTCGGGTACGGCTTATATAAGCCAACCCTCTGACACCCCGATACATCTTACAATCGGGGGTGTCATACTTTCGGGGAAACACGGTATGTGTATTTTATTGCTATTGTTCTTATGTATATGGTTTTAAAATGTCTGTTTTAATCCCTGTTTTATCTTGTAAGTTGCCCCGAGCCAACTGGGAGTGGCGACGAATAAATTTGAATAAATAAATAAATAAATTTCTCAAGAGGAACATGGTGACCAGTCCATGGAGCAGAAGAAAGGCAAACTTGGGTTTTCAATAGGGAATAGCTTTTCATGAAAGTTGCAACATTTACAGTGCAAACCTGGACATGTCACTGAATCTGTATTCTTGGTTTCACTTACCCGCACTTTAGAAAAACAGTGTCTCTTATTATTATTATTATTCTTTTCACTTCTTTTAAAAAAAATAATCAAGACACGACATGATTTTTATGGAAAATTATTAATAAAGATTATATTTTTTTAAAGAAAAATGGTGTCTCTGAACCAAACCTGCACAACATGTGGCCTGGAGGCCAGATGTGGCCCACAAAGGTTGGTGCGGCCCATATAGTGATGACGCATGCTACAACAATCCTAACAGATAATTAATGCTACCCTGGCTTGGAAAGTGAGGTGCTAAAAACCTATCTGTTAGGCTTGTGCACTTGGGGTAAACCTTCAGAGATGAACCCCAGACACATGGACCTAATACACTTGTGTTCTGTGTTGTTGTTATGTACATTTAATAAATAATAACAACAACAACAATAATAATCTAAGAATACCTCTAATATCCTAGGCCCTTTGGAAGTGCCTGATATTCAGAGATGAAGCCCAGACACTTGGACCTAATGTGCCTGAGTGCTGTGATGTCATGCACATGTAATAATAATAGTAATAATAATACCTCTAATATTCTAGGCTTTTGGGAAGAGTCCAAAATGAACCCCAGAAACCTGAACTGAATGTGCATGTATGTTGTGCTGTTATGTACATGCAGCAATAGTAATTCTTCTAATATCCTAGGCTGGGCCTGTTCAACAGGTGGCCCGCGCCCCGCACACGGCCCGCCAGCCCCTTGGATGCGGCCCTCCTACCCTCCTGCAAAATTTTATTATTTTAAAAATGAAAAAAAATCCGAAAAGAAATTTCAAAAAAGTGCGCATGCGCGTGGTTTCGCCACTTCTGAGGCTGGCGTGATGCTTTGGGAGGGAGGGCGGAGCCATGGGGAGCTCCCCCCGCTCCGCCTCCTCCCAAAGTGTCACGCCAGCCTCAGAAGTGGGCAAAACCAGAGGAGGAGGGGCAGGGCGTGGCCAGGGTCGTGGCCGGGGCGGGGCGGAGTGGCCCCCCAGGTGATCAGTGACGAATTCTGGCCCTTGGCCAAGTAGAAGTTGGACAGCCCTGTCCTAGGCCCCTGGGAAGAGCTCGATATTCAGAGATGAACTCCAGACACATGGACCTAATACACTTGTGTTCTGTGTTGTTGTTATGTACATTTAATAAATAAATAATAACAACAACAACAATAATCTAAGAATGCCTCTAATATCCTCGGCCCTTGGGAAGAGCCCAATATTTAGAGATGAAGCCCAGGCACTTGGACCAAATCTGCATGTGAGCTGTGATGTCATGTGCATTTAATAATAATAATAATAATAATCTAAAATAATACCTCTAATATTCTAGGTTTTTGAAATTTAGAGATGAACCCCAGACATTTGTACTGTGTTGTTATGTACAAATAAATCCAATAATAATAATAATAATAATCTAAAATAATACCTCTAATATTCTGGGATCTTGAAATTTAGAGATGAACCCTAGACATTTGTGCTGTGTTGTTATGTACAAATAAATCAAATAATAATAATAATCTAAAATAATCCCTCTAATATTCTAGGCTCTTGAGAAGCCAATAAATCCAATAATAATAATAATAATAATCTAAAATAATCCCTCTAATATTCCTCTAATATTCTAAAATAATACCTCTAATATTCTGGGCTCTTGAGAAGCCAATAAATCCAATAATAATAATAATAATAATAATAATAATCTAAAATAATACCTCCAATATTCTAGGCTCTTGAGAAGAGTCTGAAATTTAGAGATGAACCCTAAACATTTGTGCTGTGTTGTTATGTACAAATAAATCCAATAATAATAATAATAATAATAATCTAAAATAATCCCTCTAATATTCTAGGCTCTTGAGAAGAGCCCGAAATTTAGTGATGAACCCCAAACATTTGTGCTGTGTTGTATGTACAAATAAATCCAATAATAATAATAATAACAACAATAATAATAATCTAAAATAATCCCTCTAATATTCTAGGCTCTTGAGAAGAGCCCGAAATTTAGTGATGAACCCCAAACATTTGTGCTGTGTTGTATGTACAAATAAATCCAATAATAATAATAACAATAATAATCTAAAATAATCCCTCTAATATTCTAGGCTCTTGAGAAGAGCCCGAAATTTAGTGATGAACCCCAAACATTTGTGCTGTGTTGTATGTACAAATAAATCCAATAATAATAATAATAATAATAATAATAATAATAATAATTCTTCATAGTATGGAGGTAGTAGCAGTAATAAGTATGTGAATGCCTGCATAATAGAGGCAAATAGTACATTTTTAGAGTATCTCTGGCTGGTGTCATCTTAGTTGATTTTCCACTCCGCAGCTGATGGCCCGCCACCCACTCTTTTGCTGTCACCAAAGGCATCCATCCAGCCCCCTTTTGAGCCGGCTCAGCCTTGATCAGGAACTCCATTGAATAAAGATGAGTTTTTGTTGAAAAAGGAAACAGCTGGATTGCAAAAGCAAAAAAAAAAGGGGGATTTGGGCAGCTCCAGTTTCATTAGCGGAGGGAAACTTGAGGGCCTCAGAGGAGAACAACTGGGAGAGGAGCCACGAAATGAATGGGGCTGGGGAGGGGCCCCGGCTGGTAGGAAACAGAAGATCATAAAGAACTAATAATGAAAAATGGAAAGTGAGACGGAGCCAAGAAAAACAAGCAATAAATAGACCGAAAAAGGGGAAAGGAGGAGGAAGCCAATGCGGGCGGAGTGATGAAGCAGGAAGAGAGAAGGGCCCCGTGCATGTGTTCCATTATACGAAGAAAAAAAAATACGTATCTTTCCAAATTTCAGATGCTGATGGAAAACATCCAGGGTTGAACCTGGATTTCAGTGTCACCCTCTGGTTATGTCCTTTCCTCCTTATTATTTAACATCTATATGCGCCCGCTGGCCCAGTTGGTTCGTGATTTTGGTCTGGAGTGTTATCAGTACGCTGACGACACCCAGCTGGTGTTGGGAATGGACGGCAAGCCAGATACCGTACCCGATTGTTTCCATCAATGCCTTGAAGCCGTGGCTGGATGGCTGCGTTCCAGCCGGCTGAAGGTGAATCCATCGAAGACGGAGATCCTGTGGTTGGGTCGCCCTGGTATGGGTTGTCAGATTATTGCATTTTGAATAGCAATTCATGAGTCAGCACAAGATATATTTTCGCAGTTTGAGATGACCTGCAGTGTGACATGTTTGACACCAGATGGCGCTGTCTCAAGACTGCTAAATGGAACCTTGAGGAATGTCAGTTACAAAGTGACAGTTGGGATTTGTCAGTTGGGATTTAATATCTGTGAGGAAAGGATGTTTAGAAAGGTAGCTGTGATGGCTGTTGTTTTTCGATGTTTTGCCAGTTATTGTTAAATACAATTCAATACAAAGTTATATATTTACCTTGTGAATTGAATGAGAGTTTCATTATTCACACGAACAGAGACTGGAGTTTTTGGGCCGATGGGGAATTAAACTTCTATATTTCTGTTGCCTATCCGCTGTGACATAAATACTCAACGCCGAAGAGGTGAATGCCGGTTGCCGACCCTGGATGGCGAGCAACGAAGCCCATCACCCTCGGTAAAAAGTCTGGGGGTCCAGTTGGACCCACTGCTGTTCATGGAGTCCCAGGTCTCCATGGTCAGCAGGATAGCATTTTTCCATCTGCGATAGGCTAGGCCAGTCTTTCTCAACCAGTGTGCCGTGGCACACTAGTGTGCTGTGACGGACCTCCTGCTGTGCTGCGAGAAAAGCTCTCTGCCCCCCTTCCTCCCCCCTCCTGTCAAACTCCTGCTGCTTGGGGGAGGAGGAAGGGCAGGGCAGTGGCGAAGAAAAAGAAGAAGGAACCGGGGCGCTGCCTCCTTCGGCCATTTCCCCAGCCAGCCTCCAATCCGCCATGACTCCCACCATGACTCTTGCCCCTCGCTCGCTGAAGCCGTGGGGAGGAGGAGCCCCGCCCACTGAAGCCCGTCCACCGCTCATGCTCCTCCTCTGTAGGAGAGCTGAAGCTGGGGGGAGGGGCATGGCGCGGCCTGGCTCTGCCCGCCCCCGGCCTGGCACTCCCAGCAGCTGCTCCAGCCTTGAGGGGACAGTGCCAAACCAGCATTGTGCTGGCTCTGGCACCGCTGGCTTGGCACTGCCCCCTCAAGGCTGGAGCTGCTGCTGGGAGAGGTGAAGCTGGGGGTAGGGGGCGGGCATGGCGCAGCCTGGCTCCGCCTCCCCCGGCTTTGGCACTCCCAGCAGCTGTTCCCAGCAGGCCACCAACCCCAGCCGTTCTTACTGTGTTAGAGTGTCATTTTGTGTCATTTTGGTGGTGGTGTGCCCCCAGATTTTTTTAATGTTAAAAGTGTGCCGCAGCTCAAAAAAGGTTGGGAAACACTGGCCTAGGCGACTGGCTCCTTACCTATCCAGGGAGGACCTGGCTACGGTAATCCAAGCGACGGTCATCTCGAGGCTAGACTACTGTAACGCCCTCTACATTGGCTTTCCCTTGTCGACAATCCCGAAACTCAAGCTGGTGCAGAATGCTGCCACTCGATTGCTGGTGGGAGCACCAGTAACAGAGCATATCACTCCCATCTTGCAGCAACTGCACTGGCTACCAGTCGAGTACTGGATTGTTTTCAAGCTGCTGGAGCTGACCTTTTAGGCCGAGCATGGTCTAAGGCCAGTGTACCTGAGGGACCGCCTCACCCCGTACGTTCCCCCGAGATCACTTCGCTCAGAAGAACAAAACCTCCTGACAGTTCCGTCAGTCCACTCCTGTCATCGCTCGGTGACAAGACGAGCCTTCTCCGCAGTGGCCCCGGCACTATGGAATGCATTGGCAGACAATGCTCGTGCCATCACAGAGATAGTCCCTTTCCGGAGAGCATGTAAAACAACACTGTTTAAACTTGCCTTCAATTAAGTCCTCCGGATTCTATGATCATGTTTTATCTGACTAAATGTTTTAATTGCATTTTATGTATTATCCGCTTTTATGTATTTTTATGTATACTGTGTGCTTGTATGTGCTTTAACTTGTTGTGTAAACCGACCCAAGCCTGCAGGGAGGAGCACTATACAAGATTGAATAAATAAATAAATATGTGGAATAGGCTGAGAACTGTATTGGATTTCTCTGGACTAAAACCAACCCACTGGATCAATTTCAGGCTGGATCTACACTGCCATCTGATCTAGTTCAAAGCAGATAATCTGGATACTAGAGACTGGATTACGAGAGCGGGTCAATAAGTCCGTGACTTTTTGAATTTCCCGCCTCTTAACTGAAAGGGCGGCACTGCTCCTGTCAAGAGGCATCGTTCAGTTGACTCCTGTCAAAATTTGAACAAGCTGCGTCATTTAGTTTGTGTTTGACAGCCATTGATAGCAGACTACCGCCTGATTTGAGGAGAAAATGGAAAAAAAGTGGATTTTGTGTGCTCATTAAGCATTATATTTTGCAGAAAAATAATCACTCAAACCAAGGGTAAGCTTGATAAATACTACGGGGACTCTGCACCATCAATTTCAATGGTAAAAATGTGGTTTACTGAATTTTGTTGTGGCCGTACAAGCACGGAAGATGCCGAACGTTCTGGATGCCCAATTGAGGTCTCGACACCCGAAACAATTGAAAAAATTCACAATATGGTGTTGGCCGATCGGAGATGGAAAGTGCGAGAGATTGTGGAAGCCATAGGCATCTCACGTGGCTCAGTGGTCTCAATTTGAAATGATCACTTGGGTATGAGAAAGCTTTCCACAAGATGGGTGCCGTGTTTGCTCACAATCGACCACAAACGCAATCATGTGACAATTGTTGTTCAACTGCAATATGGATGAGTTTTTGCGCGTAACTGTGGATGACACGTGGACGACATGTGGATCCACCACAACACACCAGAGACCAAACAGCAGCCAAAACAGTGGGTTTCTCGGGGTGAATCGGTGCCAAAGAAGGCCAAGGTGGGTTTGTCAGCCAATAAAGTCATGGCGACCGTTTTTTGGGATGCACGCAGTATAATCCACATTGACTACCTTCAAGATGATAAAACAATCAATGGCGAATATTATGCCGAACTTATTGGGTCAATTTAATGAGGATTTGAAGCTCTACCAGCAGCTTCTCCAGGCTTGAGGATGGGAAGTGCCAAGCCAGGGGTGGCATAGCTAGCACAAGGCTGGCTTGGCACTGCCATCCTCAAGCCTGGAGAAGCTGCTGGTAGAGCGGAAGTCACAGGGGGAGGGGCAGAGCCAGGCTGCATTAAAGAAACGCCCCTCCCTCTGGCTTTGGAGCTCCCAGCAGCTTATCCAGGCTTGAGGATGGCAATGCCCCAGGGGTGGCATAGCTAGCACAAGGCTGGCTTGGCACTGCCATCCTCAAACCTGAAAGAAGCTGCTGGTAGAGCAGAATTAAGTCCATGGGGGCAGAGCCAGGCCATTTGCCAAGCCCCACCCCCCCCTCTGGCTTTGACTGCTCCCATTAGCTTCTTTTGAAGTGAGGATGGCAATGCCAATCCCCATTTGTGGCATATATTGCACAAGGCTGGCAGATTGGCACTGCCATCCTCAAGCCTGGAGAAGCTGCTGTTAGAGCGGAGAGCCATGGGGCAGAGCCAGGCTGTGCCAAGCCCCGCCCCTCCCCTCTCCAGCCTAGAGGAGGAAGGTAGATCTTTCTGACTTGGTTTTATTATAAGTAGCTCGCATGCTGAAAAAGTGTGGGCACCCCTGATATAGAGGAAGGTTGTGGGGTGGAATAGAGTCCCAGAGCACAGAGGAAGATGAGGGAAGCTGCGCTTCTTCTTCAAAATCCATAACGCGTTCCACAACTTGGAACGTCCCCAGCCTTGCATGCGACCAACTTCAAGCAGCTGGTAGACGCGCCTCTTGCCCTGTCTGTGCCTGATCCAAACAAGTGTTAGCATCCATGGTAATAATTCAAGGACGGTTTTGGCTGTAATGAGCAGAGACTCATCCAGAGGAAGAGTGTTGATTAGAGCAGGGCTGTCCAACTTCTACCAGCCCAGGGGCCTGAATTTCGGTCACTGATGACCTGGGGGACCGTAGGGTCTGCCCCCGACTCTGCCCCCCGCCCGCCCTCCCCGCTCCACTTACTTACAATTCCTAGTTGCATTATTAATTATAAAATAAATATAATATTTTACTAACATTAAATGCAGGGGGGGCATTCAAAAGGGCCACCCATACAATTAAATATAATATTTTACTAACATTAAATGCAGGGGGGCATTCAAAAGGGGCATGCATACAATTAAATATAATATTTTACTAACAGTAAATGCAGGGGGCATTCAAAAGGGCCATCCATACAATGAAATATAATATTTTACTAACATTAAACGCAGGGGGGCATTCAAATACACAATTACATAATAATAACATAAAGGTTAGCCTACCTTCCCAAACGCGCGGGATCCAGGAGCAGCCGGACCACGAGCAGAGGCGACGACCGAGCGATGCAGCAGCCGGGAAGGTACAAATCACGTCTGCGTGGGCGCGAGGGATTAAGTAGCCGAGATTTCGGCAACAGGTGTATCGCGAGACTACGGAAGCCACACGGGATTTCACTAACGCAGGCGAGATTTCGCGTTGAGAGCGAAACTCCGTGTGGCTTCCATAGTCTCGAGATACTTGCTCCGAAACCCAGAAGTGGGTAATTTTTTAAAAATATTTTAATTTAATTTTTTATTATTAAAAAGCTTAGGAGGCCGTAGGGAAGGGGCTGGGGGGCCGTATACGGCCCCCGGGCCACCAGTTGGACAGCCCAGGATTAGAGGGCAGAAAGAAGAATGGAGAAAAGAAGGAAGGAAGAAGGGGAAACTCAACGCAACAGCAGCTCGCCCATCCTTGTCCTCAAAATAATCAGTTCATTGTGACAAGAGGCACGAGAAGGGCGTTTGCCAAGGCTTTGCGGTTGCCGAGAGAACAGGTTTTTTCAGCTGGCCTTCAATGAGATCTCTAATAATCCAATGGGCTTGATGCGCATTACAGACTATCTCTGAAACCAGCCCAATAATGGTGTGATACTACTCCGCTTATTAGGTTTTCAGAGGAGCAGTTGTTGAAGAGAGGCCGGGAGTGTGTGTGCAGGGCATAGAAACCCCACTTGGTTGTGAACAGAGGAATGCTCATTAATCTTCTTCTTAATGGCAACACTCTTAATGGCTGGCAAAACATTACTTTTGTATTAACTTTCTTTTCCCTTTCTTTTTTGGCTTACTGTATGAAATGGAGCCAGGGCCACCAAAGCCTCCAGGAAAGCCTCCAGGAAAATAAGAGGATGCAGGATTTCCTATGATTTTTTTTTGGATGTTGTTCTTAATTAGGAAATGCATTGGCACCACATGCTCGCATGTGTGAGGATGTTTAGCTGTAGACAAACCAATGTTTTCTATTATGGTTCACATTCCTGCCTGAGTCAGAGCTCACGCTGTTCTGTCCATGGCTTACCAACTTCCCTCAGCTTTCTTCGGGGCTTTTCGAGGCCTCTTCCCCACCTTCCCAATTTGGCTTTCTATGTAAACATTCAGAATGTTGGACTCAGAATCCATGTACAGGAGGTGTCGGGAACCTTTTTGACTCAGAGAGCCATGAAAGTAAAATATTTGGAAATTTATTTCAGTGAGAGCATATATCTATTATATAAAGGGGTTCCCGTCATGGAACGACCGTCCCAAACAGAGAAACCTTACAACGCAGAAACACCAAACTTGCCAACAGAAATAGGCCTCAAGCAAGGTACGTTTGTAGCAAAGAAACTTTTCCCCAAAAAACCTAAAAGGCCCCCAAAACAACGAGTAAAAAAACCTACATTTCCCAGCATCCTCCGTGGCTGCCAGCGAATGCCATTGGCCGACATCGGCCCACACAAAATGCAGGGAGGATGAGTAACCATAGCAATGCTGGCCAGAGCCATCAAAGGCTAGGATAGAATGCTGAGAGATTTAAGTTGTCAGTTGGTGTTTGAGGGTTAAACTGTCAAAACCAAACTCTATGAGGGAGCAATTCTACAGCAATTCCTACCCACACAACACAACACAACTTCCAATCACAACCCATCCCACCAACCTTATGGGACCCCGTACACACAACACCTACCACCACCACAAACAAAAACCATTCCTTCCTTCCATACAGACAGAAACTGACCCAAAAGACAAGCCATGCCTTCTAAAAATAACAGCATCGGACGACACACTCGCAACGCTACATACATCAAACAAAAAAGGACAGAACAAACGCCAGAACAGAAACACACTGCGCAGCAGAGACACAGACAACAGGTCACTGCACGACGCACAGCTGAGAACCAAATGCAAAGAATTGCACGACAGGAAGAAGCGCGCAGCCAGGAACAACAAAGACGCAGAGATGCAACACAACAGCAGCGCGCAAGGAGCGCAGAAACACGCCGTCGCATCACAGAGAACAAACTTCAAAAATACCACAACCAATTCCACCATCTAGCCTTCAGATACAACGCTGCAGAAGACTACGGCATGGTGCCAGAGGCCGACATTGGCACCCTAACGCACATCTGCACACGCTGCAAAGCCCTGAAATACCCAGCAGAAACACCAGGAATGTGCTGCCTAGCCGGTAAAGTCTTTCTACCACCACTTGCCACTCCTCCACAACCACTACAGACTTTGCTGAGTGGAGACACTCCAGAATCAAAACACTTCCTCTGCTATATAAGACAATACAACTCATGCTTCCAGATGACATCACTTAGAGCACACATAGAAAGTGCGCAATTCATGCCTACATGACCCCACCAAGACCGTAAGTAACATCATTTCCAACCCTTACATACTCATACTCAGATACTCATGCATCTCCTAAATAGGACACAGCAACGCGTGCCGGGTACAGCTAGTATATATATATATGCTCTCACTGAAATATATATATTAGGGGTGGATATCTCCGGTTTTAAATACTTTGAAATCCATTAATTTTCGTATTTAAAATTAATTTCAAAGTTTTTTGACCCTCGGGCCCAACCCGGAAGTGTAATTTCTATACCGAACCTGGGTGCCGCCATTTTTCTAAAGGTCACGTTATTAAGTCGCTTTCCCCCCCTCTCAGTTCTCAACTCGCGAGAGGAGACTGGAGGGCAGCAGCACCCTCCTTTCTCCTCTCGCCAGCTGAGAGCTGAGGCGGGCGCCTTGAGTCACGTTAGTTCTCGGCAGGGAAGGAGGTGGATGCACCTCTTTCCCTGCCAAGACCTAACGCGAATCAAGCCTTGAGCGCACTTCAGATCCTGGCAGGGAGGAGGGGCAGGAAGGTCTCCGTCCGCTCCTCCTCTCCTGCCAGGATCTAAACCGCGCCAAGCTTTGGCACGCTTTAGATCCTGGCAGGGAGGAGAGGCAGGGAGGGCTCCGGAAGGGGGAGGAGGGTGCGGGACCAAGGCGGACCTTGGTGTCAATGTCGGTGAGGTAGTCCCTCCAGAAGGCGTTGAAGATACAGCAGCTCTTGAGCTGCCCAATGATGAGGGCAATGAGCTGGCCATCCCCCGGGGGCAGCGAGGCCGAGTCTGTGGCGCCAGGGCCACGTCTGCCTCCACCGCCTCCTCTGAGGCCCATGGCGGAGGACAAAGAGGAAGATGAGCTGGCACTGCCGGGCTCCACCATCCCCGGTGAAGAGGGCACAGGGCCCCAAGAGCAGCGCAGGATGAGGAAGAGGCAGCGATGGTGGCGCGGAAGCTGCAGTCGTGGCACCTTTGCATCACTTCTGGGAAACCAAGACCCGGGCTGCTCTGGAGAACCAGATGCAATCATGAAAAGAGCCACATCTGGCTCCCGAGCCATAGGTTCCCTACCCCTGATCTACAGTGTAGAATAGGCCTGGTTGATTTTTTAAAAATGGTTCAAAACTTGTTCTGGATGTAGAGGGAGCTGCCACTTTGAATCTGAATGACTTCTGAAATTTTCTTTAAAAAATTCAGAATTTTTATGAATATTTCGGAAATTTTGGAATGGTTTCGTTAATGGCGGCCATGCATGTGCAGTAGGAAATAAACAGCACTAGCACTGGGGGGGGCTTCAGGGGATTGTCCCTCCCTCATTTTTAGACCAATCATGATGAAACCAATCATTTTTAGACCAATCATGATAAGGGCAGACCGGACTCCGTACCCGATTATTTCCATCAGTGCCTAGAGGCCGTGACTGGATGGCTGCGAGCCAGCAGGTTGAAGGTGAATCCGGCCGGGGGCGGGGCCAGGCGCCCCCCCAGGTCATCAGTGGCCTGGAATCCGGCCCTTGGCCGGTTAGAAGTTGGACAGCACTGCCATATGACACCGATCCTGCTTAGCCCAATGTAGTCCTTTGGTTTCCGGCTCTCTTTCCAAAGAAAATGTAATTGCCCAGCAAATTAAGACCAATTTATTCTCAACCCCAATTCCTAATGCCATTGCCTGTCGGTTTCTGGCTTGCAGCTGCATTTTCCACCATATCCCCATCCTTGTTAGGGAGCAAGGAAATGAGCCTGCAGCTGGGGGAACCTTCCCGAGGAAAGCTCTTTCCCCACCTAGGTGCCACATGCCAGAGCTTGCCGGGAGATGAAGGTGTCGCAGGAAAAGAAGTCGGCCAACCACCCCTGGCCCTGCAGAAGGGATGGGCGTGAAGAAAGGCAATGCTCAGTGAGAGGGGAAAGTGAGAAGCGGGAAGGGGAAGGGAGGCCCTTGGAGCCCAGAGAGGAAGAGGAGTCAAGGAAGAACAGGAAGGACAAATGGGGCCTGTCCATGGCCTGCTCTCACACAGCTTGCTGCCCAGACAAAAGGAGGGGAAGCGGCTATCAAGGCAGGAAGGAAGGGCGAGGGGCCGACCCCGGTGGTTAACGCTAGAGCCAGAAATGGCAGAAAATGCACTCAGTAGAATTAAAAGAAGGAAGGAAAGGGCAGGGGAGAAGACATCAGAGAGAAGAAGAAATGCAGGAACACCTTTCTTCTCCTCCCTCTTCTCCCATCTCCATCTCCTTCTTCTCCCTCTCCTGCTCCCCCTTCTCCCCCCTGTTCTTCCATCTCCATCTCCTTCTTGCTTCTTCCATCGCCATCGCCATCTCCTCCTCCTTCTCCTTCTTCCTCTTCTCCCCCTTCTCCCATCATCTCTTCCTTCTCCTTTTCTCTCTTTTCTCTCTTCTCTTTCTTTACCCATCTCCATCTCCTTCTCCTCCCTCTACTCCTTCTCCTTCTTTCCCCCTCTTCTCCCATCTCCATCTCCTACTCCTTCTCTCTCTTTTCTTCTTCCTCTCCTGCTCCCCCTTCTCCCCCCTCTTCTTCCATCTCCATCTCCTTCTTGCTTCTTCCATCGCCATCTCCTCCTTCTTCTCCTTCTCCCTCTTCTCCCCCCTTCTCCCATCATCTCTTTCTTCTCCTTTTCTCTCTTCTCTTTCTTTACCCATCTCCATCTCCTTCTCCTCCCTCTACTCCTTCTCCTTCTCCTTCTTTCCCCCTCTTCTCCCATCTCCATCTCCTACTCCTTCTCTCTCTTTTTTCTCCCATCTCCATCTCCTTCTTCTCCCTCTCCTGCTCCCCCTTCTCCCCCCTCTTCTTCCATCTCCATCTCCTTCTTGCTTCTTCCATCGCCATCTCCTCCTTCTTCTCCTTCTCCCTCTTCTCCCCCCTTATCCCATCTCCATCTCTTCCTTCCCCTTTTCTCTCTTTTCTCTTTTTTCTTTCTTCACCCATCTCCATCTCCCCCCTCTCCTGCTCCCCCTTCTCCCCCTTCTTCTTCCATCACCATCTCCTCCTTCTTCTCCTTCTCGCTCTCCCTCTTCTCCCATCTCCATCTCTTCCTTCTCCTTTTCTCTCTTTTCTCTCTTCTCTTTCTTCACCCATCTCTTTCTCCTCCCTCTCCTGCTCCTCCTTCTCCTCCCTCTTCTCCCATCTCCTTCTCCTTCTTCTCCCTCTCCTGCTCCCCATTCTAACCCTCTTCTTCCATCTCCATCTCCTTCTTGCTCTTCTTCCATCGCCATCTCTTCCTTCTCTCTCTCCCTCTTCTCCCATCTCCTTCTCTTCCTTTCTCCTTTTCTCTCTTCTCTTTCTTCACTCATCTCCATCTCCTTCTCCTCCCTCTCCTGCTCCCCCTTCTCCCCCCTCTTCTTCCATCGCCATCTCCTCCCTCTTCTCCTTCTCCTTCTTTCCCCCTCTTCTCCCATCTCCATCTCCTACTCCTTCTCTCTCTTTTTTCTCCCTTCTCAATCTCCTTCTTCTCCCTCTCTTCCTCCCCCTTCTCCTCCCTCTTCTTCCATCTCCTTCTCTCTCTTCATTCATCTCCTCCTCCTTCTCATTCTCCCTCTTTCCCCACTCTTCTCCTGTCTCCTTCTCTCTCTTCTCTTTCTTCTTCCATCTCTCTCTCCTTTTTCTCCTTCTCTCTCTCCTCCTCTCTCATCTTCCATCTCAATCTCCTCCCTCTCCTCCTCCTCCTTTCCCCTTTCTTCTCCAACTCCTTCTCCCTCTTCTCCTTCTCCCTTTCCTTCTCCCTCTTTTTCTCACTTTCCCTTCCTCCTATTTATTTATTGACTAGCTTGAAGACCCGGCGGTGCCCGGGTTTTTGGAGAAATGTAGTAGTTGCTTTTTAGCAGTTATTTATGTGGCTCACAGTGGTGTCAGGAAGCTAGTGAAGGCACTCCGAGTCCCATCGTCTATGCTCTACCCTCCTCCAAACAACACCAGGATGTAGTGTGGGTCACGGAGGCTCTGTCTGCCAAGTTTGGCCTTGAGCCATCATTATTGGGAGTTGCAGTGGTATCATGAGATTACTGAAAGTACTGCAAGTTCCATCATCCGTGGTCCACCCTCCTCCAAACAGCAGCAGGGTGTAGAGTGGGATATGGAGGCTCTGTCTGCCAAGTTTGGCCTTGATCCATCATTATTGGGAGTTGCAGTGCTTTCATGAAATTACTGAAGGTACTGCAAGTCCCATCATCTGTGGTCCACCCTCCTCCAAATTACAGTAGGATGTAGATTGGGTCTTGGGGGCTCTGTGTGCCAAGTGTGGTCTGTATTGGTGAATGGATGAGGGTTGCATTGTTTTTAGGAAGTGAGCGAGGTACTTGAAGTCCCATCATCCGTGGTCTGCCCTCCTCCAAACTGCAGTAGGATGTAGAGTGGGTCATGGGTACTCTGTGTGCCAAGTTTGGGCCTGGTCTGTGATTTGTAGGGGCTTCAATGTTCTGTGGGAAATGAATTGGCTTAATAGCTTATTACAAGGCAAATTGTCTCGAGAATGTAAAGCCATGGCTAGCTCTTGAAGATATAGAGCTATTGAACCTTGAGGGCTGGGAAAATAAAATGGGATGGCACGCATATCTTCTCTAGAATAAAATCAATTTGGACAAAAACTTCAGGAACCACATTATAACCACATTATGTCTTACTAACTTGATAGAATTCTTTGAGGGTGTAAATAAACACATAGATAAAGGGGACCCAGTCGATATTGTTTACCTTGACTTTCAAAAGGCTTTTGACAAAGTCCCTCACCAAAGGCTCCTAAATAAGCTCTTCAGCCATGGAATCAGGGGACAGGTCTTGTCCTGGATTGGAACCTGGCTAAACTGTAGGAAACAAAGGGTGGTAATAAACGGACACTTCTCTGGGTGGAAAGAGGCGAGAAGTGGCGTACCCCAAGGTTCAGTTTTGGGTCCGTTACTTTTTAATTTATTCATTAATGATCTGGATGTAGGAGTGAATTCTGAGGTAGCAAAGTTTGCAGATGACACTAAACTGTTCAGGGTAGTTAAAAATGAAAGTGATTGTAAAGAGCTCCAGAAAGATCTCTCGAAATTGAGTGAATGGGCAACAAAGTGGCAAATGCATTTTAACCTAAACAAGTGTAAAGTCATGCACATCGGGGCAAAGAACCCCAACTACACCTACAAATTGATGGGGTCAAAGCTTTCCGAGACAAACCAGGAAAGGGATCTTGGGGTTTTGGTGGACAGCTCAATGAAGATGTCAACCCAGTGCGCTGCAGCAGTGAAAAAAGCAAATTCTATGCTAGGCATGATCAGGAAGGGAATCGAAAATAGGTCAGCAAATGTTGTATTACCTCTCTACAAATCGATGGTAAGGCCACATCTGGAGTACTGTGTACAATTCTGGTCTCCGCACCTCAAGAAGGATATAACGGAACTGGAAAAGGTACAGAAAAGGGCAACAAGAATGATCCAAGGGATGGAGCGGCTCCCTTATGAAATCAGGTTGCAACGCCTTGGTCTTTTCAGCCTCGAAAGACGGCGTCTAAGAGGTGACTTGATCGAAGTGTATAAAATCATGCATGGGATAGAAAAGGTGAATAAAGAAAAAATATTTTCTTTGTCACAAAACACTAGGACTAGAGGGCACTCCCTGAAGCTCCAAGGTAGGAAAATTAGGACTAATAAAGGGAAATATTTCTTCACCCAGAGGATCATTGGGTTATGGAACTCACTTCCAGAGGAGGTTGTGACAGCTGTCAGCCTGGACAGCTTCAAGGCAGGATTAGACAGATTCATGGATACCAAGTGTATCGGTAGTTACTGAAAAGGACATTCAAGTGCCACCTCGGAGTTGGTTGAGGTAGGCAGGATTTCCCTGGGTACTGGTTGTGGGGGGTCGGGAGCAGGTCAGGGTTTTGCCCTCCCTTCTGCTCGAGATCCCCGTGTACAACTAGTGGGCCACTGTGTGACACAGAATGCTGGACTAGATGGGCTGAGGCCCGATTCAGCATGGCTCTTCTCATGTTCTTATAAAAGCGCCGTTAATGAAGACCTGGCTCAAATATAAGGACATGATATTTGCTAAAATACTCTTATGGGCCTCCCCTACCGAAGCGTTCTCTATCACCAGGCTTGGCAAAGGTACTACTACAACGTACAGAGACTTAATCAAAAAAGAAAATAAAGCATATAGGTTAAGAACTCAGGAGGAACTGAGACAATATAATTTCGGATGGTTTCAGTATAACCAAATAAAAGCGAGATTTCTAAAAGACAAAGTGATAGGCTGGGAGGAAAACCCCGCAGCAGGAGGGAAAATTATTCTGCAGTCACAGAGTAAGAGAGTCAGTAAACTATACAAGCTAATCACCAGAAATAAGCATGAAAATAATACTTCTGAAGATTACAGGGAAAAAGGGAACAAAAATCTAGGCTACAAAATAAGCCAAGAGAGCTGGGAGAGAGCGTGGGTAAATAATATGAAATATACCGGCTCCTATGCCCTAAGAGAAAATTTGGTGAAGGTGGCGCATAGATGGTACCTGACCCCAGCACCGATAGAAAAGATTCATAAAACCGGAAATGATTATTGTTGGAAGTGTCAAGCTAGCAGAGGAACATTTTATCATCAGTGGTGGTCCTGCGGGGAAGTAGCAAATTATTGGAAGAAAATTCACAAGTTAATGGAAGAGTTAGTTCAGGGGAAAATAGACCACAAACCTGAATTATTTCTCTTGAATATTATAGAGGGAAAAAATTGGGGGAAAGAAACAGAAAGACTGATGACCTTCATAACGACGGTGGCTAGAATCACCCTCGCCAGGTATTGGAGGGAAAGAACGATCCCGGAGGTGGATGAGGTGCTGTATAAGTTGCTCGATATAGCGGAAATGGACAAATTGACTCTGCTATTATGAAAAGACACAAGTAAACTTTTTGAAGACACGTGGAGGCCACTAATCGACTATGTAAAAAAAAATTCGAACTTCTAACCCGTTACTCCCTGAGGGCTCGGGGCGGTTCACAGAAGGCATAAATACAGAATAAACAATAGAACAGTAGCAACAGGGAAGGGGAAGGGGGTAAGGGACAAGGGGCACAATGAGGCAACTCAGGCCCCCCAGCAGACAAACAACCCGCTAGGTTAGACCAAGCGGGATTGTCGCGCAGTCAAAAGGAGGCAGCCTGGGGGTTCCCAGAAGGATACCTCGAAGCTGCCTGTCCATGGAAGGGGGAGCCACTCTCCCACCACGCAGAGGCCCACCAGAAAAGCTCCTGCCTGTTGATGCTTCTTCCCTCTTGAGCTTAAGGCGAGCCCGGCGGGGGGGGGGGGCTCCAGCCAAAAGCTCGAGTTCCAGAAAGTCCTGGACCGAGAAGTCCTCCAAGTCCTGGGCCGTAAAATTCCGGGTCTTCTCTCCTCTGGTTGAGCGGCCGGAGACCTGTTGGTGACTGTGGGGCTCCATCATTGGGACGGGGCACTGGCCTCCTCCGATGCTCCACAGAAGGGTCAGCTGGTAGGTGCCGGCGTCTCCTCACTCCGCGATGCTGCCTCCGCGTTCTCCTGCGGCTACGAAACTTCCGCATTGAGTCATTTCCGGATTTTCGGTCCTCCAGGGGCGGGGACTTCCGGTGAGGGTCATTTCTGGCTCTCATCTCCTCGCAGGAAGAAGATGTCCATGGTAGTTTGCCATCTTCAAGGTCGGTTGCCATTTTTGCGATCTTCGGCCACCATCAGTATACAGCCTTCTCTGGATTCTAGATCCTCCAGGGCTAGTCCCAGGCCCCAGGCATTTATATGCCTTCGGATTGGTGTTGACCCTCCTCTTCCTCCTTTTTCTGTTTCTCCTCCCCCCCTCTGTTTATTCAATTAGACCTGGGTAGGTTCTTTGGAACGCTCATAAAATCGGAATGACTTGGATTAAATTCACTTTTGAAGCGGTTTTGAAGTGATGTAAGCAACCCGGAAGTGAATTTGCTATTTTGAAGCCACCGCCACCATTTTCGGAAAGGAATCGGCATTAGATTCCTACCCCTCCCAAGGTTTAACCCAGTTTGGAGATGGATGTCTTCCCTCCGTGTCAGAACTGGGGCAACAGCCACACCCAAACTGGGTCAAACACGGCTGTCGCCCCAGTTCTGACCCAGAGGGAAGAACATCTGTCTCCAAACTGAGTTAAACGTGTGTGTCCGTCACATAACGAAGCCGTCAAATAACGAAGCCATTCCAAAATTTCAGAATTAATTCGAGAAATTCCAAAATTTTCCCGAAAATTTTCAAAGTCATTCAGATTCGAACCACCACCGCCCCCTACATCCGGAATGAGTTTTGAACCATTTTTTAAGTTAAACAGGCTTATTTATTTATTTATTATTATTCCAACTTATATACTGCCACTCCCCGAGGGCTCGGAGCGGTTTACAGTATGAACAAGAACAATATACATAAAAACCAAATTAAAAACCTTGTCGCCCATTCAGAAGCAGCCCTGCAGCGCCTCACATCTTGCTTTGCAACAGCTGCAGAGCTGTTTGGGCTGGAAGTCAGCCTGAAGAAAACGGAAGTCCTCTACCAGCCCACACCACAGGAAGAACACCATCATCCACTGTGCTTTCTGCAACCAGACTTGTCTATCTCAGATTGGCCTTCTTAGTCATCAATGCGCTTGTAGAAAGTGTGGGATGAGTCCTTCCTGAATCTTTGTTCATGAAGAAAAGCCAAGAGTAGTACTTCCTTTTTCCCAACCTTTCCTTCCAAAGTTCAGGAGACGGTGGTGTATGCTCAACTTGCACTCTTCTACGGCAAAGCTCAACATTCATTTGGTTAATATTTAGTTGGGATATGATATTTCCCTTTTTCCTCTTTCCAACTATCTATTTATTAAACTTATAGACAGCCAGTCTGGTTCTGAGGAGATGATTTTCTTACTATGGATTAACAATCCATTTGTGAGTCACTCGCCGGGCTGGAGGAGATTTGAGACCTGGAGGAATGTAATGTAAACAGAGTAATGTACTTACAGAATTAGCTCACGTTCCAAAATATGTATTTACTTTATACACTGTAATGGCTTTTGAAGAACCCATTAGGACATGTATTACGTAAATAATATACATACCAGGATCTGTATTTAACTAAGATAGGGTGGCTCCCCTCCTTCGGTGCAGACTTTATGTTTAGGCCAGGAGCAGACATGACATGCTGTTGCGCGGATCTTTCCTCTAAGGTGTCTATTTTAAAAACCACTGCCATCACCAAAAAAACCCACTTTTGACACTGCAAATTTGAGCAAGGAGATGGATAGGTTCAAGAAGCCCAACTTCACCCTTCTTCCTATGTTTCAGCTCGGAGCAATCACAACTAGTCCTTTCCCTTGTGGAGAGAAATATACACTGGATTCAGCTGTTCTAAGTTTTGTGGACACTGAGCAAACCAATAGGCATGGTTTAGAACCCAAAAATAGGGAATCGAAAATTTAATGGGGGGGGGGGGGGTTTGATTAGTAATAGAAAGACTTACAAAAAATTTTCCAAAAATTTCTAAAATGTAACTTAATTACTAACGAAATTCGTTAGTAGTTCGTATGCCAGCGCATGCGCATTCCAGATGGTTTTGGCCTACAACTCCCAGAAATCCTAACAGCTGGTAAATTGGTTAGGATTTCTGGGAGTTGTAGGCCAAAACTTGAATAAATCACACTGAATTCTAGATGGGACTCTCCAAATAGGAAGGAGGGAAGGAGGGAGGGAGGAAGCGAGTATTCTATTCTTGGAAGCAGCAAAAGAAAAGGAGGAGGAGCCCCCCCCTCGCTCCTCGCTGCCTCTCTCTCACCCTGATCCTGAGGGAGCGAGGGCCCAAGTTTGCCCAGGCTGAGAGGAAAAGGAAGAGGCCTGAGGCTGCGAGGAATGGTGGGAGTTGAAGTCCAAAACACCTGGAGGGCTGAAGTTGGCCCCTCATGAAGCCTTTTCAAGGCTTTAGATCCTGGCAGGCAGAAGGGGCAGGGAGGGCCCGTCCACTCCTCCTGCCCTGCCAGGATCTAAAGCGCATCAAGGCTTGGCACCAACCTAATGTATAATAGAATGAATGCTAACTTATAGAGTAAGTGCCTAAATATTATAAGTAATCCAACTGGTCATATAACTACATTCCATGCACATGCAATAATACAGCAGTAATAACAATGGGTATAAGAAGAGGTAAAATTCAAACCGAAGTATTCTGACTGGTCCCTCCTCAAGCGGGGCGAATGGGGTGGTGTTTGTGAGCCCGGGAGTCTGCGGCACGCACGTGCTGTGCCCGGGCGTTTGGCTTTTCCCCGGAAAGGCTGCCTCCGGGCTCATAGAGAAGAGCCATTTGCACCGCTTGAGGAGGGACCACAGTCAGAATACTTCGGTTTGAATTTTACCTCTTCTTATACCCATTGTTATTACTGCTGTATTATTGTGTGTGCATGGAATGTAGGTATATGACCAGTTGGATTACTTATGCATGTTGTGTGCAACTACCCCAATACTCTTTGATGCTTTAGATCCTGGCAGGCAGGAGGGGCAGGGAAGCCTGGAAAAATGTAAACAGAGAGTTTACTCAGAGTAAATCCACAAAGGAGGGCACTTCATCCAAAGTGCCCTCCTTTGTGGATTTACTCTTGAGTAAACCTCTCTGTTTACTTCCTTTGCAGATTTACTTCTGAGTAAACCTCTCTGTTTACATTTTTCTAGGCTTCCAGCCGAAAGAAGGAGCGAGTTTAGGGCTTGACTTGCCATAATACTTATTGGCAAGGGAGGCGGGAGGGTGGTGAGAGAGAAGGAGGGTGCCCCCCCCCTTACGACATAATAACGATACTTAAGAAAATCCTGGCCCCCAAAGTTCTATAAAGAAAGTCCACTTCCTGGTTGGCGTTCCAGGTGCGGAAATACTCAAAAGTAGCATTTCTTACGAATTTCTTCCGAATCATTTAATTTTCATAACTTTTTTCTCATGCCTACAAACCAACACTGAACTGAATGGGATTATAAGTAAACAGGACATATTGACGAGCTCCTTGAAATACCTCAACTGCATGAGGTGGCTTATAATTAAACGCAGATGAAAACACTCAATTAGAAAGAACACCAAATACAGTATATACAACCCATGAAAATGGCCCATTTACCATGAGTAGTCGGCCTCCAGGTGCCTTCCAAAACAGAACAAAATTCTTTAGCTACTTATCAAATGATAGCAAGAAGACCATCAGAATTCATGTTTTAGGAAGGGAGTTCCAGAGCCTGGAAGTTTCTGCCAAGAAGGCCTTCTCCATGTCCGACCACTTTTGAGAGCGGTAGATAGTAGGGGTGGATGTCTCCGGTTTTAAATACTTTGAAATCTGTTAATTTTCGTATTTAAAATTAATTTCACCTTTGAAGCGGTTTTGAAGCGATGTAAGCAACCCAGAAGTGAATTTGCCATTTCGAAGCCACCGTCGCCATTTTCGGAAAGGAATGCAAGCAAATACAATAAACTGTATCATTGCCATAGCACAACATCGATATTACACATCACATTGAATTATAACAATATCACATTGAACCACAACAAATATATCACAATATTATTAGTAATATAGCATGTAACACAAAATATATAATTATAATATCATATTATTAGTAGTAGTATTATATTGCATTACATTATTTATTTATTTATTTATTATTTCGCATTTATCTACCGCCCCCCCTCCCAAGGCTCGGGGCGGCTCACAGCAAATTAATCGTACATAATAAAAACAAGCATATATAAAAACACAATGCAAGCAAACAGATAAAACACATTAAAAACAGTATGTAGAACGACATAGTCGAGCACTACACAGCAGTAGCAAACAATTACAAGGAGGCTATAGGCACCCAGGTTATCCAAAACCGCAGGCCTACTGGAACAACCAGGTCTTACAAGCCTTCCTGAATGGGAAAAGGGCCTGAATGTTGCGGATGTCAACGGGCAAAGAGTTCCAAAGGGTCGGAGCCACAATTGAGAACGCCCGCCGACGAGTTGCGGTCAGCCGGTAAGTTTTGACACTAGGGATGGCCAAGAGGTTTTGCTCCTCGGAGCGCAGAGGTCTAGTGGGATGGTAAGGGAGGAGACGGTCCTGCAACATTATATGTATACACAATCTATTATACCATACCATATTATACTATAATATATCATATTATAATATACTACATTATATTATGAAATAATAAATAAATTATTTATTTAAATTATATATATATATATATATATATATACACACACTGTATATATATATATATATTCTTCACGTCATGCAACGGAGCAAATAGACAGCAAAACTATATGCCGCAAAACCTCGAAACTCAGCAACACAATGAACCATACGACGAGGTACCTACAGAGCCAAAAAAATTGGCCCTAGGTACCTCGCAACACCCCCAAACACCAGCCCCCAAAAACGGGCAATGGAACTCCCATCCCGGCCTCTCCGCTGCCAGCGCGAACATTTAGAACGTTCGCGCATGGCAGCCAACACTCACCCTCGCCTCCTCCTCCTCAGGAACAGCGGCAGGGGCGGCCAGGGAGGGAGGGAGGGGCCCGGGCAGGGAGGCGGAGCCGCCTCCCTTCCTCCTCCGGCGCCCCATCGCCGCGATCCGGAACGGCGGGGGGAGGGGGGCGCCGGGGATGGAGGGAGGAAGAGAGAGAGAGAGAGAGAGAGAGAGAGACAGAGTGAGAGAGATAGAGAGAGATACAGAGAGAGAGAGAGATACAGAGAGAGATACAGAGAGAGAGATACAGAGAGAGAAATAGAGACAGAGAGAGACAGAGTGAGAGAGATAGAGAAATAGAGAGAGATAGAGAGAGATAGAGAGAGAGAGAGAGAGAGAGATAGAGAGAGAGAGAGAGAGAGAGAGAGAGAGAGAGAGAGAGAGAGAGAGAGAGAGAGAGAGAGAGAGAGAGAGAGAGAGAGAGAGAGAGAGAGAGAGAGAGAGAGAGAGAGAGAGAGAGAGAGAGAGAGAGAGAGAGAGAGAGAGAGAGAGAGAGAGAGAGAGAGAGAGAGAGAGAGAGAGAGAGAGAGAGAGAGAGAGAGAGATAGAGAGAGAGAGAGAGAGAGAGATACACAGAGAGAGACAGAGTGTGAGAGAGAAATAGAGAGAGAGAAATAGAGAGAGAGAAATAGAGAGAGTGTAGCACAGCAGTTCTCGTTCGTGCCTGGGGGGCAGGGGACAGGACCGGGGGTCCCATTAGCATTAGGGCCTGCACCAGCAGAGATAGATTCTGAAGAGGATTTGGAAGGGTTAGCTGAAGGAGAGTTTCCCATCACTGGGCCTCTTTTTCCCACCGAAAGCTTGGCTTGGGATGAAGGTTGGCCTGACCCCTATGAAGACATAGAGCACCAGGTGCAAATGGAAAGCAGTGATAGCGAAAGTTATGAACGGCCGGGTGGGAGAGGCTCGCAGGATCTTGTGAGTGAAAACATGGAAGAGAGCGGCTGGGAAGATTCTAGGGAGGAGAGCTCTCATGGAGATAGTGACCCAGGTGCTGGGAGACAAGGCCGAACCTTTGATAGGAGACAAAGCATCGAGTCCAGCAGAAGGGGATGGTACCACAGCCTAGACAGGCCGAGGTCCAACAATAGAGATTGGAGACGACGAAGCCTAGATCGAAGGGGACCTCGGCCGAAAGATTAAGTATAGGAGTCATGGGAACGGTTCCACAGTTCTTCGGCCACGTCTCATCTGAGCAGACGTGTAGCGAAGCTCGACCACTGAGCCAAGCCGGGCTAGTGGCCTACTCAAGCCTTGTTTGTATCCTGTAACCTTGCTTTGTTCCTTGAACCGCTTTGCTGAGTGGAGCCTTGCCAAGCCTTTGGAAACTTACCAAGAGTTTTGGAACTATTGCACCTTTTGCCTTTTGGGATTGCTTTTGCTGTTTTATGGACAATTTACCGTTTGAACTGTTTCTATATCTTTAATAAAGTAGTTAGCCTTCAGCTCGTCTCTGTGTGTGTGATTAAGGGGCCGGCCGAGTCCTTGCATCATGACAGAGAGAGAGATACAGAGAGAGAGAGAGGGAGAGAAATAGAGAGAGAGAGACAGAGGGAGAGAAATAGAGAGAGAGGCAGAGATAGACAGAGAGAGAGAGACACACACACACACACACACAGAGAGAGAGAGAGAGAGAGACATGGCACAGCAACGCGTGCACGGGTACAGCTAGTGTATATATATATACATATATACACACACACACACAATTAAGCAAGTAAAGATAATATACACAAACCAACAGTTACATTCCAGAACCCTACACAGACCTTCAATCACATTCCAAAACCATCAAAACCACTAAAATAAAATAAATAAAAGTCAATAAAAGTCAAGATGAGGAGGTGCGGCAGGAAATATTAGACGGTAAGGAACTTTCACCCAAAGGCTCACACTTTAGCACATGAAACAATGGTGCTGAGTAACCAACAATGTGTTCTAGCCTCATTCTTGGCTCTTCATGTGATTTGTTTGTGCTGCAAATTCTTTCCCTGGGATTTTTAATATAGCTGTTAAGCCCGTTTCTCTCTCGGTGTCCTCCCACCCCGACTCCCCAGTTTCCCCTCCTCTTGGATTCGGTCTTATTAACCCGGTCAGTTGACCTGCATCATTCCATTCTTGACAAAGATAGGCAGTGTGAACCTTAAACTGTCATAAACACTTATAAAATGTGACCTTACTCCCAATGCCGTGATGAGGGTTTGACAGCGTTGCACCCGTCATCTGATAAGCCCAGGTCAAAAGTCATGCAATTGCTTGCCTTTTTGTTTGGGTGTCAAAGAGCCAGAAAGCTTTTCATGTTTTAATAAGCAAATTAAGCAGACACTTCCAGTGTGGCTGCATGTGTTTTAACTCATTGGGAGCAGCATTCTTCCGAATATTGCCTTTCTCTCAAGGAGAAGGCAGGCTTGCAAGCTTCATTTCAACTGACAAGCTGTAAAAAAACGAGACTGACAGCTCCCCTCGACCCCAAAATAGGGAGGGTTAGGGCTGTGCAAGGCAAGGAAATGACCCCTTCAAGGCTATATCCACACTACACATTTATAGGACTCTGATGACACTCTCCGTCCTACAGTGTGGAATCCTGGGATATGTACTTTGGGGAGAGACAGGAAATCCTCTATTACAGTGTTTCTCAACCTGGGGGTCGGGAGCCCTATGGGGGTCGCGAGGGGGTGTCAGAGGGGTCACCAAAAACCATCAGAAAACACATTATTTTCTGTTGGTCATGGGGTTTCTGTGTGGGAAGTTTGGCCCTATTCTATCGTCAGTGGGGTTCAAAATGCTCCATGATTGTAGGTGAACTATAAATCACAGCAACTACAACTCCGAAATGCTAAGGTCTATTTTCCCCAACCTCCACCAGTGTTCACCTTTGGGCATCTTGACTATTCGTGCCAAGTTTGGTCCAGATCCACCATTGTTTGAGTTCGGAAAGCTCTTTGGTTGTAGGTGAACTATAAATCCGAGCAACTACAATTCCCAAATATCAATGTATATTTTCCCCAAACTCCACCAGTGTTCACATTTGGACATAACAGTATTTGTGCCAAGTTAGATCCAGATCTATCATTGTTTGAGTCCACAGTGCTCTCTGGATGTAGGTGAACTGCAACTCCCAAACTCAAAGTCAATGCCCACCAAACCCTTCCGGTATTTTCTGTTGGTCATGGGAGTTCTGTGTGCCAAGTTTGGTTCAACTCCATCATTGGTGGATTTCAGAATGCTCTTTGATTGTAGGTAAACTATACATCCCAGCAACTACACCTCTGAAATGACAAAATCACCCCTACAACCCCACCAGTATTCAGACTTGGGAGTATCGGGTATTTGTGCTAAATGTCGTCCGGTGAATGAAAATACATCCAATATTTTACATGATGATTCATAACAGTAGCAAAATTACAGTTATGAAGTAGCAACGAAAATGATTTTATGGTTGGGGGTCACCACAACACAAGGAACTGTATTAAGGGGTCGCGGCATTAGGAAGGTTGAGAAACACTGCTCTATTAGGTCTAGCCCGGTCCCTGAGTGACAGTACTAGAATTTCCTATCATTTTAAGTACTATACACTTAGAATCTGAAGGTTTCTAATACCATCAGACAAGACCTTACATCATGACGAAGAAGTAGAACTCGACTCTCATGGAGTTGTACTACCATTGCACAAAACCACCTTGTTAACTCAATTGGAACGTGCATTTCATTCACTTTATTGTACAATGCACGTCCATATGCAAGGGGACAAATTTATTTATTTATTTATTTATTTATTATTTGGACTTGTACGCCGCCACTCCCCGAGGGCTCGGAGTGGCTTACAATCAGGTAAAACAGGGCTGCCCAGCAGGTGGGCCATGGGCTGCACACGGCCCACCAGCTCCCAGATTCGGTCACTGCCCACTCCTCAGATGTGCAGGCATGTAGCTGGGGGGCTTAGGGCTTCCCAGAAATTCTCAGGATGGTCCGCGAGAAGGCCTTACTGGTACATTATTTAAACTGTTATGTTTATTCATATCATGATCTGATCACCATGCTCATTATATCCCACATTCATGTGGTTATTGGGATAACAATACAAAAGGTTTTGTAGGGTAGCCCCTCTCTTACTCAGACTCAACTCCTCCCGAATCAAACTCAGCCCTCCCCGAATCCTAATCCTGGCTACGGCCCTGTGTAGAGCTTCCGGCTTTGGCTGTTCTATTAGAAATCAAGCCAACGTGAAAAAGCCAACTCAATCACGTCCGCCCAGTGCTCTGCTAACCCCGAAGGCTTGTTGGAACAGCAATGTCTTCACTGCTCTCCTGAACGGGAGGAGGCCCTGGGTGGCACGGATGCCGGCGGGCAGTGCGTTCCACAGGGTTGGGGCTGCAACAGAGAAAGCCCGCCGGCGTGTTGCGGACAGATGGTAGGTCTTCACATTTGGGATGACCAGGAGATTTAGCTCTTCGGAGCGCAGTGATCTGGTGGGATGATATGGGGCAAGGTGGTCCCGCAGGTACACTGGCCCCAGACCATGTAAGGCCTTAAAAGTCAGGATTAACACTTTGAAGGCAATCCGGCATTCTATTGGGAGCCAGTGCAGTTCGCGCAGGATTGGCGTGATGTGGTGGCCAATCGGGACCCTCGCCAGGAGTCGCGCTGAGGCGTTCTGCACCAGCTTGAGTCTCCGGATTACCGACAGAGGAAGGCCAATGTACAGAGCGTTACAGTAGTCCAGCCTCGAGATGACCGTGGCTTGGATCACTGTGGCTAAGTCACGCTGGGACAAATAGGGGGCCAGCTTCCTTGCCTGGCGAAGATGGAAAAATGCTACCCTGCTGACGCTGGAGACATGGGCCTCCATCGACAACAGGGGGTCCAAGGTTACTCCTAAGCTCTTAACAGAGGGCGACGGACATAATGTCACGCCGTCCAGGGTTGGAAGCTGAACATCCCTACAGCCCGGGGGACCCAGCCACAGGATCTCCGTCTTTGCCGGATTCACCTTCAACCTACTGGCTCGCAGCCATCCAGTGACGGCCTCAAGGCAACGATGGATATTATCGGGTACGGATTCAAGGCTGCCCTCCATCTTCAAGATAAGCTGGGTGTCATCAGCGTACTGATGGCACACCAGTCCCAAAACTAAACACCAGCTGGGCAAGTGGTCGCATATAGATGTTAAATAAGAGGGAGAGAATAGCCCCTGAGGAACCCCGCAAGAAGCGGGAACCCCTCGGAGACATCCTTGCCCCTCCTCACTCGTTGTAGCCGGTTCCGGAGGATGGAGGTCACCCAATTAAGGGCTGTCCCCCTAACTCTGGCCCTGGCAAGGCGGTGAGTCAATAGATCATAATCGACTGTATCAAACGCCGCTGTGAGGTCCAATAACACGAGCAGCGCCGATCCGCCCTGATCCAGCTGGCAGCTCAACTCATCCGAGATGGAGACCAGGACCGTCTCCGTCCCATGCCCCGTGTTTTGAATGACATTAGTCAGAAGTTAAAATGCAAATTGTTTCTATTGATACTGCTACTACGTAGGAATAATATATTCAGTACGCTTAGTACTTGGTAAAGTTTAAGAGGGACATTGTCACGATGCAGAGACTAGTAAGCCAGGCCCAGGAGTAAAAGGAGATAGCAAAAAGTTTATTGAACAACAAATGGAGAAAGGACAAACAAAAAAGTAGCCAACTTGGCTGAAAAAACCCTCAAAAATCCCAGGGAAGAGTCCCACAACATAAAACAACAAAACAGCCCAAAGCAAACAGTAGACGTCCGTCTGCGAAGTCCAGGAGAAGAGTCCAGAAGGGTAGTCACGAATCCGGTCCAGAAATCCAAACAGGAGAAAGGCAGATGAAAAGGAGGAGACCGTCCAAGGCAATCAGGAGCTGAGTATACATGAATAGCACAAATCATAGTCAACATAAAACACAATGCCAGCCTCCCTCCATTACATACAATACCAGTTCTCTGTAGCAGGAACTCATGTAAACTCAGCGGAGACCAAGCCCCGCCTCAGGGACACACGGCAGGTAACTAAACAGAAAAGCACACATTGAATTCCAAACACCCCACCTTTGCCCAAACATCAGCTAGAGCTGCCACAGCAGCTCACCCCAGGAGCAAAGTCGAGAAATAGCCCATAACTCACAAATATCTGGAAACTGGAACAAGGCACTTGATATCAGGAACATAAGAGAGTCAGAGACAAGAACCAGACATCAACTCTTTGACCGCCGCAAAGGCAGCCCCAAAACCTCATTTCTTATCTAGCACTTAAACATCACTGTCTTCTGAAGAGTCTCCAGCTGCTGTATCTTCTACAGCTGCTGTGCTTTGCCTCCACTCTTGCCAATGCTGTTGTGAGCTTAAAGTGTCCCAATCTGTTTCTGAACCCCCAGAAGGCCAGTATAAATCACTGTCAAAGCCACAAAATGTGTCAGAAGTAGACTCTTCGTTACACACATCCCTTACTTCCTGAACCAATGTTGAATCTAACTCCGTATCACTTTCCTCTGACCCCATTTCTTCTTCCCCAGAAAAACCTTGGAAAGTGTCTGAATCAGAAGGTGCTCTAAGTATCTGCCGGATTCTTTTTCTTTGTTCCAATCCTTCCACGCTAGAGTCACTGGCAGCCCTTTTCCTTCCAGCTGCAGACTCTTCATCATCCAGATCCACACCCCAGTCCATACTATTGCTTGATGCTATTGACCCAGCATCTTCCTCAATACTACTAGTAGTAGTAGCTGAAGGCTCAATCACAACAGACATAATGTTATGCTGTTCAAGGTTTCTGATTCCAAAGAGCTTCCAATCATAAGGTAGACTTCAGAAACAAATATTTGAAACCCAAGTGGCAGCTCTGAAAAAGCTTGCAGGGTTGTTATATTGATTTGACGCTTTCTCTTAGGAACAATGCTGTAGTCGTTCACTCTTGGGGATGTTGACTTAGAGGCAAAGGCTGTTGAGCTCCATGGAGTTTGTTTTTGTTAGAAGCCGGAATTATGACCCTGCTCTCCCGGCATCCCAGTCAACACTCAAATTACTTCACACACTGGTTCTCAATGGAGTTTACCCTCTGGGAAGCATATTTAGGGCTGTGTCCTTGGTCCCTTCTCCAAACACCAATATATATATGCAGAAGTTTCCAAAAACCGAGGATCTGTGAGCTTCGTTGCTTTGACTGCTTTCCCTTCCCAAATGAAATAAAAAATGCAAGCACAAAACTGCCTTATTTACAAAAGCTATTAAAGTAATCTAAACCTCACATTAAGCTTTGCTGGCACAGCAGTTGGCTCAATCACAAACACATATTGCTGTCACTTAGATACAAGATAATTTACTATTTTTAAGGTTTTCTGGTGTAGCGGGCTCTCATTTTGTCTCTCCCCCGCTTACACACACGCTCCTCTGCACTTTTCCCTTTTTGCTCTCTGTGCATTGAGGATCTCAGGGAGAGATGTGACACCAAAAGAAGACATTCTTCCACATCAGGATTCACAGAAGTGCCCTCAGGGCCACCAATAAAGGGGAGTGGGCTTACTTGATCATTGGAGTAGTACCATACATTATGGATTTAGAAGCACCTGATCTGGATCTTAATTTTGTCCCAATCACATACTAGCTCAAATCTTACACCGGGATCATTACACCAAGCCAGGCATGTAGCCAGGGGGGGGGCTAAGGGGGCTTCAGCCCCCCCCGAAATTCTCAGGGTGGTCCGCGAAAAGGCCTTACTGGTACATTATTTAAACAGTTATGTTTATTCATATCATGATCTGATCACCATGCTCATTATATCCCACATTCATGGGGTTATTGGGATAACAATACAAAAGGTTTGCTAGGGTAGACCCTCTTCCACCCAGTCTCAGCCCCCCTGAACCAAACTCAGCCCCGAAACAAAATCCTGGCTACGGCCCTGCACCAAGCCATATGGGAGTGGCGACTAACAAGTTTAAATAATAATAATAATAATTTACATTTATTATTACATTTATTATTATTAATAATAATAACAATTTATTATTATTATTATTATTATGGGCCACATCTTTGCATGTGGAGTTATGCATTGATTGTGCTATGTACTGAATAACCGTACTGAGCAACTGAACGTAAATGACATTGGGGTTTGAATGCACAACTGAATGCACAAATATGCAAAGGTCAAAGGTGATTGTTTGTCAGCTTGACTATTTGGTATCCTGCTTTTCTCTTAAGGTGCAACCCAAAGTGGTTTACAATGTTAAAGCAGATGATAGCTAAAACAATATTCAATGTAAATGTTTTTAGAAACAAAGTAATTATATTAAAACAGTATTCATTTTATTTATTGTGTCAGGAGTGAACCAAACAGTTGTATTTTATGGTTGCTGTTTTAATCCTAATGATTTTAATGTATAGATTACTGCAACGCACTCTACGTGGGGCTGCCTTTGAAGACAGTTCAGAAAATGCAATTAGTCCAACGGGCGGCAGCCAGATTACTAACGGGAGCTACATACAGGGAGCATACCACCCCCCCCCGTTGTGTCAGCTTCACTGGCTGCCTTTCCGATTCCGAGCTCAATTCAAAGTAAGCTGGTTTTGACCTTTAAAGCTCTATACGGTTCTGGCCCAGCTTACTTGTCTGAACACATCGGCCGCTACGTCCCACCTCGTAATTTAAGATCATCTGGGGAGGCCTTTCTCTCGCTCCCGCCTACTTCTCAAATGCGGTTGGTGGGGATGAGAGATAGGGCCTTCTCGGTGGTGGCTCCCCATCTGTGGAATGCACTCCCAATTGATATACGATCAACCCCATCCCTCCTGGCATTCAGGAAAAAAGTGAAATCCTGGTTATAGGACCAGGCGTTTGCACATTAGCACAATGCAGCACTTTAGATTGGATTGAAATGGCAAACTGGTGGACATGGCCCAATGCTTCTATTATGGACAGAATACTGTTTTTAACTTATGTGAATGTATATGATGTATTTTAATGCTAATTGTATTTTAATGTATTTTAATGCTAACTGTATTTTAATGTATTTTAATTTTGACTGTTTTTGGTTTTCTATTATATGTATACTGTGTTTTTGGCATCGAATTGTTGCCGTTGCTCTGAGTCTGAGTCCCCCCGAGGGGGGAGAGAAGAAGCGGGGTAGAAATGGTGGAAATAAATAAATGTAGTTGTAAATGTTGTTGCTGTTGTTGTTTTTATTGTTTGTGAGTCGCCCCGAGCCGAATGGGAGTGGCGATGGATAAATTTAATAAATAAATAAATAAATATTACATTAAAAACAAACAAACAGAACACAAAGTTTGCAGACTTGGTATTTGATTAAATGTCCTTTGACCAGTAGCTGGCCACTTGGAGTGTCTCTGGTGTTGCCATAAGAAGGTCACCCATTGTGTATGTAGCAGAGCTCAGGTTGCATTGTAGTAGGTGGTCTGTGGTTTGCTCTTCTCTACACTCACATGTTGTGTATTCCACTTTGTAGCCCCATTTCTTAAGGTTGTCTCTGCATCTCGTCACTGCCTTGGTCCTTTCACTATTGCTTGCTACTTCCCGGCGGATGTCAGGTGGTGCAATGCCAGCTAAACAGTGTCATTTCTCCAGTGGCGTAGGGTGCAGACACCCCGTGATAATGCGCCATTAAGAGCCACATCCACTGTTTTAGCGTGGTGAAATGTGTTCCACAATGGGCATACCTATTCTGCAGCAGAGTAGCAAAACGCAAGGGCAGGTGTCTTCACTGTATCTTGTTGTGATCCCCTGGTTGTGTCAGTCAGCTTTCGTATGATACTAGCTGAACCCGGCACGCGTTGCTGTGCCCTATTTAGGAGATGCGAGGCAGTCTGGGTAAGGGTTGGAAATGATGTGGGCATGTGTTTTGTGTGTGTGTATATATGTGTATGATTGTGTGTATGTATGTGTGTGTATGTGTATATATGTGTGTGTATATATGTGTGTATATATATGTGTGTGTATATATATATATGTGTATATATATATATATATATGTGTATGTGTGTGTATGTGTATATGTGTATGTCTGTGTATATGTGTGTATGTGTGTATGTGTGTGTGTATATGTGTTTGTGTGTATATATGTGTGTATATATGTGTGTGTGTATATATATGTATGTGTGTATATATGTGTGTGTGTATGTGTATATATATATATGTGTATGTGTGTGTGTATATGTGTATATATATATATGTGTTTGGTGTCTTCCCTCCCAGCGGAGGCGGGAGGGAAGCTGACCTTTTCCCGGCCAGCTCTTTCTCCTTCTCGCCCCGCACTCCTCCCTTCATTGGTGGAAGGAGGGCAGGGAGAGGAGGAGAAAGAGGTGCCCGGGGAAAGGGCAGCTTGGCTCCCGCCTCTGCCGGGATCGGGAGGACATCGCCGGAGCCAGGGCGGCCCTGGCGGCAAGGGCCTTGCGAGGAGGAGGAGGAAAGAGCAGCGAGGGGGGAAAGGATCGCAGCCATGCACAGAGACTGCAATCCTTTCCCCTCGCTGCTCTTTCCTCCTCCTCCTCACCGGCTCCCTTGCCGCCAGGGCCAGTCCTGGCCTCGGCGATCCCTCCCGATCCCGGCAGAGGCTGGCCCTTTCCCGAGGCACTCTTTCTCCTCCTCTCCCTGCCCTCCTTCCACCAATGAAGGGAGGAGTGCGCGAGAAGGAGAAAGAGCTGGCTGGGAAAAGGTCAGCTTCCCTCCCGCCTCCGCTGTGATCGGGCGAGATGCGGCTGCGAGGTGGCGGAGGAGGCAGCGGAAGTGGGGGGACGGTGGCGCCCTCGTCATCGCAAAGCCCCCTCTTCCAGTCCCTCTCCCGGGAGCGGCTGGGAGGGTTTGAAGAGGAAGGAGGGAGGGAGGGGGGGTTGAAGTGAGCCTGTGCGATTGCTCTCCCTCTGTCCAGCAGCGCGCCAGCGCAGAACGGGAGGCAATGGACGGTTTTGGGGCTGTTCTTGGGGGTTGCAAGGTAGGTAGGGCTGTTTTTCTGTGCTATGTTTGTACCTCGTGGTCTGGGGGAATGTGTCTCATGGGATTTGTGTTTCTGGGGGGTATAGTTTTGCCATGTATAAAGGACATCCCACGACGACTCAATTTTTATATATATAGATAGATTGTTTCTAGCACCCACTTTTTGCTTGATATTCAGGCAGTGCTTCTTGTAGTATACACACAAAATGAGCTGTGGAAGCACTACTAGTAAACTACGAAAGGGACAATATCAAATGCATTAATATCACAATACTGTAATTATTAGAAGAGGCTAATGTGGATCCCACATTGGCATAATAACAGGGGTACCTTAGGAATGAATATAAGGGAAACATGAGTAGACTGGTGTTCAAGGTGAGATCAAAAGGAACGGGTAAGTAGCCCATCCACAACATCCATGGAATCCAAAAGTACTATAAGTTCCAATGATCCGGAATACATATTTCCTATACGTAACAGGTTGCGACCAGATACCCAGATAAATATTTCAAGTAATCCAAATGCGCGTCCAAAGATAAACCAACAGAGCATCTCGTTGGAAAGGCGAAAAGGACGCAGGGCGGGCCACAAAGGTAGAGCTGCAGGGCCTGATCCGTTTTGCCCCAGTGGGCTTTTTCAAGCGGCAATATTCTAAGCGAAATGCTGAGCTCTACCGTTGCGGCCCGCCCTGCATTGGAATCATTGGAACTTATAGTGCTTTTGGATTCCATGGATGTTGTGGATGGACTACTTACCCGTTCCTTTTGAACTCACCTTGAACACCGGTCTACTCATGTTTCCCTTATATTCATTCCTAAGCTACCCCTGTTATTATGCCAATGTGTGATCCATAACCTGTATTTGCCTATATCGTCTCGATGTATAAGACATTTGTCAATTTATGTATTGTTGAATGAAGTAGCCTCTTCTAATAATTACAGTATTGTGATATTAATGCATTTGATATTGTCCCTTTTGTAGTTTACTAGTGCTTCTTGTAGGTCAGAGCATAGTCCAGAGTGACATCCGGGTATTTGGGTGCGCTGCAATGCTCCAGTGGGATTCCTTCCCAGGTAATTTTCAGAGCTCAAGATGCTTGCCTGTTCTTAAGATGAAAAGCATATGTCTGTGCTTTAGATGGGTTAGAAATCAGCTGGTTTTCCCTGTAATAGGCAGTAAGATCACCTAGAGCTTCGGAGAGCTTCTGTTCAACCATCTCAAAGCCCTCTGCTTGAGGGGCAATGGCACGATCGTCAGCATAGATTAAACTCTCTGTTCCTTCTGGCAGTGGCTGGTCATTTGTGTAAATGTTGAACAAGGACAAAGCAAGCAGGCTCCCCTGAGGCAGGCCGTTCTTCTGTTTTCGCCATCTGCTTCTTTGGCCCTGGAACTCAACAAAAAAGCTCCTGTTCTGTAGCAGATTTTCTATGAGGCAGGTGACGTGGTGATTCTTTGTGATATTATACATTTTTCTCAGGAGGAGGCAGTGGTTTGCAGTATCATAGGTCTATGACAGGTCTATGAAGACAGCTCCTGTGATCTGCTGCCTTTCAAAGCCATCTTCTATGTGCTGAGTCAGGTTCAGCACTTGCGAAGTGCAGCTTTTGCCTTTCCTGAAGCCAGCTTGCTGTGGAATCAGAAATGGGTCTAATTTTTTTCCATAATTCTATGCAAAATAAGAATTTTGCAGAACTTTGTAAAGATGGCACAACAAGGAGATTAAAACAGTTAAAATACACTGATAACACCATAAAAAGAAAATTCTAGCAATCTCCATTGAAGATGGACTTGCAGAGACATTAATGCAAATTTCTCACAGGGTTTGCTTGGCAAGATTTGTTGGGAGAGGTTTGCCATTGCCTTTCCTGAGGCTAAGAGGGTGTGACTTGCCAAAGGACGCTTAGTGGGTTTCATGGCCAAGCTGGGAGTTGAACCCTGGTCTGCCGAATTGTAGTCCACTGCTCAAATTATGCATGTTGGCTTCCACGGAAGTGATGCTAGCTCTCCCAATTTAATGTGCCCTTAAGTGGGTGTCCTCCTTCCTCCGAGGCCGGAGCCAGCGAGTGGTGAGGGGAGGGATGGTCTCCGAGACATTGCCATGAAATTGCGGGGTCCCTCAGGGGGCCATCCTCTCTCCTCTATTATTCAACATCTATATGCGTCCACTGGCCCAAGTGGTGTATAGCTTTGTTCTGGAGTGCCATCAGTATGCTGATGACACCCAGCTTGTGCTGAGGATGGAAGGCCGACCTGACACCGTACCCGATTCTTTCCATCTGTGCCTTGAGGCCATGACTGGATAGCTACGATCCAGATGGTTGAAGGTGAACAAGCTGGTCACCTAAGGAGATCCTATAGCTGGGTCATCCGGATGGGGGAGAATGCCGGCTGCCTACCCTGAATGGAGAGGCACTATGCCCGTCATCGTCGGTAAAAGGTCTGGGGGTCAAATTAAACCCATTGCTGATGATGGAGGCCCAGGTCCCTACTGCCAGCAAAACCGCATTTTTCCATCTGCGGCAAGCTAGGCGGCTGGCACCTTACCTATCCAGGAACGACTTCGGCATGGTAATCCAGGCGACGGTCATCTCAAGACTTGACTACTGTAACGCCCTTTACATTGGCCTTCCTCTGACAGCGATCCGGAAACTCAAGCTAGTGCAGAATGCAGCAGCACGACTTCTTGCTGGAGTTCCAACAAGATGTCATATTACAACTATACTGCGGCAACTGCACTGGCTACCAATTGAGTACCGGATCACGTTCAAAATGCTGGTGCTAACCTATAAGGCCTTGTATCATCTAGGGCAGGGGTGCCCACACTTTTTCAGCATGCGAGCTACTTAAACTAAAACCAAGTCAGAAAGATCTACCAAGAGAGAAGTAGGGCGGAGCTGGGGAAGGGGGTGGGGCTTGGCGTGGCTTGGCTCTGCCCCTCCTCCCTCTGGCTTCAGCATTTCCACTGCTTCCCCTGGGTAGAAGAGGCTAATGCCAAGCCAGTGGTGGCATAGATAGCCACCACTGGCTTGGCATTACCCCCTTCTACTCTTGAGAAGCTGTGGAATGCTGAAGCTGGCGGAGTGGGCGGAGCTTGGCGGGGCTTAGCTCCGCCCCCTTTTCTCTGGCTTTCGCATTTCACAGCTTCTCCAGGGTGCAGAAAGGTTATGCCAAGCCAGTGGTGGCTATCTATGCCACCACTGGCTTGGCATTACCCTTCTACCCAGGAGAAGCAGTGGAAATGCTAAAGCCGGTGGAGGGGCGGGGCTTGGTGGGGCTTGGCTCCCCCCCCCTCTGGCTTTAGCATTTCCACTGCTTCTCCTGGGTAGAAGAGGGTAATGCCAAGCCAGTGGTGGCATAGATAGCCACCACTGGCTTGGCATTACCCTCTTCTACCCAGGAGAAGCTGTGGAAATGCTGAAGCCGGCGGAGGGGGCGGGGCTTGGCACAGCATGGCTCTGCCCCCTCAGAAGCGTCCTATCCAGCTGGGATCGACCTCCCTGGGTCCTAAGATTGACCAGTCGATCACGATCGACTTTCTGAGCACCCCTGGTCTAGGGCCTGTGTACCTGAGGGACCGCCTCTCCCCATACATCCCCCAGAGACCACTTCGATCTGAAGAACAAAATCTTCTTAGTGTCCCCTTGGTCCGTACATACCTTCTATCTGCCACTAGGCAACGAGCTTTCTCGGTGGTGGCACCGACACTATGGAATGCGTTGCCCGACGAAGTTAGAGGAATTAGAGAGCTCTCCTCTTTTCGCAGGGCGTGCAAAACGGCTCTTTTCCGTCAAGCATTTCCTCCTGACTGAAATACTGTAATACCCCTGGTCAAACAATTTTACTGGATTACTAAGTTGTACTGGTTGTTTTATGCTGTTTAGTTGTGCCGTTTTTACATTATGTAAACCGCCCCGAGCCTGTGAGAATGGAGCGGTATAAAAATTGAAACAATAAATAAATAAATAAAATGTCATTGACTAATCCTTTGGACATTTGCTCTCCCCACTGTAGAATTATTATAAGGGAGGGGCATCTTATTTATTTATTTATTATTTGGATTTATTAGTCGCCCTTTCCAAGGAGCTCGGGGCGACTTACACGCATATAAAACCATAAAAACACAATAAAACGGACCAGTGTCCACATATTAAAATTAAACACACAAATATACATTAAAAGAGTCTTAAGCCAACATTCTCGCTCATGGCCTAGATATGTCTATGCGCCAAAGGCTTGGACAAACAGGAGGGTTTTACAGGCCCTGCGGAAGGCCAGCAGGTCGGTCTGTGCCTGAATTGAGGATGGAAGAGCATTCCACAAGACCGGCGCAGCGGCACTGAAAGCCCTCCTTCCTGTTGTGGACAAGTGGATAGATTGGCAGCTAGGTACCACCAAGAGGTTCTGGAACTCGGATCGCAGTGGTCGTGGGGGATTGTATTGGGAGAGGCGGTCCCTTAAGTACACTGGCCCCAGACCATTCAAGGCCTTGAAGGTCAAGACCAGCACCTTGAAGGTGATCCGGTGCTCTATTGGAAGCCAGTGCAGTCCGCGCAGAACAGGCGTGATGTGGCAGCGAGATGGAAGACTTGCCACCAGCCTGGCTGCAGTGTTCTGCACCAGCTTAAGCTTCCAGATCACCGACAGGGGAAGGCCGATGTAGAGGGCATTATAGTAGTCCAATCTTGAAATGACCGTGGCTTGGACCACTGTGGCTAGGTCATGACGGGACAGGTAGGGAGCCAGCTTCCTCGCCTGCCGGAGGTGATGGAAAGTGGCTCTGCTGACGATGGAGATGTGATTCTCCATCGACAGTTGGGAGTCAAGAGTGAATCCCAAACTTTTCACAGATGGAGATGGGTGAAGTGTCGCCCTGTCCAGGGTTGGGAGCCAGATCCCTCCCGTACCCAGACGACCCAGCCACAGGATCTCCGTCTTAGCTGGATTCACCTTCAACCTACTGGCTCGCAGCCATCCAGTGATGGCTTCAAGGCAACGATGGAAATTATCGGGTACAGAGTCGGGCCGGCCTTCCATTCCCAGAATGAGCTGGGTGTCATCCGCATATTGGTGACACACTAGCCCAAAGCTGTGCGCCAACCGAGCAAGTGGTCGGACGTAGATGTTAAATAATAAAGGGGAGAGGATTGCACCCTGAGGTACCCCACAAAAGAGTGGGGCACCCCCTGAGACAACCTCGCCCCTTCTCACTCGCTGTGACCGGTTCCGGAGGAAGGAGGACAGCCAGCTAAAGGCTGACCCCCTCACCCTGGCCCCGGCAAGACGGTGGGTCAAAAGATCATGATCGACGGTATTGAACGCTGCCGTGAGGTCCAATAACACGAGCAGCACTGATCCACCCTGGTCTAGTTGGCAGCGCAGCTTGTCTGTGATGGCGACCAGCACCGTCTCCGTCCCATGCCCTGAACGGGAGCCGGACTGGAAGGGGTCGAGCCAAGTTGCATCATCTAGGTAGGACTGCAACTGCTCCATCTTAGAGGCGATCCCAAAGAGGTGGACCCAACATGCATACAATGTTGGGGTTCTTCAAATGCATTGGGAGAGAAATCATTAAAAAGTCATTGAAAATCATTGAAATTGTTCAGGCAGGGCATTGGAACCACAAAGACGGCTCCGCCCAGCCTTCTGGCACGAAACCAGCAAAGCTTTGGGTGAAGCGGTTCATCTGCCTTTGAATCTCCTGTCTGTATTTTCTAAGATTTGCCTGGGAATGCTTCTTGTGAAACTGGAAAGTCCGGTTCCTGATGGTTTCTGCAAGACCGCTTGCAGGTAAAATGTGTTAAAATGACAGTTCAATTGAGACTGTGATTGTGATGTATTTTGCATTGTTTTGTGTTAGTTCAAAGACTAGGTCAGGCAAATTAGCAACGAAAGCATGGGTGGTATGTTGAAATGAAGGCTGCCATATTTTTTTTGCAATAGATGTGACTATAATTTCTGTTCTTTTAAAAGTTATGACTGTTCACCACCTGATTTGGAAAAAAGATGGATTATTGTTTTTAAATAAACACACTAATGGACTGCCTCAAAAGACTGCCTTCTTCTTTGGAAAAGCTTACGCAAAGGTTGGATGGGCTTCTTTCAGAAATGCTTAAGGAGGTGGACTTTGATGTCCTAGTGGAACTATTCTCAACCAGGTGGATGGGACCCCTGCTGCGTATGTGTGTGTGTGAGGGGGTTTCAGAGGGGTCGCCAAAGACCTTCAGAAAACACAGTATTTTCTGATGGTCATGGGGGTTCTGTGTAGGAAGTTTGGCCCAATACTATTGTTGGTGGGGTTCAGAATACTCTTTGATTGTAGGGGAACTGTAAATCCCAATAACCACAACACCCAAATGTCAAGGTCTACTTTCCTCAAAATCCACTAGTGTTCACATTTGGGCATATCGAGTATTTGTGCCAAGTTTGGTCCAGATCCATCATTAGTTGAGTCCACAGTGCTCTCTGGATGTAGGTGAACAACAACTCGAAAACTCAAGGTCAATGCCCACCCAACCCTTCCAGAGTTTTCTCTTGGTCATGGGAGTTCTGTGTGCCTAGCTTGTTTTTATTTATTTATTTATTTATTTATTTCTTCAAACTTTTATACCGCCACTCCCCGAGGGCTCGGAGCAGTTTACAGAGTTTGAACAAACAGAAAATAGCAACATATCTCAGAAATTACATGCAATAGGGAGGGGAATGGAGACTAAGACATTTGATGGAACAGGATCTGGACAAACTCAAGAGTCCATACAAGTTAGCGTGATGTCAGGAGGTCATCTGACGGTGGGTTGGGAACAAACAGTCAAAAGGAGGTAGTGGAGGGATTCTCGGAAGATCGTAAGGAATCTCAGACTTGTGGGGAGGAACCTCAACTCTACCCCCTTGTCCCAGTGATTCAAAACTAGATCTCCTATCTATGGGAATGTCCTGGTTTCCAGGATGGAAACTGACCGATGCAGGCTCCCGGCGCCTAAAATTTGAATTCCAGAAGGTCCTGGAGTGGAACCTTCTCCAAGTCCTGGAATTAAACTTCCTGGGGTTCTTCCACTCTGGGGGTCTGGTGGATGTCGCTGCAGCCCTGGGGACTCTGGACTCAAAGCGGAGCGCTGGCTTACTCCTATGCTGGGAGGCCTGGGAGGTTGCCTGATGTTCCTCGGCGGGACTGAATGTCGGATCTTGGAGACCCCTCCTTTTACGGCGCCGTTTCCGCTTCCTGGGACGCACGTGTGGCTTCCATTGGAGAGTTCTACTGGGGTTCCGGTTCTCGGAGGGAGAAGACATCTGGTCTTGTCTAGCGTCTTCAAGGTCAACCGCGATCTTTGGTCGACCCTTGCCCAGCCACCCCGCCCCCCCACCGCAAGGCCTTGCCGGCAGGGAGGGCTGTCCCGGGCGGAGGACAGAATCTCTGAAATATCCAGCAGCAGCACTAGTCCATGGAGATCGGGCTGATTGAGGCCATCTCCTGGTGGCAGGTCTCTGGGCGGCGCGGGAGGGCCCGGGTCCCGACTTGGTCCGGCGTCATCAGGTGGGTGCAATTCCATTGTTGGTAGAGTTCAGAATACTCTTTGATTGTAGGTTAACTATAAATCCCAGCAACTACAACTCCCATGACAAAATCAATAACTCTCCCCCGATGCCAAGAGTATTCAAATTTGGGCATACCGGGTATTTGTGCCAAATTGGTCCAGTGAATGAAAATAAATCCTGCATATCAGATATTTGAGTTACGATTCATAACAGCAGCAAAATTACAGTTATGAAGTAGCAATGAAAATAATTTTATGGTTGGGGGATGACCACAACATAAGGAATTGTATTATGGGGTCACGGCATTAAGAAGGTCGAGACCCACTGGCCTAGTGGTTCCTTCCAGATGAAAGAGTCTATGACTCTATGTGCATTTGTTGTCAGGCCTGGATTCAGAGTTTGTGGCGCCCTAGGCCACACTCTGGAAGGCCGACCCTGGGGGCGGGGCAGGGATGCCTCCTCCCCGCCGCGTCTGACGTCACCCAGCCCCGCTGAAAAGGGGTGGGCGCCGCACAGGACGCCGGGCATGCACGGCAGGGCACAAGCGGCGTGGTGCGGCGCGGCGCCCTCTGCCATGTTCCTGGGTGCTGCAGGAACATGTTCCTGGGTGCTGCAGCAGCTGTCCGGGCGTTTCCCTTCCTTCTCCAAAGGAAGAGAAAGGAAGGTAAGCTCCCAGGTGGCCGATGCAGCACCCAGAAACATGACGAAGGGCGCCGAGCCGCTCCCGCCCTGCCGTGCATGCCCGTAAGCACCCCCGTGCGAGCGATGAATAGGCGGGGGGGAGTGCCCCCTCAGGGCGTCTGATGTGGCTTCCCTCTGCCTCCTCCTTGCTCGCATCTGCCCTGCCCCTCCTCACGTCCCCCCCGTTCGTTGTCCATTTGAGTGTGCAATGTCCTAACTTGCTTATTTAGGATGCCCAACTACCGCACAACTCCATCACCATAGAATTATGCTCTTTCCTCTTGGACATAGTATAAACATGCATGTGCACGGATACATCATACAGAGCTGTTCAAATGAATCGGGTCAAAATCCATTTCGAACCTGCCCGTCGCATCAGACTGCCTAGGATAATCTAACACAGCTGTAGCATCGCCGTAGCTTCTGAAAAGTCATATTTCAACAATTAGATTCAAGCTTGCCAGGTTTCAATGTTAGCTCACCAATCTGCTGACAATTACAAGAGATAGTCCTGTACGACTTAATGCATTTCAGTCAAACAGCGGAGAGCCTTGTCTTCTAAACCGAAGCTCAGCTTTTCTCTCGCTCAAGGACAGCAATCGCCTTTGAAACGCTTTTAAACAGCGCAATCTTTTGGATTCAAGACGGCATGTCAAGGCAGACTTATTAAATGGCAGTTTGTTACAAATTTGAAAATCGGCATGTAGGTTTCATGGAAATATATCACATTCTCTACTTGAGCTAGCAGCGAAAAAAAGTGGGGAGAAGCAAGGGGAGGAGGGATAGTGCGCTGTCGCCGCAGAATGTCAAGATCGCACAGAGAGCGCTTTCTCCCCAACTCCTCCAATGCAATCCCTATTAACACACCACAGGGCGGTAAGAGACGGTGAATTGTACACTAGATGTAGCTTCAGAAAAGCTGTAATATTGAAGGCTTGTTCACTCCAGGCACGATGGACACACATTCAGTAAATGTGTTAAATGAGCAGATATATATATATATATATATATATATATATATATATATATATATATATTATATCCACATCATCTATATCTATCAGGGGTGTACATTTTTTTTTGTTAGTTGTCGTAAGCAGGCCCGGATTAACAACTTTTTGCGCCCTAGGCCACACTTTGGAATTATTTATTTATTTATTTATTATTTCGCATTTGTCTGTCCCCCCCCCCAACGGCTCGGGGCGACTTACAACAGTTCGTAAAATACAATTGTCAGATAACTAATAAACCACAGTAATACCATTAAGATGGAATTACAATTAGAACAGTTGAAACAACAAATGGAGTTGCATTGGGCTGACAGCTAGGCGGTGCAAGCTACAGTTTAGCTAACTCCGAAGGCTTGCTGGAACAGCAATGTCTTAACTGCTCTCCTGAACGGGAGTAGGCCCTGGGTGGCACGGATGCTGGCGGGCAGTGCGTTCCACATGGTAGGGGCTGCAACAGAGAAAGCCCGGCGGCGGGTTGCGGACAGATGGTAGGTCCTCATATTTGGGATGACCAGGAGGTTTAGCTCTTCGGAGCGCAGTGATCTGGTGGGATGATATGGGACAAGGTGGTCCCCTCTACTACCGGCACTGAAAGTTGTTGTTTGGGATCCGGGAAGGGAGGGTGGGGCCTAAGCCGCGCCTGCCTTTCCTTCCTTTCTTCCTCACCTTGGGGCTATGATGGGGTGGCCATCTGCCAGGGCTGATTAGGATCCTCGCATCCCAGGGAGGGAGAATAGTGGGGAGAGGCCTGGGGGGCCTTCCTTCCTTCCTTTGGGGGGGCCCCTCCATGGCGATAGAGAGAGAGAGACACCCACCCACCTCCGTCTCCTTCAGGGCCGCTGCTCTTCCTCCTCCTCGGTTGCAATCCGTGGCTCAGGGAGGAACCCCCTCCGTGGACTTCTGCCTCCAAGAAGGCCCTCGCCTTCCTATTGGCTGACTCCATGGAGCCACGCCCACCTGGGAAGGAGTGAGGCTCTTCAATACACGACAAAGTAATCACTATTGCAACTTCTATACACACTGCTAAACCACAATGTTTAAAGGGGCAGTGTCAAAGGAATACCAAGACATAGCATATATAGATAAAAACCACTATATTGTATGGCAGTCTATGCTCAAAAGCAGAACAATATTACAAACAGTACAATGTAATGCAAATAATCAATCATGTGATTAATACACAGTATGAGCATAAATCACAAGCCCATATACATGGTTGGGCGAAGGAGTATTCCACTTGGCACTGAGTAACCCTTAGTGAAGTCCTGGGTATGATGACCCATGGACCTGCGACTGAGTCAATAGGGGAACCTTGGTAGGTGGCAGGGCTGGTGGCTGCTATGGTGGGCAGGTGCCAACGGCTGGAGGTAAGCTGACGACGCCAAGATGGCCGTTTTGCTGTAATGCTCTCTTCGTTGGCCTTCCTCTGTCAGTGATCCGGAAGCTTAAGCTGGTGCAGAACGCCGCAGCTCGGCTGGTGGCAGGTCTTCCAACTCGCTGCCACATCACGCCGGTTCTGCGGGGACTGCACTGGCTCCCAATAGAGCACCGGATCACTTTCAAAGTGCTGGTTTAACCTTCAAGGCCTCGAACGGTCTGGGGCCAGTGTATCTAAGGGACCGCCTCTCCCCATATAGTCCTTCAAGACCACTGAGATCTGAGTCTTCGAACCTCCTTCGAACCTTTTAATTATCTGTAAGTCACCCCGAGCCACTCGTGAGGGGCAACTAAGAAATTGAAATAATAAATAAATAAATAAAATCTATATCAGTTTGGGCATTATTCTATGACTCTGGAGACCAGGGTTTGATTCCCTCCTCAGCCATGAAAACTCACTGGATGACTTTTGAGTGTATCACACTTGGATTCAGCTTAGGGATTGAAGCTCGTGTGCCAGGTGCGACCGTACCTTGTGAAGTTGGATCTGGCCACGGTGGTCCACACCTTAGTTATTTTTAGATTGTACTATTGCAATACGCTCTACATGGGGCTGCCCTTGAAGAGGGCCGGAAACAACTGGTCCAACGAGTGGCAGCCAGACTACTAACTGGTGCGAATTACAGGGAGCGGTCAACCCCCCTGTTTAAGGAGCTCGACTGGCTGCCATTTATCGTCCGGTCTCAATTCAAGGTGCAGGTTCTTACCTTCAAAGCCCTGAACAGTTTGGGACCCACCTACCTGTGCAACCGCATCTCCATCTGTCCCACACGCTATCTTCGATCTTCCGGAGAGGCCCTTCTCTTGCTCCCGCCTCCATCGCAAGCGCGACTTGTGGGGATGAGGGAGAGGGCCTTCTCTTTAGTAGCCCCTCAGCTCTGGAATTTGCTCCCCAGAGATATATTATTATTATTATTATTATTAGGGATATCATGAGTATGAAATAACTTGAAGACACATAACATCATCTCTCTATCTATATCACTATATCACCCTGGTGGGTGGCGAGGCGATCCAAGGGGGCGGTCGGAGGCTCAGGGGAATTTGGGGGCAGTGAACCCCTTTAAGGGAGCGGTGAAGGATTGGCCATTTAGGAGGGGTTGCGCAGCCCTCTTCTTTGGCCCCACCCCCTTTGCTTTGACCTGCATATTAGATACTTGGATTAGAATTCGTAAGAGTAGCAAAATTATTTATGAAGTAGGAACGAAAATATGGTTGGGGGTCACCACAACATGAGGAACCTTATTTAGGGGTCACAGCATTAGAAAGGTTGAGAACCACTGCATTAATACAACAACAACAACAATTTTATTGATTAGCCAGAAGCCATATCAAATACACACAGAACACAGACACATTGCAATGATTCTAAAACAATCTGAGGAGAATTCTAGACCATTACATCAATTAAACCCCTGTTTTGCCCAGCAGGAGGGATTCTAAGGGAGGTGGTAACAATTCACAGGTCCTCATCTCCAACACAATTTATTCCAATTGCATCTATGTAATCAGATCTCAGTTTCATGGCTTTACAGAGAAAACGAGCAGTAGCATCTGTTATCAGCTTGTTGGAGCCGGCCAGCAGGAGTGAGACTTTTGCTAGAGGGTCCCAAAGATTTTTTCCCACGAGAAATATCTCTAGCAGTTGTTTTCTTTCTATTTGATAGATTTTACAATAAAGCAGAAGATGAGTTAGATCTTCGATCCCAGGGGCGCCACAAATACAGATACGCTCTTCATAGGGAATTTTCGTGAACCTCCCATATCTCACCATTGAATCTAACTGCTCAAACCTGGCTCTAGTGAAAATTTTCCTTAGGTGGTGTTGCCTTCCTTGCTGTAAGTAAGTGGTTAATTGGAAGGATTTCTTAAAACCACTCAACCATCTCAGGGAAACAGTAGAACCCAAAGAGTCTATATCGGTTTGGGCCGCAATGTCATTAATTCGTTGACACACTTCTTTGAAGTGCTTACTTGACTCCTGACCAGATAGGTGGACTGGGAATATTACCTGAATGCCACACCTTCTGATGTAATCAAACAAATGGTCAGCCCCCGATTTATAAGAACTGCTAGATTGTTCCAGCAAACATAATTTTGGGAGGCGAGACGCCTCCATCTCCACGACCTTGAGCCAGTAGTTAAAGGCTCTGATCTTAGATTGTGTGCTAATAGAGAACATTCCCAACTCCGCCCTAACTGCCGCTGCCGGGGAGCTTCTATCAACCCCTAAAAACCACGTCAGATGTTGAGCTTGGGCCTTGTCCAAGAGAGGAGTATCATTTGCACCCCAGATTTCAGAACCATAAAGAAGCAGCGGGGAGATTTTGTGATTGTAAACTTTCAGAAGGGGAACGAGGGAGCCCGGTTGCCGTTGATTCAGCAGCTTTAAGAGTAAGCTCGTTCTGCCCTTGGCTTTAGTAGAACACCTGTGGAAATGATTGTGCCATAGACCATTTTCTGCAAAGTCTAATCCTAGGTAAGTGAAGGATCTAACTTGTTCTAATTGTTCGCCTTCTATTTTCCATTTCATTTTGGAGGGGGCGTTTACCAAAGATCATCATTTTTGATTTGGTTTTGTTTATCTTTAGTGCGTTTCAAGGCAATAGTGACTAAGTTTTCTTAATAACCTCCTCATCCCTATTTGGGTGTAGGAGAGTAGGATCATATCATCTGCATGCAGAAGTGAGTTGATTTGCAAGTTAGCTACTTTAGGCATATGGACATCCGCCCCTCTAAGCGAATTTGGAAGGTCATTTACATACAGATTAAATAGCAGGGGGGCAAGAATACATCCTTGTCTGACCATTAATACATATATCTTTCTGTTTAATTGCTATTACATTAAAAAAAATTCTAGGGGGGCAGTGAGTAAATTTTTTTCTGGAAAGGGGGCGGTAGGCCAAAAAAGTTTGGGAACCACTGATCTGTATAATGGAATTGGTTATTACAAAGCAAACCAACCATTCTTGGTTATGGGACCAAATCCCTGTAATGCATTGAGGTGAAAGTTTCCTTTTGCCCTTTCAATCATGATGGATAATAGCAACAATCCGAAGTGCAAAAAACCCACCAAATACAAAACCCAGACGTTAAATCTACATATTAAGTAAGCAGGATTGTCTTCGTACTTTCTCATGGGTTTTTTTGTTTTTGGTTCCCTTAATTTCATATCATGTATCATCTCTAATTAGCTCAGCAAAGCATAGCAAAGCAAATGGGCCATAATTCATCATGATTTCCATTTTCCAAACAACAGTCAATTAAAAACACACTACTGTCTTCATTTTTGATCATCAATGGGAAAGAAGAAAGGAAGACCGAAAAGAGCGCAGCCAGTGGAATATCTCCAGACCAAATTCACCCTGCAATGGAGTAGCTATTTTGATAGTCTTGTCAAAGAACTAGTTACTATGTACTGTGTATTGACACCACCACAAATGTAAAGTAGTGAAAAAAATGCAAGGCAGAATAGGAAGAACGTTCATGCAGGAGTATAACATGTATATAGAAAACTATGCAGGCTAGATCCATGGTATCTAGTATCTACCTACCTAGCAATAGAGTCTGGAATGTTTTCTGGCTGAATCCCTGGGGCTATGTGGTATGTCAAATGGTAATTTTGTAGGAAGCGGTACGCCATTTGGATTGGATGTGGTGCATCCATATTCAGTTGAATGGAGCATATTTGTAGATGTAGACTAGGCCTGTTTGATATTTAAAAAAGTACATCCAGAGAGCACTGTAGACTAAAACAATGATGGATCTGGACCAAACTTGGCATGAATACTCAATATGCCCACATGTGAACACAGATGGAGTTTGGGCAAAATAGATCTTGACATTTGGGAGTTACAGTTTATGGGATTCATAGTTAACACACAATCAAAGAGCATCCTGAACTCATGCAACTATGGAATGGAACCAAACTTGGCATATTGAACTCTCATTGGAAAGGGTTTGCTTGGGAATTGACCTTGATTTTGGAAATTGGAGTTCACCTACACCCAGAGAGAACTGTGGACTCAAATAATGATGGATCTGGACCATACTTGGCATGAATACTCAATATGCCCAACTATGAACACACATGGAGTTTGGGGGAAATATTTATTTTATTTATTTATTTCCGGCATTTTACCCCGCTCTTCTCAACCCCGGAGGGGGGGGGGGGACTCAGAGCGGCTTCCAAAAAGGCACAATTTGATGCCAACACAGTAAAACACATAAACACAGTATAAAACCCCTCAAAACATTACAATTAAAATACAATTACATCAACATATTATAAACATTCATTTAAGTTTTTTAAAATGTGCTGCCTTGTGCTAGTGTGCAAACGCCTGGTCCCATAGCCAAGGTTTTTCTTTTTCCCTGAATGTCAGGAGGGATGGAATTGATCGTATGTCACTAGGAAGCGCATTCCACAGATGGGGAGCCACCACCGAGAAGGCCGTCTCCCTCGTCCCCACCAGCCGCATTTGAGAAGTCGGCGGGAGCGAGAGCAGGGCCTCCCCGGATGATCTTAAATTACGAGGTGGGATGTAGCGGCAGATGCGTTCAGACAAGTAAGATGGACCTTGACATTTAGGAGTTGTAGTTCACCTACATCCAGAGAGCACTTTGGTCTCAAATAATGATAGGCGGGCCTCTTCCTCATGGGGAGGGGGACACTCCACCCCTTTCCGACCCTCCCTCCACTCACATCAGTCTCTCTGCTGGGCTTTCTTCCTCCTCAAATGGTGACTGCTGGGAAGGGGGAGGGCCCGAGTGACATCACCCTTCCCTCCTCCCTCCCTCGATTGGAAGCTAGTTGGCTGGCGCGCGGGGAGGGAAAACGGTTGAAGGCGGCAGTGCACCGGCCCCTTCTTCGCCACTGCCGCCCGGTCCTTCCTCCCCCCCCCCCTGCAAGCAGCAGCAGCAGGAGTTCAGCAGGAGGGGAGAGAAAGGGTATTGGAACCCACGGCACACCTGATGATCGCTCATGGCACACTAATGTGCCACGGCACACCAGTTGGGAAACACTGCTCTAGGTGACTTACACAATTAAAATAAACAGGTTACACAGTCACAGCTTGTTACTTAACAATCATAGGCCTGTTTGATTTTTAAAAAGGTCAAAACTCATTCCGGATGTTGGGGGCGTTGGTGCTTCGAATCTGAATGACTTCCGAAATTTTCCGGAAAAAATTCGGAATTTCCCGAATTAATTCCGAAATTTCAGAATGGCTTCTTTAATGGCGGACACCCATGTTTAAACCAGTTTGGATGTTGATGTCTTCCCTTCAGAACTGGGGTGACAGCTGTGTTTAACCCATTTTGGATGTGGCAGTTGCCCCAGTTCTGACGCAGAGGGAAGACATCCGCATCCAAACTGGGTTAAACAGCCAATGAAGGGAAAGCACCTTGGGAGGGGCTGAATCTAATGCCGATTCCTTTCCGAAAATGGCGGCGGTGGCTTCGAAATGGCAAATTCACTTCCGGGTTGCTTACATCGCATCGAAACCACTTCAAAAGTGAATTTAATCCTAAGAAAGAAAAAAAACTTTGGGAACCATTTTATACGATCGAATCTTGTATGAACATGGCAAAAATATATAACCAAATTCTGTAATAAAACGCCTCTATGGATATCCCCGCTAGAAGCATCACAAATGAGAATATTAGGATGGAAGGAGTGGCCAATATACAAAGAATTAGTGAAGAAAGAAAATAGAAAAACTAAACTAAAAACCCAACAAGAAATATCCAATATGGATGACAAAATATCATGGCTCCATTATAGACAATTAAAAGAATACTTTTCAAAAGATGAAAAGAGGATTTCAAGAAACAAATAACTTCTGGGGCACAATATTAAAAACCGATCAAAAATAATATCATATATATATATATATATATATATATATATATATATATATAAACTAGTAGAGTGGGGTCAGGATAAGGAGGGAAAATTATATGAAGGAGTGGAAGGAAAACATAGGAAGGACAATAGAAAGAGAGAGATGGGAAGAAATACGGAAAAAGAAACTAAGGTACACATATGCCACAGAATTAAAGGAGAATTGGATTAAGACAGCCTACAGATGGTACATGACACCAAAGAAATTAGGAAAATGCTATAAAAACATGAACACAAAGTGCTGGAAGTGTGGTAAGATAGAAGGGACATACTACCATTTATGGTGGACATGCGAGAAGGCGACGCAATACTGGGGAAAAAAATTCAGAATAAGGTAAAAGAAATTCTAAAAATAGATATACCTCTAAAACCGGAGACTTTCCCACTAGGGATGAGAGAAACTAAAATGGAAAATAACACCGACAAATTGTTTTTCCTATTTATTTATTTCATCGGTTTTATATTCCGCTCCTCCCAGCAGGCTCGGGGCGGATCACAAACAGATAAGCAATAAAACATACAATAAAACATACAGTAAAAACAGTAAAACACAATACATAACCTAGATGTTACAGACTACGATTTCTTAGCCAAGCGAGACGAACCAGTTGAGTTTAGATTTACCCAAACGCTAGCCTGAAGAGAGCCGTCTTACATTCTCTTCGAAAAGGGAGGAGCTCGGAGACCTTTCGGACATGGTCGGGGAGTGAATGAGTACTGGAGCCGCCGCAGAGAAAGCTCTCCGTCGTGTGCTGGACAGGTGGCAGGCGCGGACGATGGTATAACCAATAAATTTTGCTCTTCCGAGCGCAGTCATCTCGGGGGAACGTACGGGGGAAGGCGGTCCCTCAGGTACACAGGCCCTAGCCCGTGCAAGGCCTTAAAGGTTAAAACCAGCACCTTGAAGGCAATCCGGTACTCGATAGGAAGCCAGTGCAGTTGCCGGAGGATGGGGGTAATATGCTCCCTCACTGGTGCCCCCACCAGCAAGCGAGCCGCGGCATTCTGCACCAGCTTGAGTTTCCGGACTGTCGCCAAGGGAATAATAAGGGTGAGAGGATGGCCCCCTGGGGGACCCCGCAACTTAATGGGAGCCTCCCGGAGACCTCCCTTCCCCTCTCCACCCGCTGTCCCCGGTTCAGGAGGAAGGAGGCCACCCACTTAAGGGCAGTCCCCCTGACTCCAGTCACGGCTAGGCGGTGGGCTAACAACGCATGGTCTACGGTATCAAACGCTGCTGTCAGATCTAACAAGACAAGCAGGGCTGACCCGCCCTGGTCCAACTGGCGGCGAAGTTGGTCTGTAATGGCGACAAGCACGGTCTCCGTCCCATGCCCAATACGGAAGCCGGACTGGAAGGGATCAAGACCAGCTGTGTCTTCTAAGTATCGCTGCAGCTGATCCGCTGCTGCCCTCTCAATTACCTTGCCTTAAAAAGGCAAATTAGACACAGGTCGGTAATTGGAGGGAGCCGAAAGATCTAAATTCGGCTTCTTCAGCAGCGGTCTTACCATTGCCTCTTTCAAACCCAGCAGCGTTTGAAAGATTCCGCTCCTATTGAGCACAGCAGCGAGAATCTGCTACGCCAAAAGATGGAAGGACAATGTTGCACCTCAGAACGTAGTTAGCTCCCCCGAACACACACACCAGGCCAATGCAATAAATGTGCTTTTATTTAGAATAAAAGATAGTCCAAAAATAGAAAGATAAATGCAAAGTAGTTCAATCAAAGTCCAAAAGCAATTCTATAAAGTTCCAATACGGTGGCAAAGACCACTGGAAATGGTCCCATGGAAAGCAATGTTGCAAAGCCAAGACAAAACCGCTCCTGCGGTTGAACACGAACTGGAGATCCCGGACCCAAGTCCTCTCCAAACTAAACGTAGCTTCAGGTCTAACGAACCCCCCTTCAGATCAGCCTAATAAAGGAATCTAACTCTTGTGCGTCCACCGCACCCCCTCTCTCCAATCACTCCTCGAAGATCTGATACTGTCCCTCCTGTTGAATTCCCGCTCGTTAGCAGGCCCAGCTGCACCACTAACAGAGTGAGAAGCAGGAAACTCCCTTTCCCCGGAATGCTCATCTGGAAAGGGAGTAGAAACTCTCTCTTGGGAACCAAGGCCGCCGGGCCTCTCATAGTCTGATCCGGAATCGTCTTCCAAACTAAACTCATCTGCAGTCCCATATCCCTCCAGCCATTCATTGTCCCATTGCAAACTCTCGTTTGGAGACCCATATCCATCTGGCCAATCTTCATCATCACTCTACCCCTGGTCAGCTAGCACAAACTCACTTTGCCCCTGGTCAGCTGGCACCTGCCTTGGCACCCCCGGGATCTGTCGGTGCCCACCAGGCTGGAACACCACAGACAAAGAAATCCCAGACGAAGAGAAATGGTTGGAGAAAATCATAGACATTAGAAATATGGATAGACTGACTTATTTAATAACAAGAAACAAAGGAACCCCTATAAAAGAAAACGGACTGGACAATGGTGACATTGGTGACAATGGTGAAGAATAAAAAGATAAACATCGAGATATGACAACAGAAAAAAGAAGTAAGAGAAGATTTATTTATTTATTTATTATTTCACATTTGTCTGTCGCCCCCCCCCCCCCAAACGGCTCGGGGCGACTTACAACAGTTCGTAAAATACAAATGTCAGATAACTCATAATAACTCACAGTAATACCATTAAGATGGAATTACAATTAGAACAGTTGAAGCAACAAATGGAGTCGCAGTGGGCTGACAGCTAGGCGGTGTGAGCTACAGTTTAGCTAACTCCGAAGGCTTGTTGGAACAGCAATGTCTTAACTGCTCTCCTGAACGGGAGGAGGCCCTGGGTGGCACGGATGCCGGCGGGCAGTGCGTTCCACATGGTAGGGGCTGCAACAGAGAATGCCCGGCGGCGGGTTGCGGAAAGATGGTAGGTCCTCACATTTGGGATGACCAGGAGGTTTAGCTCTTCGGAGCGCAGTGATCTGGTGGGATGATATGGGACAAGGCGGTCCCGCAGGTACACTGGCCCCAGACCATGTAAGGCCTTAAAAGTCAGGACTAACACTTTGAAGGTAATCCGGCATTCAATTGGGAGCCAGTGCAGTTCGCGCAGGATTGGCGTGATGTGGTGGCCAATCGGGACCTCTGCCAGGAGTCGCTGCAGCGTTCTGCACCAGCTTGAGTCTCCGGATTACCGACAGAGGAAGGCCAATGTACAGAGCATTACAGTAGTCCAGCCTCGAGATGACCGTGGCATGGATCACTGTGGCTAAGTCGCGCCGGGACAAGTAGAGGGCCAGCTTCCTTCCCTGGCGAAGATGGAAAAATGCTACCCTGCTGACGCTGGAGACGTGGGCCTCCATCGACAACAGGGGGTCCAAGGTTACTCCTAAGCTCTTAACAGAGGGCGACGGACATAATGTCACGCCGTCCAGGGTTGGAAGCTGAACATCCCTACAGCCCGGAGGACCCAGCCACAGGATCTCCGTCTTTGCCGGATTCACCTTCAACCTACTGAAGAAGAAGACGAAATAAAATAGAACAATCAAAGAAAAGGATGATTCCACTCACAAAAGACTTAGGAGGTCGACACTTTTTTCTCTATACTTCCTATACTTTCTTTTTAAACTTTCACATTTCTATTTTTTCTTCTTTTTTCTACTTTCTCTACTAATAGCTATTCTAAGCTACCTTTCTACCTTTTTTCTATCTTTTTTCTATCAAGCCTATGCTTTTGATTTTATGTATATACTTGAAAATCTGCTTAATAAAGTTTTTTTTTATTTTAAAAAAGTGAATTTAATCCAAATTCATTTCGATTTTACGAGCATTTCGACGAACCTACCCAGGCCTAATGTAGACCCATTGCATGAAGACTGTGAACAACAACATAAATAATAAGGATTACTCTTGGCCCTACATATCAACAAATTATGTATCCATGAATCAATCGTTCATGGATCAAAAATAGCAAATAAATGAATCTCTCTAGCAAAGCTTGATTTTGCCATTTTATATAAGGAACACCAGTTTACACGATACATAATGGGACCTGGGCATCCACAGATTTTGATATCCTTCATGGGTATTGTGTAGGGGTGGTTGATCCATGAAAAATTTGATTCTAAACTCGTGGGGAGGGGGATTTTTGTTGCTGGTTCGTTATAGAAATTAATCTGAAATTTTTAAAATACATTTTGTAATTGAAACGTAATTAATAACGAATTTCGTTATTATTATTACGTTATTTGTTCCATGCATGGGCGACAGGAGGGTGGAAGGAGCTGCCTCCACTCCCCTCTGACCAGCTGACACCCAAACGGGGGTTAAAGATAACCCCGTTTGGGTCTCGGTTGGCGAGAGGAGGGTGCCAGGCTGCACCTTCCCCCCTCCTCTCACCATCTGACACCCAAACGGGGGTCTCGGTTGGTGAGAGGAGGGTGCCAGGCTTCACCTTCCACCCTCCTCTCGCCATCTGACACCCAAACGGGGGTTAAAGATAACCCCCGTTTGGGCATCTGAAGGGCGCCTTAGGTCCAATGCGGAGGGAAGGCAATTGCAAAGTGAGTGTTTAGACTCACTTTGCAGCAGATTTTCTTCCCTGTGTTGGATCCATCACAGGGGAAGAAAATCCGCTGCAAAGTGAGTCTAAACACTCCCTTTGCAGCGCATTGGCTTACCCTGCGTTGGAGTTAAGGCGCCCTTCAGACACCCAAATGGGGGTTATCTTTAACCCCCGTTTGGGTGAGATGGCGAGGAGGGGAAGGTGCAGCCTGGCACCCTCCTCTCGCCAACCGAGACCCAAACAGGGGTTAATAACCCCCGTTTGGGTGTGAGATGGCGAGAGGAGGGGGGAAGGTGCAGCCTGGCACCCTCCCCTCCCCAACCAAGATCCAAACGGGGTTAATAACCCCCGTTTGGGTGTCAGATGGCGAGAGGAGGGGCAAGGTGCAGCCTGGCACCCTCCCTCCCCAACCAAGATCCAAACGGGGTTAATAACCCCGTTTGGGTGTCAGATGGCGAGAGGAGGGGGGAAGGTGCAGCCTGGCACCCTCCCCTCCCCAACCAAGACCCAAACGGGGTTAATAACCCCCATTTGGGTGTCAGATGGCGAGAGGAGGGGGGAAGGTGCAGCTTGGCACCCTCCTCTCGCCAACCGAGACCCAAACAGGGGTTAATAACCCCCGTTTGGGTGTCAGATGGCGAGAGGAGGGGGAAGGTGCAGCCTGGCACCCTCCCCTCCCCAACCAAGATCCAAAGGGGTTAATAACCCCCCATTTGGGTGTCAGATGGCGAGAGGAGGGGGGAAGGTGCAGCCTCCTCTCTGTGTTCCCCTCTTCCTTCTCTGCATGGGAATAAAGCGAGACAAGGGGGACTCGACTCTGATTGGCTAAAGGGAAGCAGGCGGCTTCATGCTACCACCTGGTCTCCATTAGCCAATGGGAAAATGCGTCGAGTAAGGGCAAAGAAGACATACGAACTAATTACATGGCCATTACAAAAATGGTGGCGCCCGGGTTCGGTATAGAAATTACACTTCCGGGTTGGGCCCCGTGGGTCAAAAAACGTTGAAATTAATGTTAAATACGAAAAATAACGGATTTCAAAGTATTTTTAAACCGGAGATATCCACCCCAAGCATTGTGGGTAGCAAGATACCAACTCTTGGTCTGTCATTCAAGAGTTTTTTTTCTAATGACTCCTTTTTCAGGATACTCTTTTTGACATTGAAGGCCTTCTTTGGGAAGGTAGAACCTTTTCCTTCCTATACCAGCGTTCTGATATTTAGACCTCACACCAAGGTTAATATGGCTAGGAATCAGGTGGACACATTAGGCATAATAAACCCATTAGAATTGTTATTGCTCGAAGTCACTTAACATTCAGGAGGGAGGAAATGAGGGTATGACGGTGGGGCAGGAAGACAAATATGGGCAAGAACATGCAAAGTTATAGCATCACAAAAAGTATACATTTTTATTGGTGACTTTTGGCACGTTAGAAGGTTTGAAAGATCATATCATTGTGAAAAATGAATAACCATTTTAATTGCTGGAAGGAATTAGAATTCCGTGGCTCACCGAAGAGCAGTTTGTCTCTGGGCAATCTTGGCTTCTGATCACTAATAGGTGATATTTTCCCTCACATATTTATCTATTCACTAATGAAATGCTTTCCTTTATAACGACAGGGAGCAGGACAGAGGGTGATATATCTCATGCAACCTTGACAGAATTTCTCACTGAAGACGACACATTCTTCTCATCGGCTAAACCTTGGGTGGTTGGAAACCCACTTGAAGCCAGTGGCATCACTTGGAGGGTGTTGAGGCGTGTAGATCGCAATGGATGACACCATCATAAGGGAGTTGGGGGCACCAAAACGACAATCTACGAGTATTTAATCAGAATTTTCTATGAAAAATATCCCTTACAACAGTGTTTTTCAACCTTTTTTGAGCCGCAGCACAATTTTGACATTTACAAAATCCTGGGGCACACCACCAACCAAAATGACACAAAATGACACTCTAACACAGTAATACGTATAGTTAATATGTTTTAAAATGTATTTATACACTCAGTGTGAAACCTGGGCCTGTTTCGATGAACACAACATAGATATCCTGGCAGGAATGGCAGAAAGACACACACGAAGGTCTTGCTCAACAGCTGGGAGTTATAGTTCACCCGCAATCAAAGAGCATTCTGAACTCCACCAATGATGGAATGGAATCAAACTTCCCACACAGAACTCCCATAACCAAGAGAAAATATTATAAGAGTTTGGTGGGCATTGAGCTTGAGTTTTGGAGTTGTAGTTCACCTATATCCAGAGAGCACTGTGGACTCAAACAATGTTGGATCAGGACCAAACGTGGCATGAATACTCAGTATGCCCAAATGTGAACACAGATGGAGTTTGGGGGAAATAGACCTTGACATTTGGGAGTTACAGTTTCTGGGATTTATAGTTAACACACAATCAAAGATCATCCTGAACTCTTGCAACAATGGAATTGAACCAAGCTTGGCTGGGGGGAGGAAAAGGGCCTGAGGCTGCTAGGAATGGTGGGAGTTGGAGTCCAAAACACCTGGAATGTCCAAGTTTGCCCATGCCAGCTTTCGACAGAGACCTCTTCCTCCCCCTCCCCCTTCGCGCCCTTTCTTTCCCCTCCTGCCAAACACTTACTTTTTCTTCTACACTGCCGCTTCTGCCGCCATTTTGATCTGAGGGGGCAGCGTGAGCATGTTCAGGAGGGGAGGGGGAGGGAGGAAGACATGACCCGTGCGGCCGCTACTGTGCAGACCCGCCCCAGAGCAAAGCGAGGCAAAGCGAGCAGAGCGAGGTTGGGAAGAAGGGAGCCCGAGTGGAGAAGAAAAAGTGTTCGGCAGGAGGGGGAAGAAAGGGCCTTGGAGGTTCCAATTTCCCACGGCACGCCTGATGACCGCTCATGGCACACTAGTGTGCCAGGGCACATTGGTTGGGAAACACTGCATTACAGTAATCTAATCTAGAGGTGACTAAGGTGTGGACCACCATGGTCAGATCTGATTTCATGAGGTACAATCGCAGCTGGTGCATGAGTTTTAATTGTGCGAAGGCCCTCCCAGCCACCGGCAACGCCTGGGCTTCAAACGTTAGCGATGAGTCTAGGAGGACACCCAAGCTGCGGACCTGTGACTTCAGGGGGAGTGCAACCCCATCAAGCACAGGCTGCCATTCTATACCCCAATCTGGTTTATGAACCTTCAGAGATTCGGATTACCAATTGGAAGTCATTGTATCCATGGGTCAGTGATAGCACTGTACCTTAACTCTTATCAAAAAATGAGCCACCTCCTTCTCTAAGTAGAAGGGTGAGAAGAAAGAGCTTAGTCCAGCCTGGGAAAACCCAAACGAAGCCTGGCCCTTCTTATCTCTCCACCATGGTGCTTTTTCTGGACATTTTTTGAATATCTGGGTGCAGGCATGTAGCCGGGGGGGGGGGGGCTAAGGGGGCTTCAGCCCCCCCCTCCCGAAATTCTCAGGGTGGTCCGCGAAAAGGCCTTACTTGGCCACGGTAATCCAAGCGACGGTCATCTCGAGACTAGAATACTGTAATGCCCTCTACGTTGGCCTTCCCCTGGCGACAATCCGGAAACTCAAGCTAGTGCAGAATGCCGCTGCTCACCTGCTGGCAGGAGTGCCGGTGAGGGAGCACATCACACCTGCGCTCCGGCAGCTGCACTGGCTTCCTATCGAGTACCGGATTGCCTTCAAGGTGTTGGTTTTGACCTTCAAGGCCTTATACGGTCTAGGGCCTGCGTACCTGAGGGACGCCTTACCCGTATTCTCCCGAGATCACTGCGCTCAGATGAACAGAATCTGCTGTTAGTTCCATCAGTTCGCTCCTGCCACCTATCGACGACCAGACAAAGGACCTTTTCGGTTGCGGTACCGGTGCTCTGGAATGCCCTCCCGGACAGTACCCGAGCCATCTCGGAACTGGCCCCTTTCCGGATGGCCTGTAAGACGGCCCTCTTTGGCTTAGCCTTCAACTAGGCACACCGGACTAAGAACTATGCCATATGTCCTCCCCACTCCGCGTATGACAATGTAACATGTTTTAATGGGTTTTATGATTTTATGTTTTAATTGTAGGGTCGCATGTCAACAAGTTGTGACATGCTGCCCGTGTATCGTTCTGTTATCCGCTCCAAGCCTGCTGGGAGGAGCGGAATACAAAAATGAACAATAAATAAATAAATAAATTATTTATTTTATTATTTATTTATTTATTATTTGGTTTTATATTCCGCCCTCCTGCAGGCTCGGGCGGGGTTACAACATATAAAACGGGCAGCATGGAACAGACATGCGGCCCACACTAAAACATTAAAACATTTAAAATTACATGTCACAGCGCAGTAAAGGAAAACACAGAGAGTGCCTTGGGTCTGGGACCCCAGTAAGCAAGGGAGTTATGTCAGCGTCGGCCGGTCAGGGGCCTAGCCGAAGGCTGATCTAAATAAAGCAGTTTTGAGCCTCCGGAAGGGAATCAGTTCTGAGATGGCTCGAGTTTCCTCTGGGAGGGAATTCCAGAGCACTGGGGCTACGCCGAAAAGGCTCTTTGCCTAGTTGAAGACAGATGGCAGGAGCGGATTGATGGTATCAAAGCAGATTTTGTTCTTCTGAACGGAGTGGTCTCGGGGAATATACGGGGCAAGGCGGTCCCTCAGATACGCAGGCCTAGGCGTGCAAGGCCTTAAAGGTCAACACCCAGCACCTTGAAGGCGCGGTTCGGTGCTCGATGGGAAGCCAGTGCAGTTGCCGGAGGATGGGTAATGTGCTCCCCTACTGGCGTTCCCGCCAGCAGGCGGGCAGCGGCATTCTGCACTAGCTTGAGTTTCCGGATCGTCGCCAAGGGAAGGCCAACGAGGGCGTTACAGTAATCCAGCCTCGAGATGACCGTCGCTTGGATCACCGTGGCCGTAGTCGTCCCTGGACAGGTAGGGAGCCAGTCGCCTAGCCTGTCGTGCCGGTGAAAAGAACGCCACCCTGCTGACCGAGGAGACCTGAGTCTCCATGGTCAGCAGGGGTCGAGCTGAACACCCAAGCTCTTAACAAGGGATGACGGGCTTAAACGCTCGCCATCCAGGGTAGGCAATCGGCACTCATCCAGCCCAGGTCGACCAGGCCACAAGATCTCCGTCTTCGACGGGTTCACCTTCAGCCGGCTGGCACAGCAGCCAACCAGTCACGGCCTCCAGGCATTGATGGAAACAATCGGGTACGGTGTCCGGCCTGCCGTCCATTCTCAGCAGAAGCTGGGTGTCATCCGCATACTGATAACACTCCAGACCAAGGTCGCGAACCAGCTGGGCCAGGAATAAACTGTTATGTTTATTCATATCATGATCTGATCACCATGCTCATTATATCCCACATTAATGGGGTTATTGGGATAACAATACAAAAGGTTTGCTACGGTAGACCCTCTTCCACCCAGTCTCAGCCCCCCCCAACCAAACTCAGTCCCCTCCCCGAATCAAAATCCTGGCTATGGCCCTGTCTGGGTGAGTGGTATCAGTGGAGAGTGGTAAATGGCATCGGTGGCCAAGGCTGCTGACTGTCCAAGTCACCACTGGTGCTTTCCTCCTCTCTATTGAATGAGCCTTGATGACACATATCGAAATCCACAATTTTATTTATTTATTTATTTATTTATTTATTTATTTGTTCAGGCTTCTATGCCGCCGACTCCCGGGGGCTTGCAGCGGCTCACAAGAGCCGAAGGCAACAATAAAAACAGCAATAAAACAACAAGGCAGAATAAAAACAACAAAACAGATAAAACAGCTAAGCAATGCAGCAATAGCGTTCCTAAAATGCACAGGCTTACTCTCCAAACACTTGCTTGAATAGGTGGGTTTTGCAAGCCCGCCTAAACGGGAGCAGGTCCCTCAGAGCCCTAGTTTCGGCCGGGAGGGCGTTCCATAGCGTAGGAGCTATAACTGAGAACGCCCTCCGGCGGGTCGATGTTAATCATGCTGACCTTGTCGAAGGGATCTCCAGGAGGTTAGCATCCTCCGACCTTAGTGATCTCGATGGGCAATATGGAGTGAGACGGTCCCTCAGATACGCTGGCCCCAGGCCGTATAAGGCCGTAAAGGTAAATTTTGGCCCTCAAACCTACCGTAGACTTATATATGAGGTTTTTCTTATACCCGAGTTTCACCGGAGAAGGGTGAAGGCATATCTCAAGATCTGGAATGGCACACTTCTAGCCTCATCACTGTTCAATGAGTTCTGTCTGAAGATTTCCTCTACTATAAATAGCGGAGCATAATTATGGAAAATATCCATCTCCTAGGTAATGCCTCCCACTCCCTTCCTGTTACCAACAGTTGGTGGCTGATTTTGCCCTGCAGCGTCGCAGTAATTTACATCCTTAATTCATGTTTTATCCTCTCCTGATGTAACGGTGGGTGTTCACGTTATGTGTATAACTGTCTAATAATCTAAGACTGTAAGCCCTACTAAGCTATTGCTTCAAACGTAATATATTTTGTGGCAAATACTTCCACACATTAAGAGCAGTGGGGGAGAGAGGGGCAGAGCATTGCCTTTCATCTTTTGGAAATGGACCCTTCTGCCTTTTTTTAATGTCCCACTGCCCATTCTGTGAGATCCTGTGGCTGGGTCGTCCGGGGGGGGTAGGAGCAGGGGCAGTCTAAGGTAATTTTATACGATAAGCGAGCATTATTTTGGCGCCCCCCCCCAAAAACATTATTTTGGCACCCCTCCCCATGTAAAACAAATATACAATTATAATATCACAATACCATTAGTAGTCTTATATTGTATCAATGTATATACAATGTATTGTAGTACATGCTCATACTATATTATATCATAATTATATTATACTACATTACAATATATATTATAATATATTTATATTATAATATAATATAACATTATATAAAATGATAAAAAAATGATTTATTTAAATAAAATTATCCTCTACTAAATATTTTCATTACTCCTATAAAACTAAAATAACCCAAAATAAAGTAAAATAAAATATTATATATTACTATTTGCCTGCGTAGTTGCGCCTGTCTCTCCTTGATGCTCCCGGCTGGCGTGCGTGCGGGGAGGTGGGCGGGTGTGGTAGGGTTCACACGTGATTGGGCCTGGCGAGGGAGTTCGCCTCAGCGCGCGGCGGCTACTTCCGGTGGCGGCTGTCAGGAGGCAATACGTCACCAATACCCCTTTGGCTCCACTCCCCTCTCCCTTTGTCTCCGCCCCCTGCCTGCCCAATTGGGTCACCGTATTCGGCGGCAGGGCGGAGACAAAGGGAGAGGGGAAGCACTCCCTGCCTGCCCGATAGGGAGTGCCTTGCTTACATGCTTCTGCGCACAGGAGCGACTGGGCATGCGCGGAGGTTTTCGCGCATGCGCAGTTGCTCCTGCACTCAACTTCAGCTCTGGAGCAACTGCACCTGCGCGAAAACCTCCGCGCATGCCCAGAAGCGGCGTCGGAGTGCACAAGGCCAGGGCCCAAAAGCAGGCAGCTGCGGCTCTGCCTGAGGAACATCGGCAGGGCCAGGATGCTGTGTTGCACCGGCGCCCAGCGGGCAGGGGAATTCGCCCCTTTCCAGATGGCACCCCATGCGGCCACTTCCTTGGCCTACCTGTAGGACCGCCCCTGGGTGGGAGCTCCAGCCGCCTGTCATGGACAACAAGGCAATTTGCTCGTCGTCCTTTGTAAAAAGCCTGGGGGTCCGATTGGACCCTCTGCTCACAATGGAGGCTCAAGTCTCCACGGTGAGCAGAGCGGCATTTTTCCACATGCGCCAGGCCAGGTGGTTGGCACCCTACCTCTCCAAGAACGACCTAGCCATGGTGATCCAGGCCACGGTCATCTTGAGGCTAGACTACTGTAACGCCCTCTACATCAGCCTTCCTTTGTCGGTTATCCGGAAACTCAAGCTAGTGCAGAATGCTGCCGCTCGACTGCTGGCTGGAGTGGCATCGACGTGTCACATCACACCAGTCCTTCAGCGTCTGCACTGGCTTCCCATCGAGTACCGGATTGCTTTGGTGTTAGCATTTAAGGCCTTACATGGTCTGGAGCCAGCGTACTTGAAGGACCGCCTTTCCCCATATATCCCTCAGAGATCACTACGGCCTGAGGACCAAAATCTTCTGGATATTCCATCTATCCGAACTTGCCGGCTATCATCTACGAGGCAGCGGGCCTTCTCGGTTTCAGCGCCCAATCTATGGAACGCCTTACCAGAGGAGGTTCGAGCCATAACAGATCTGCCCTCTTCCCGAAGGGCTTGTAAGACCAACCTCTCCTGGCAGGCGTTCAGTCTGTAATAGTCCAGCCTAGTCATCTCCTTCTGTATTCGTTATAAACTGTTGTATTGTGTTTTAAATTGTTATTTTATGATTTTATGATTGTGTTTGTATTGTGAACCACCATGAGCCACTGGGAATGGTGGTATATAAATGTGAAATAATAAATAAATAAATAAATAATAAATTCTTGCAAGGTGCGGAGACAACATGGAGCGTCTCCGTTTGACGCCATTCTGCATTAAATCACACTCACGAAACAATAATAGTTACTTTTTAGTTATTTAACACATCTGAATGATATAAAAACTACTTGCCTATACATTGGGGACCATTAAAAAAATCTGGTGATCATTTGACTCTCTTTTTCACTTTCTCAGATGGGTAAATCCATCTGAGGCTTTTCAACTGACCTGTTTTGCTGTTTATATTTTCCCCCTTTTGATTCCTTCACTTCTATATTTTCTTGGCTGTTTCATACTTTATCTTTGCCTTCATTGTCTTAAGGTCCCCTCAAGCACTATTTTGGGGCAACAGCTTATCTATCCGAACGCATCTCTCCCTACGAACCCACCAGGGACTTGAGATCATCACGGGAGGCCCTGCTCTCGATCCCACCTGCTTCCCAAACACGTCTGGTGGGAACACAAGACAGGGCCTTCTCCATGGTGTGCAACTCCCTGCCCAGGGATATCAGATTGGCCCTCTCCCTCCTAACCTTTGGGAAAAAAACCCTGAAAACTCAGCTCTCCGAGCAAGCTTTTGGACCCTCAGCTTAATCAGACAAAATTGAATCAGAAAATGTATTTATTTATTTATTAGATTTATTAGCCGCCACTCCCAGTGGCTCGGGACAACTTACAATAGACATTTCAATAAATAATGACCTGGCCACGGTGATCCAAGCCACGGTCATCTCGAGGCTGGATTACTGTAACGCGCTCTACGTTGGCCTTCCTCTGTCGGTGACCCGGAGGCTCAAGCTAGTGCAGAACACTGCCGCCCGGCTCCTGTCTGGTTCCCCAGCAGGTTGCCACATAACACCTATTTTGCAGGATCTGCACTGGCTGCCAATTGAGCACCGGATTACCTTCAAAGTGTTGGTTCTTACTTTTAAGGCCTTGCACGGCCTGGGGCCAGCATATCTGAGGGACCGTCTCTCCCAATACTGCCCTATGAGATCACTTCGATCGGAGGATACCAATCTTCTGGCTGTCCCCTCTGCAAAAGCGGCCAAATTGACAGCCACCCGCCGAAGGGCATTCTCGGTGATTGCACCGACACTCTGGAACGCCCTTCCCGCGGATACGCGAGCCATCCACGACCTTCAGGCGGGCGTGTAAGACCCACCTTTTCCAGCTGGCTTTCCATGTGTAGGTCTCATCACTATGCACCCCTGTTGGAAAGTTGCTTCCCATGCCAGGTCGTTTTAACCGCTGTTGTACACTGTGATGTTTTAATTATGTTTTTATGCTTTGTTTTAACCTGTTGTTTTAACTGTTGTTTTTATTTATTTATTTATTATTTCACATTTGTCTGTCGCCCCCCCCCCCCAACGGCTCGGGGCAACTTACAACAGTTCGTAAAATACAATTGTCAGATAACTCATAATAACTCACAGTAATACCATTAAGATGGAATTACAATTAGAACAGTTGAAACAACAAATGGAGTCGCAGTGGGCTGACAGCTAGGCGGTGTGAGGTAAAGTATAGCTAACGCCGAAGGCTTGTTGGAACAGCAATGTCTTTACTGCTCTCCTGAACGGGAGGAGGCCCTGGGTGGCACGGATGCCGGCGGGCAGTGCGTTCCACATGGTAGGGGCTGCAACAGAGAAAGCCCGGCGGCGGGTTGCGGACAGATGGTAGGTCCTCACATTTGGGATGACCAGGAGGTTTAGCTCTTCGGAGCGCAGTGATCTGGTGGGATGATATGGGACAAGGCGGTCCCAAGAGGTACACTGGCCCCAGACCATGTAAGGCCTTAAAAGTCAGGACTAACACTTTGAAGGCAATCCGGCATTCAATTGGGAGCCAGTGCAGTTCGCGCAGGATTGGCGTGATGTGGTGGCCAATCGGGACCCCTGCCAGGAGTCGCGCTGCAGCGTTCTGCACCAGCTTGAGTCTCCGGATTACCGACAGAGGAAGGCCAATGTAAAGAGCGTTACAGTAGTCCAGCCTCGAGATGACCGTGGCTTGGACCACTGTGGCTAAGTCGCGCCGGGACAAATAGGGGGCCAGCTTCCTCGCCTGGCGAAGATGGAAAAATGCTACCCTGCTGACGCTGGAGACGTGGGCCTCCATCGACAACAGGGGGTCCAAGGTTACTCCTAAGCTCTTAACAGAGGGCGACAGACATAATGTCATGCCGTCCAGGGTTGGAAGCTGAACATCCCTACAGCCCGGAGGACCCAGCCACAGGATCTCCATCTTTGCCGGATTCACCTTCAACCTACTGGCTCGCAGCCATCCAGTGACGGCCTCAAGGCAACGATGGAAATTATCAGGTACGGATTCGAGGCTGCCCTCCATCTTCAATATAAGCTGGGTGTCATCAGCGTACTGGTGGCACACCAGCCCAAAACTACGCACCAGCTGGGCAAGTGATCGCATATAGATGTTAAATAAGAGGGGGGAGAGAATAGCCCCCTGAGGAACCCCGTTTTAATACTGTGAGCCGCCCCGAGCCCGCTGGTAGAGGCGGCATAGAAGCCAAATGAAATAAATCAATAAATAAATAAAATAATCAACCATAACATTAAAAACAAAATAAAACAATTACGAGAAGAAACACAGTCTAAAAATGGCCCAGGAACGACAAAGACGATGGAACGGATAAGGACTGAACATGATGACATAGTTTAATTTTTTTAAAATTGTTCATTGTTTTGATGTTTTTGATGTTTTTAGATATATTGCAATGTGACGTTTTATTTTATTGATTTGTGTATTTTATATGTGGCATCAAATTTGTGCCGACTGTTTGCCGGCCTGAGTTGCCTTCGGGCTGATATGGGCAGGGTAAAAATGATGTAAATAAATAAATAAGTAAACAATGAAAAAATGGGGAGGGGCACCTATCTGAGAAACTGGAGGCCCATTAAACGATCATACAATGCCATTTGAAACTACATTCCTCTGTCGGTGATCCGGAAACTCAAGCTGGTGCAGAACGCTGCAGCCCGACTCCTTGCAGGGAGTTCGGCAAGCTCTCACATCACGACTATTCTGCGCGAACTGCACTGGCTACCCGTAGAATGCCGGATCACCTTCAAAGCGTTAGTCTTGACTTTTAAGGCCTTACATGGTCTGGGGCCAGTGTACCTACGGGACCGCCTCATCCCATATCATCCCACCAGATCTTTGCGCTCTGAAGAACATAACCTCCTGGTCGTTCCTAGCCCTCAGACGTTTCGCCTGACCGCAACCCGTCGCCGGGCATTTTTCGATCGTGGCTCCAGCACTTTGGAACTCATTGCCCGCCGACGTTCGTGCCATCTGGAACATACTCCCATTTAGAAAAGCCTGCAAAACTTTGTTGTTCCAGCAGGCTTTCGGAGTTGGATGAATTGTAGTCTCTGTTGCGTGTCATCTGTAGCAACCCAGCCTCCGTTCCAGCCGGGGGTGGGGGGGGGGGTGCCGCTCCGGGGGTCCCGATTGCGTTGGACCAAGATGGAGGGGATGCAAGGGCTGATGGGCATACATCCCCGACTGACAGTTTGCAATGGGATGACACCTGGCCTTCTGCTTATTCGGATGATGAAGGCCAGCTAGATTCTGGATCAGATTGCGAATATGAGAAACCAGGAGGTTTCGGCTCTCAAGAGCGATTGTTGCCACCAGCTGCGGAGGAAGAGATGGAAACCAAGTTGGAGGCACTTTCCCAGGAAGATAACGGGGCAGATGGCGCTGAGCCTGCGAGGAGCTTCGACCGGAGGAGTAGTATTGTGGCTAACCGAAGAGATTGGAAGCGGAGCCTGGAGAGGCGCTGGTCTCACAAGGGTGGGAATTAAGTATACACTCTGTGGGAAAGTTCCTCAGTTGAGCGGCCACGTCGTTGCTGGACAGACGCATCTGTGGTCTGCTGTTCCCTGGAAGCCATAGTTTGGCTCACCTTGCCAAGAACTACCTTGAGACCTTGTTCATACCCTGTACCATGGATTGCCTTGCTTTGATTCGCTTTGTTTTTATGGACCTTGCTTTTGAGAGATTCCCTGCTTTTTGGACTTACCTTTGAACCTTAATTGCTGATTACCTTGGACTTATTGATCTATTCACTTTTGGACATTTTACCTTTTTCACCAGCAACTAATTGTGCCTAATAAATAGTTAATTGACATTGTCTGTGTGTGTGTGATTAACGGGCCGGGCCAGGACCCGCATTGTGACATCATCATCCTGTATTACTTTGTGCCGTGCGGCCTATTGTGCCTTTTATCTGTTGTTTTAATTGTGGTTTTGATTTTGCTGTTGTTCAGCTGTTTTTATGAATATGTTGTGAGCCGCCCCCAGCCATTGGGAAGGGCGGCAAACAAGTACGGATAAATAAATAAATAAAGTATATGGCAGTGTAGATGGGGGCCAAAGAAATCACAAAAAGGATAGGGTACCAAGTGGTCATTCCCCTCCCCCCGCCCCGCTCGGGCCGAAATGAAGGGGAAGGTGCCAGCTTCATTATGCAATCTGAAGAAATATATCTTGGGTATGGAGTGTGCCTCCAGTTTTAATCCATCGGTGCTTAGTAAAAGAAAGTCTGGAAAACTCTGCTCGAAATAGCTGCGGAGATACGTCTTTATTTTCTTTTATATTCAAAGAAGTGGGGGAGCTTTGAGCTTGTGGGTGAAAGGGAATCCTTCACTTTCTTATTTCTCTTTCTGAACACAAAATGGTGAGATCCTTCTATTCATATGTAGGGGAAACCTCATTACACATGGAGCAAATGCTTTCCAGTCCACCAAACACAGAGAGGAAAGGGAGGGAAAGAACTGGGATTGGGGGGGGGGGGGAGAGAAAGAGAAACAACGCACACACACAAAAAGTGACAAAAAAACCCTGAAAGGCCGAAAAGAGAAAGAAAAGGGGGTTGGGGGGAGAGAAAGAAGTCCCTAAGACCTAATGAATCCAAACTAAACGCCTCTCCACCAAAATGTCAAACATTTCTTTTAGCACAAAACAAGGCTTAAAGAGTTCTCTGCTTTTGTCTCTGGGCTAATTCCTCCAGCAGAGAGAAGGGTTTCTTTTTTCCTCCCCTCCCTTCTCTCTTTCTCTCTCTCACTCTCTCGCTCCTGGGAGTGTTATTGCACAAAGAGCCAAACAGCAAATAAGCAAAGACGAAGAAGAAGAGGGAAGAAGAGGAAGAAGAAGAAAGGCTCTCCGAGAGTGGACAGAGTATAAAGAAAATTCATGACTCCTTAAAGAGTTTACACTGAAAGAATGAAAGAAGGAACGCGGTATACAGTTGCGAGTGGAAAAGACGAGTGAGATAAAAGGCGCACGCACACACACACACACACATATATATATATGAGAATGGGCGTGCGTTGACGCTTATAGACACGAAAACTATAAGCCCCAGAACCACCAACCTCCCCAAACACATTCCCCCATGTCACAAGGTACCTACAGGGCACAACGAAACCGGCCTCCCTACCTCACAACCCCCCGAAACACAGCCCCCCGAAAACGCCCATTAGAAATAGCGGCGCATGCTGCACGGCAATGGCCTCCTTCCCCTGCGAGGGGAGGGGAGAGGGAGAGCAATCGCGCAGGTGCACTCAGCCCCCCCAACCCCCCAACCCATCCCGTCGCACTCTCTCCTCACTCGGCGGCACTACACTTTCCAGAAAGCTCCGCATGAACAGGAAGTGGCCGTGCGGGGCCTTCTGGGAAGTGTAGTCCCATGTAGGACTTCCGGACGGGAGAGGCGGGACTTCCTCTTTGGCACCTGCTTCGGCGCGTCCTTGCCATCTTCCGCCGCTTCCCTGCCGCTCCTGGACCCGGGCCGCCAAAACACATAGCCCGGGTCCAGGAGCGGCTACGAGGCAGCGGAGGAGGCCTAGGAAGCGGCAGAGGAGGCAGCCACGCCGCCGCCCACCCGTCCCGCCTCAACAACCACCTGAGAAGCGACGGAAGACACCCCCCCCCTTCCCACGACGACGAGGAGAACACAGAGAATAAAAAAGTAAGGAGCAAAAAGAATAGAAGGATAGAAGGGGAGAAGAAAGGAAGAAAAAAGGAAGGAAAGAGGGAAGAAGGAGAGAGAGAGAAAACATACAAGGATGGAAGGAAGGAGGAGGAAGGAAAATACACCAGAAAGGAATGAAAAAGCCACAGCGAAGCGTGGCCGGGTCAGCTAGTATATATATATCCATCCGAAAACCTACAGCACCTGAGCACTCTCTCCATTGAGAAAAAGTCTCCAACATTGGTTATTATGAAACATATTGTAGTTTTAGGATACAATCCTGTCCACAGCTACACAAGGAGAAATGGCGACGTTGAACTGCCCAATAATAATTCAACCTCGAAAATGAAATGCTTCTCTCCTCTGCAGCTTTCTAATGCCTCTGAATTAGGAGTAACTTTACTCAGGCAATTTGTACTTGTAGATACAGTTTCCCTGCAGCTGTGAATGATGGGTGACATTGAGTAGTATGTATGACCCCCTGATTCATAGGGGATATGCTCCCAAATGTGGGTCGATTTAATAATCACAAACGGTACTCTATGTCCCAAGAATATTATCGAGTTGATAGAAAATTAAAGTTGGGCGGAGACAGAGTAGAAATTATGATGCTTTTTCCTGGTTGTTGTATAAACCCAGTGGAAAAGAAACAAACACAACCAGGAAAGTTGGCCTTAGAAAGAGACGATCTTCTGCCTGAAGGAAACCACAGCTTTGCAATGGAGGGCTTGTTGGGCCTGTGGCTTCTGTGGCTTCAGGGGCTGTGGTGTTGTGCAGGGATCTGTGTGATTTTCAGTGCAGGGTCAAAGTGATGAGCTGTCGCCCCCCTGGGCCCTTGGGACCTGACCTTCCTGGAAAGACCACACAGCAGCTATGGTACAACGGGTTTTATTTAGAATAGGTAGGTATAGGAAAGAGCCTGAGGCAATATAAGGCCTCCAGGTAGCAGCAATCAACAGGAACGGCGGCAAATATATAATCCGCATCAAAAGGATTCCAAGCGGAGGGAAAACAGGAACAAGCCGGATGCAATGGAAAGTCTCTTAAAGGATCCCCGCCGAATACAGAGGCAGGGAACAGCTCCTCAATAGCAATATAGTTCTGTAGCAATAAAGTCTTTGCAGGAACAGCACTGGATCAGCACATAGTCATGGCAGTGAGCAAGGAACAAGGCACAACGCAGGATCAAGTCAGCCCGGTGTTAGCTGGCTGGCACAGGCTTACTGGAAGGCCCGATGCGGCCTTTCTTCCAGTAGTGACTCCTTAGCGCGGCGTTGGTACGAGATGCCCGCAATAGGCATCCTTTGGCAATTATAGTGTTCACTGGCTTTGATCTAGGTACGTCGAGTGTCACAGTTCCATGATTGATGGTCATCTATATGTTATGATACCTCAGTCTTTCAGGAATGCGCAGCTCGTTAGCAGCTCACATCTGGACAGAAGGGAGGCAGACTCTCGGCTCCTTCGGAGCGCTTCCCTATCAGGGAGGCTGGTTGGTACAACCTTGAGCTGCCTATGTTATGCATTCATCCCTAGCTTCTCATGGGAAAGGCCGGGAGGCCCAGGGCAAGGTTTGTGAGTGTAACAAGCTGGCTTGGATAGCTCCTTGATGCCATCACGGCTGAAATCTCGCTCAAGCAAAAGTGATGCCTGAGGCCCTTGAGGTGTGACATGAAACTCTGGAAAAGCAGTTAAGGGAATTTAGTTTTTCTGAGGGTCCAGTGGGCGGGAATTGAGACACCTGGCTTGCTGATTCTAACCGCAGCTGTTACTTTCCCAGGGAAAAGGGAGGGAAATGTTAGAATGTTGAGATCTTGTTATTAGCCCTTTGAAGGTTGAAATTCAGTTCCTGGTCAACTTTCGATTCTACTGCAAGCAGTTCCATGAACTCCTGGTTTCATGATTTTTTGGTCATTCCTGACAGAACTTTGAGCTTGCCTTTTTTTGGGACTATCCTAGTTTTAAGTTCTGTTGCTTCTAAGTGGAATTATATTCAGAGACCTTACAACTTAATTAGCCTGAGGCTTTAGAAACATTTCCTGGGATTTTCTCGAATGCTTTTTGCCTTGGATATTTTCATGTTTACTGATTTTTTTGGGACATTGTTTACTTCAATAAATAGACTGTTATTTCCAGCCGTGGTTGTGTAAATATTTAAAGGGCCCTGGTTCATGGCCGGTGTGCAACTGGACTTAGAAAAAGACCCAGTTGAACATGGAATAAAAGTGCATCTCCCCACCGGCGCCCTGGTACCGGCGATCCTGCTGGGACCCTCTTTCGAGGGCAGGGTGGTGCCTTAGTGGGCATCGCCGCTGACACTACCCTATTCCCTCCTCCCCTCCCCACCCTTTTGTTCTTCCCTCTGTGTACTATGTATATGTTGTCTGGATGTTGCCGTGGGGCACTCAAACTTCTGTAAACCGCTCCGAGCCCTCGGGGAGTGGCGGTATACAAGTTTGAAGTAATAATAATAATCATCATCATCATCTGTCGGGGGTGCTTTAAATGCAATTTCCTGCTTCTAGGCAGAATTGGGTTAGACTGGATGCTCCACGAGGTCTCTTCAAACTCTAGGGTTCTATGCATTTTTTTTGGTCACAATGGATTAGGAATGTCAGAGTTTTTACATTATATCATTTATTAAGTGACAACAAGGAAGTGTACAAATCAGGACCAACAAGCTTTAAGAGTCAAGCCACCCGGCTAGCATTAAGCAATCTACAGCCAGGGTGGAATAACTGTAAGTGTATGATGCTTCTATGTCAGTGTTTCCAAACCAGTGTGCCGGGGCACACTAGTGTGCCGTGAGTGATCATCAGGTGTGCCGTGGGAAATTGGAACCTCCAGGAGGGGAGGGGGGAGAGTCTAGTGTGTTGAAGTATAAAAACCCTAAGAAACCTACCTCGATAAAGGCACAAAATTACAAACACATCCCCTCCCCACCTGTTGTCTCCTTGGTCTCTCCCTCTCCATGCATTGGGAAGGCCCGCCTCCCTTTCCCCAAGTAGAGACCTCCTCTTGCCTCCTGGGGGTTCTGTGTGGGAAGTTTGGCCCAGTTCTATCATTGGTGGGGTTCAGAATGCTCTTTGATTGTAGGGGAACTATAAATCCCAGCAACTACAACTCCCAAACGTCAAGGTCTATTTCCCCTGAACTCCATCTGCATTCATATTTGGGCATATTGAGTATTCATGCCAAGTTTGGTCCTGATCCAACATTGTTTGAGTCCACAGTGCTCTCTGGATATAAGTGAACTACAACTACAAAACTCAAGGTCAATGCCCACCAAACTCTTATAGCATTTTCTCTTGGTTATGGGAGTTCTGTGTGGGGACGTTTGTGTCTTTCTGCCATTCCTGCCAGGATATCTATGTTGCGTTCATCGAAACAGGCCCAGGTTTCACGCTGAGTGTATAAATACATCTAAAAACATATTAACTATATGTATTACTTTGTTAGAGTGTCATTTTGTATCATTTTGGTTGGTGGTGTGCCCCAGTATTTTGCAAATGTAAAAAGTGTGCCGCGGCTCAAAAAAGGTTGGGAAACACTGTTCTATGTTGTTGTTGTTGGTATTGTTGGTGAAGTGTGCTGTTGGAAGATGAAACTGCAGAGAAACTGAAGGATTGGCGAAGGAAACCAGCGAGAGCCTTTTGCCAAGAAGGTATGAACTAGGGTTGGTTGATCCATAAAATTTTTGATTCTAAACGTGTGTGTGTGTGTGGGGGATTCCGTTGCTGGGTCGTTATGGAAATTATTCTGAAAATTTTTAAGTCAATTTCGTAATTGAAAAGTAATTAATAATGATTTTTGTTATTATTCGTAACGCCAGCTGGGAGGGAAGAATGGAAGGCAAGCCCTCCCTTCTTCCCTCTCTCCCCCCCCCCAGCTCTGAAGCATCGCGGGTTATATTTATTTATATATTTATTCCTACTATGCACAGAACCCCCTCCCCCCAAATTTGCTACAACAGGGAAGATATGCTTTGATGATACATTGCTGAACACTTAATTTGCTTTTCCATTTCAAGCCAGTGAGAAACACACATTGCGTCTTCGCTGTGCACGTTAATACAATATGGGGACTGGGAGCAAAGTGGCAACAAGTAAAAAATGATCTGCGTTACCAACATAGATATTTCTGTTCATGCAAAAGATAGGGATCTCGGAGTATGCATTTTTAACATGACGGTATGTTCTTAAACATGACGCACCGCACCGATGTATCCTGATACCCCTGTTTAAAGGAAAGGAATGTAGACTTGGAGATGTTTTGACTTTCTACACAGACGTGTCATTTCGTCACTGTCACCTGTGTATTTATCGACTTTCGGGTGGATTTTTGAATTGTTTCCAGAAAATCCGTCCTCTGTATATCAACGGTGCTTGAAGTGGGAATCAATTTCCTTGTAGTGGTAGTTTATCCCCCCCCCCAATCTCTTTTCTGTCTTTCTCCTTTTTCTTTTGGTCTGGTGGTCTTCTTTCAGGCCCCTTGAGTGATCTGGGGCCAGTGTAACTAAGGGACCGCCTCTCCCTTTATTGTCCCGTAAGACCACTGCGCCCAGAGTCCCTGAACCTTCTTGTGGTGCCAAGGGATAAAGCCCTTCACCTGACCTCAACGCGGAGCAGAGCCTTCAGTGTCATTGCTCCAGTACTTTGGAACACTCTTCCTCCCGCAATTCGCGCGTTGTCTGACTTACTAGCCTTCCGGAAGACTTGTAAGACCTTTCTGTTTGTACAGGCATTTGGTCAGTAATAACCCCAGGCCTTTACTATGTAGTCGTAGGCCAATGTTTCCCAACCTTTTTTGAGCTGCAGCACACTTTTTACATTTGCAAAATCCTGGGGCACACCACCAACCAAAATGACACTCTAACACAGTAATACATATAGTTAATATGTTTTAAAATGTATTTATACACTCAGCGTGAAACCTGGACCTGTTTCAATGAACACAGCATAGATATCCTGGCAGGAATGGCAGAAAGACACAAACTTCCCCACACAGAACTCTCATAACCAAGAGAAAATACTATAAGAATTTGGTGGGCATTGGCCTTGGCTTTTAGAGTTGTAGTTCACCTATATCCATTTTGTGTCATTTTGGTTGGTGGTGTGCTCCAGGATCTTGCAAATGTAAAAAAGTGTGCCGCGGCTCAGAAAAAGGTTGAAAAACACTGTTTTATGGTGTTTTTAACATTTGCAAGTCACCCCCGAGCCTGACGGGAGTGGCGACGAATAAATCTAAATCTAAATAAATAAATAAATAAATAAATAAACAGTGCTTGAAGTGGGAATCCATTTCTTTGTAGTGGTAGTCCCCCCAATCTTTTTCTGTCTTTCTCCTTTTTCTTTTAGTCTGGTGGGCTTCTTTCAGGCCCCTTGAGTGACAAGCACGGAATTTAAGATGCTGCTGAATTGGCGACAAAGTTGTGATTGAGTTTTCGCCTGCCAGGCCGAAAACATTTCAACTCTGCTGACGAAACCCCGATTTAGCATCTGCCTTTTCCCCTCCTTTTTCTCCCCCTTCTTGTTCTCCTCCTCCTCTTCACACACACACACACACACACACACAACTTGGCTACTAAGAAAGCCTTAGCTCCATGGAAAAGAATCCGAATTCCAGCTGGGCAGTTTTGAAAATAAGATGAAAAGTTAAGCAGGCAATTGGTGTGTATTTAGGGCTCAAAACACCTTCCCTTCTAAGAAGACTTGAAGGAGTTAATCCCTGCTCAAGATAATCCACTAAAGACCATCCTTCATTATGATGTTAAAAGGAAGGATCAGTGCCGAGGGAGTTTAACAATAGGGCCCGGGCCCTTTTCCAGCCCCCCTCCCACATTCTTCCCAAGTTAGAAACAGAAACTGCTGTTATTTCGGCCAAAAAAACAGGATAGCTCCTCTTTTCGGTGTTAAATATTCAAGATTTAAGGAGCAGCGGGGAAGTGTGTGTTTCTCTCTTTTTCTAGGCCTTGAATGGCTAATCCACTATACTCGCCCAATGCGTCCTCGGCGGCGGCGTTAATTTTACAATTTGGAGCCTCTCGCGCCCTCGAATCACAATATTGCTAAACGACAGAACCGCAAAGAAGGAGTTACAATAAAATTATTTTCGCCACGGAGTGCGGACGTTCTGTAACGAACAGGCCGAACAGCTTCGCATTGTGACTGATTTCGTTCACACGTCCCGACGACTTTGGGAGAAGGACCACATTGTCATAAGACGGACCCATAACCAATTTGATGATTTTAATGGTCTCTGTGAGCATAAGTGTTTTATTTCAGATCAGAGGAGGCCCGCTATGGGCTGACATCAAAGATGATCTCCACCAAAGGAGGCGTCATGCGCAAGAATGTGCTCATGATGTGGGAAAGCCATTGATCTTCCGAGGGACCTTTTTTATTTTATTTTCGGGAGGGCGGTTGGTTGGTTTCATTGAGCCTCATTCATCCCAGAGGAGCAAACAAACCGACGGAATCATTAGGAACATGGAAATGGTTGTGTTGACGCTTTGTATTATTGGCTACGCTTATGACCACGCAATTGCGAACTAGTAGAAAAAAGAAAGAAAATGAAAAAGTGGCCGTTTCCCCCTAAAAGAAAAATAAAACGAAAAATGCAAGAAGACATCAGAAAGCATGAGGACTACCAGACCATGCTTTGCAGAAACTAAGAACAACATTTTTGAGATGTTGAGGTTAGCACAACATGGGCTTTCATGGACTGTATGCTCAAGCCAGGAAGGGGTCTGTCGTCTAGCTCTCCAGAGTTATTGAACTATAACTCCCAGCCCTCCCGGTGTTTTGTACTTCAACTTCCACCATTTATTTATTTATTATTTATTATTTCGCATTTGTCTGCCGTTCCCCCCCCCCCCAACGGCTCGGGGCGACTCACAACAGTTCGTAAAATACAATTGACAGATATCTCATAAACCACAGTAACACCATTAGAATAGAATTACAATTAGAACAGTTGAAACAGCAGGTGGAGTCGCAGTGGGGTGTCAGCTAGGCAGCGCGAGCTATAGTCTAGCGAACCCCGAAGGCTTGCTGGAACAGCAATGTCTTAACTGCTTTCCTGAACGGGAGGAGGCTTTGGGTGGCACGGATGCCAGCGGGCAGTGCGTTCCACAGGGTTGGGGCTGCAACAGAGAAAGCCCGCTGGCGTGTTGCGGACAGATGGTAGGTCTTCACATTTGGGATGACCAGGAGTGCAGTGATCTGGTGGGATGATATGGGACAAGGCGGTCCCGCAGGTACACTGGCCCCAGACCATGTAAGGCCTTAAAAGTCAGGACTAACACTTTGAAGGCAATCCGGCATTCTTTTGGGAGCCAGTGCAGTTCGCGCAGGATTGGCGTGATGTGGTGGCCAATCGGGACCCTCGCCAGGAGTCGCGCTGCGGCGTTCTGCACCAGCTTGAGTCTCCGGATTACCGACAGAGGAAGGCCAATGTACAGAGCGTTACAGTAGTCCAGCCTCGAGATGACCGTGGCTTGGACCACTGTGGCTAAGTCGTGCCGGGACCAGTAGGGGGCCAGCTTCCTCGCCTGTCGAAGATGGAAAAATACTACCCTGCTGATGCTGGAGACATGAGCCTCCATCGACAACAGGGGGTCCAGGGTTACTCCTAAGCTCTTAACAGAGGGCGACGGACATAATGTCACGCCGTCCAGGGCTGGAAGCTGAACATCCCTACAGTCCAGGGAACCCAGCCACAGGATCTCAGTCTTTGCATTCCTAACATAAGTGTACAAAATACTATCAACAACAACATTATGGTCCAAAGACCCCATGGACCATAGTATTAACCTATGCAAGGTCAATATCTTGTTATCTGTCTGTCTGTCTGTCTATCTATCTCTGGCCTGGGCCAACTTCGACCCTCCTTCCAGGTGTTTTGGACTTCAACTCCCACCATTCCTAACATAAGTGTACAAAACACTATCAACAACAACATTATGGCCCAAAGACCCTTTGGACCATAATATTAACCTATGCAAGGTCAATATCTTGTTATCTGTCTGTCTGTCTATCAACAACAACAACATATTATTATGGTCCAAAGGCCCTTATTGCTCTGTAAGTGTACAAAATTCTATCAACTTCGACCCTCCTTCCAGGTGTTTTGGACTTCAACTCCCACCATGATACAAAACACTATCAACAAAAACATTATGGCCCAAAGACCCTTTGGACCATAATATTAACCTATGCAAGGTCAATATCTTGTATCTGTCTGTCTATCTATCTATCTATCTATCTATCTCTGGCCTGAGCCAACTTCGACCCTCCTTCCAGGTGTTTTGGACTTCAACTCCCACCATTCCTAACAGCCTTGGGCCTTTCCTTTCCCCCCTCCAGAAAAGGAAGGGGCCTGAGGCTGTTCGGAATGGTGGGAGTTGGAGCCCAAAACACCTGGAGGACCAAAGTTTGCCTGCTCTTGCCCCAACCCTTCCAATTCCTCCCATCCTCATCTTGGCCATCGTGATGCATTTTCCGCATCTGCTATTAATTCCTTTCCATCACTTGATAAGTCATTAATAGATTGTGTTTTGTAAAAAGAAAAATAGGGGGGGGGGAGAGACCGAGAGAGATCATCTCGGGTTTGAATGAAAACCCCCCCCCCTTTCCCCTGCGTTTTGGTTGAACCAATAACTCAAATGCCTGATTGTACCAATTAAAGTCCAATTTGAGGAAAAGCCTCAAGCACTGAGGAACAGCTGCCATTTAGCCACAAATTATGAGGCTGATATGTGGGTGGACATGCCGCTCTTTTTCACGGCAAATGGATGGAGGAAAGAGGGAGTCCATTGTCGGGATTCCCACTGCAGGCGGATTCGATGGGGAGACGTACAGGAGCCGGCGGAGATGCTTCTTGAGGAGGACTTTGATTTCCAGACTGCATTTTTCCACACCTGTAACTGCAATCTGATTAATCCACAATCAGCAAGCAAGACCATCTCCCTGACTCCCTCTTCTTTCGGAGTGTCACCTTGAAGCCGTTACTGGCTTAGATCCCTTCCAGTCCGGCTTCCGCTTGGGGCATGGGACGGAGACTGTGTTGGTCGCCATTTCAGATCAGCTTCGATGCCAACTGGACAAGGACGGTTCAGCGTTGCTTGTGTTATTGGACCTCACAGCAGCTTTTGATACGGTCGATTACAATTTATTGGCCCGCCGCCTTGCCGTTGCTGGAGTCAGGGGAACAGCCCTGAAATGGTTGTTGTCCTTTCTCCACAACCGGGGACAGTGAGTGGAAAGGGGAGGTATAGTCTCCGAGAGGGCCCCACTTATTTGTGGGGTCCTTCAAGGTGCCATTCTCTCCCCTTTGTTATTTAACATCTATATGCGGCCACTTGCTGGTCTGGTTCGAAGCTTTAGGCTGGAATGTTATCAGTATGCTGATGACACCCAGCTCTTTCTGAGGGTGGAAGGCCAACCGGACTCCGTACCCTCTTGTTTCCAAAGTGCCTTGAGGGAGGAAAGGGTGGGTGAAAGCCTTTCGGAGTAAGGATCCTGCATTTTCCCTCGAATCCCTCTATTGTGTGCAAAATAAAGAGCCATGTGCAAAATTTTACATCCTTGTCAAATACTTGAGAAGAACTTTTAGGCCCCTATTTTACTGTGGCTGGGCTGCCCGGTGGTTGGGGAGTCCCGACTGCCTAGCTTGGATGGTGAGGCATTATGCCCGACATCCTCAGTTAAGAGCCTTGGGGTCGTTTTTGACCCATTGCTGTCGATGGAGGCCCAGGTCTCCACCGTCAGCAAAACCGCCTTTTTCCATCTGCGGCAAGTTGGCGTCTGGTCCCCTACCTATCCAGAGACGACCTGGCCACGGTGCTCCAAGCCACGGTCATCTCGAGACTGGACTACTGTAATGCCCTTTACATCGGCCTGCCCTTGTCAGTGATCCGGAAACGTAAGCTTGTCCAGAATGCCGCTGCACGACTTCTCAGTGGGGCTCCAGTGAGATGCCACATAACACCCATCCTCCAGCAGCTTCATTGGCTTCCGATCGAGCACCGGAGGACCTTCAAGGTGATGGTGTTAACTTTCAAGGCCTTGCATGGTCTGGGGCCGCTGTACCTGAGGGGCTGTCTTTTCCCCTACCAACCCCAGAGGTCACTTCATTCCAAAGAAATGAACCTCCTTGAAGTTCAAAGCAATCTGTCTTACATCGACCCGCCGCAGAGCCTTTTCTGTAGTGGCGCCATCAATATGGAACACTCTTCCTAGCAATGTGCGGGCCATGCAGGGCCTTCTCTCCTTCTGCAAGACCCATCTTTTCTGGCTAGCCTTTGATTGCTAGACCAGAAATCTATTTTAAGCTAGTTTAATATGTATGCTTTTACCTCTGTGTGTTTTACCTGATTGTAAGCCGCTCCGAGCCCTCAGGGAGTGGCGGCATACAAGTCCAAATAATAACAATAATAACAATAATAATAACATCGCAGACAAAACAAATGCGATGAGTAACGAGAAGCGAATGACAAGACTGTGGATTTTACAAGCATTTCCAGGAGCAAGTCTTTACAGAATAAAATCTCACATTGGCATAGAGTCTTAGAGTTGGAAGACGTCCAAAGGCCATTCAGTCCAACTCCATTGGCCATGCAGCAAGACACAACCCAAGCGCCATGATGTCCATCCGCCACCTCTTTAAAAACCTCCAAAGATTCCTAGGCCTGGTTCGGTTTTTCGTATCGCTATGAATGTCAGGCCCAGCCAGAGCAGTTCAATAAACAGCTTGGCTTTGGGCTGCCATAATGACAAGGAGCCAGCAGAGGGGGGTGGGCCTAAGTCTGGGAGGAGGGAGGGAGTTTACCAGAAGGGTTTTTCTCTCAGTGTTTTGGCGGGAAAGCTCAGATTCCTCTTTGCTCTGCCTGGAGTAAGGCTGAATAAAGCTCAATTCCTCTTGTTAACTACTTGAGTGAGTGTGCCATTATTTACAGACCTACCGGGCCTGACATAAAGAGGAATCTCAACAACATTGGGTTTATCCCAGTCTCAGTGCTGGTGAGAACCCAACCCGACTATGGAGAAGGTCTGTGCTCCCAAGGCGGAGAGACACGACCTCCCTCTCAGAGGAGAGGGGTTTTGGTCGCGAAGAAGCAAGCGGCGACAGAGGCCTGCGAAGCAAAAGGCCCCCACCCGGGAGAATGGAGTCGGCATTCCCCATGGCCTCAGGATGGAAACTGTGGGTGTCTGGTTGGAACCAGAGGAAGATCGGAGTCCATGCCGTACTGGATGGGAGACCCCTGGTAAGGTGGATGTAGCCGAGGCTATGCGGCAAGCTTTTGAAAACCTCCAGAGGCGGTTCCCGGATTTGGTGCGGCGGATGCAGGCGGAAGAATGGGATACTGACTCATTCCCTGAGGATGGAGGGGAAGAGCCCTTCATTCCCCTTATTCCCTGTGAGGAACCCGCAGCTTGTGTGGAGTCAGCAGTCCTGAGGAGGAGTAAAAGTTCTACCCCTTTCCCGGAGCCTTCACGTAAGCTCAAGCGCCGGCTGGGCAGGAGGGGAAGGAAACAGCGAGTGCAGCCTTCAGAGATGCTGAAGGGCAGTTTGCCTGGCCCCATCCCGTGTGGCGACCTGAGCTCGGAGGATGAAGGAGATCGATGGTACCCCTCGAGTGACGATGAGGTAGAGCATGAGGATGCCGTGCGAGGGAGCCCCTTTGGAGAAGCCCCAGCCACCTATGGCTGCGACGTGTGTGAGCACGGGGAGCATCCGTGGGTGGTGATGTTCGCGGCCCACCTGGAGCATGGCCCCGGGTGTGAGAGAGGTTGCCCGGCTCCCCGGGGAGGGGCGGCTGCAGAGATGGTCCAGCGGCGCCCGTCGGGAACGGCTCGAAGCAGATTCCGAGAGGAGGCGGCCTTACTCGATTACATGCTTGAAAGGGCCACGCAAGTGGTTTGGGAAGAAACCCTGAAAGAGCCCAGCCGAGGAAGGTGCCCAGCGGAGGAGGAGGAGGAGGAAGAGAAAACCCGCTTTAAACCTGGAGAGGCTGGGAGAGACCGAGCCGATCATCTCAACGAGAGTATGAGTGTGCCCGTCTCAATAGCAGGGGGAGAAGCAAAGAGGAGTGGCTGCCAGCCAGCAGAGATGGCTATCGCAGAGCCAGAGCTTGGGGGAGAGGTGAAGATGGCCCCTGGAATGGCGGAGACAGAAGTTGGAGTAGAGAGAGAAAGCTCCTCCAACTGTGCTGACCTAAAGCCAAACCCAGTGGTGGAAAAGTTGGAGGGCAAGGAGCCTCTTTTCCTTTGTGCCGATGCAACTTTCCCTGGCTGGCTCCCAGCCAGGGGAAGATGCCTGCTTCCTGAGATTGCGGCCGCCTGCCAACCGGCTCGGCCAGTGGAAGAGGGGAAAGGTTTTGTGCAAACCCCGGCAGAGGAATCCACTGTCCTGCATGTAGCAACGGGAGGGGAAACTTCAGACTTCCCGCGGAGCTGCGAAATGAAGCCTCAGTCGCTCCATGCGAAACTGCTGGGTGAAACAAAACATCCAGGCGAAGAGGAGGGGTGCAAATTCCCCTCAGTGCAAAAGAGCAGAGAAGAAAGTTCGGCTGGGCTACCCCAAATGGGAACTTTGCTCGCGTGGGGAGCAATCCTTGTAGATTGGATGTCTGGCGAGGTGGGAAGAGAATCTGGGTCTGCAGAAGCGACGCCTCAGCCAGAAGCAGTAACTGAAACAGAGGAGGCAGGCCCGAGGGATGGCCTGCAGTGCGCAGAGAGCCCGGGGGGGGTTGCATGTTATGGCGGAGGCTGCAGAGGAGTCTACAGCGCTGCATGAGAGTGTGGCCAGACCCTTGCCAGATGAGAGGTCAGTTGAGTTGGCCGGTGAAACGAAGGAAAGCCAACTGCCTGATGTCTCCAAGGAAGAACCTGTTGCGATTGGGGAGGTTGCAGGAGGTCCTGGTGTGGAGCAGAGAGATGTTGCAGCGCCAGCCCAGGTCGTCCCCAAGGTAGAGCCTGTTGCGGTTGGGGAGGTTGCAGAAGGTCCTGGTGCGGAGCAGAGAGATGTCGCAGCACCAGCCCGAGTCATGAGTTCGAGTGAGTTCGAGTTCCAGTTGCAGCTTTGGCTGACCGATGCTGTGTTTTGGCTTGGAGCCGCCTGGGAGTGGGCTTCCTTTGACCAACAACTGCAGTTGGGGGGGAGGGGTCCCACTGCAACGAACAGCTCAGTTGAGCGATGGGGATCCTCCCATGTTCGGGGGCCTCTCCGCCGAGAACCACAGTCACTGAACTCTGTGTGAATCCTGGGAGAGAGCTGGTCGTTGGGGATCTGCCAGCAGCGAAGTTTGGACTATCAAAGGCTTCGAGTGAGGTGCTGCACCTACAGAGAACATTCCTCGCAGAGGCTCTCTTGCCTGCTTGTCCGAACGATGCCTTTGGGCAATGCATGTTAATTCCATTGAGCGGGATAGAACCTGTAATAGTGCTGAGATATTATAGTTCTGAAAGGTTGGGGAGGTTTGGCCTGTGGGTGCACACTCCGTTGGATGGGGCAAGGCCGCTTTGTGGGTGGCCCTCTAATAAACCTCTACATGTGGTTGGCATAACATGAGAGAACCCAGGGGTTCATATGGGATGGTCTAAGAGGTTATTGGAACTAGGACTGGATCAGCGTTTACTGCTTTGAATTGGGTTTTCCTGTATGGTTGACAGATGACTTGATCTGGTTGCAAGTGTGTATTATGTGTAACCAAGTTCAGGGGTTTATTGCATAAGCTTAAGTTTGTTTAAGATAAATTATACAATGCTTAATGCTAGAATTGCTGACTGTAGTTTAAGTTGATGTTATAGATTATTGGAATTATATAACATGCCATTGCATTACCTATTTGTATAAGTTGCCTGTAGGATTGTGTGGGTTTTCTCTCTCTCTCCTCTCCCATTCGTTCTTCTCTCCCTGTGGGGCAGGTGTTCGGGGCGTAATGTCAGGCCCAGCCAGAGCAGTTCAATAAACAGCTTGGCTTTGGGCTGCCATAATGACAAGGAGCCAGCAGAGGGGGGTGGGCCTAAGTCTGGGAGGAGGGAGGGAGTTTACCAGAAGGGTTTTTCTCTCAGTGTTTTGGCGGGAAAGCTCAGATTCCTCTTTGCTCTGCCTGGAGTAAGGCTGAATAAAGCTCAATTCCTCTTGTTAACTACTTGAGTGAGTGTGCCATTATTTACAGACCTACCGGGCCTGACAATGAAATCATATTAAATTCGTTTCTGATTTACCTTTGAAGCGTGTTTGAAGCACGTTAAGCAACCAGGAAGTGAATTTGCATATTCGAAGCTGCAGCCGCCATTTTCGAAAAGGGCTCAGATCAGATTTCCGCCCTTGTAGAGTTGGATTCCCCTCATTGGCTGCAGATTGGACGCAGGATAACATCCCTCCACATGATAACTGGGGGAAAGTCGGGTTTCCCCCAATTTTCATGCGGAGGATGTTATCCCGCATCCAATCTGGGTTAAACACGTGTTTCCGCCATTAACAAAGCCATTCTAAAATTTCAAAATTTTTACAAATTAATTTTGAAAATTTTCCAGAAATTTCCAGAAGTCAATCGTATTCGAAGCGCTAGTGCCCCCCTACATCCGAAACGAGTTTTGAATTTTTTTTAAAAAATCAACCAGCCCTAGAGATTCCACCCTAACTCAGGCAACAGAATATTACACTGGGTAGTCCTGGAGAAGTCACATTCTCTCAGCCCCAAAGTAGGCAAATCTCCTCTGACAAGAAAACCGCACAACAGATTCACCTCAAGGTCACCGTGATTTGGAAATGACTTGAAGGCCCATGACAACGACAACAAATAGCATCACACAACCAGGGCCGGCCTGACCTTTTCCAGGGGGTAGGCGAAGAAAATTTTGGCGCCCCAGGCCGCGCGTCACTCGGTCCCGCCTCCGCTGCCACCGCCGCCGCCACCGCCGCCATGTTGCCACCTCGCCGCCGCCACACAGTCGGCCCCACGCGCCTCCCAACGCACGGACATTTCTGCGCACGCGCGAATGTCCGCACATGGGCACTGCGTCCCGAGCGCGCCTGCGGCTTTGAAGCAGGGCGCAGGCGCGCTCGGGACCCAGTGCCCATGCACGGACATTCGCGCGTGAGCAGAAATGTCCGTGCTTTGGGAGGCGCGCCGCAGCCGGGCGCGTGGGGCCGGCTATGCAGCGGCGGCAGAGGCGGAGGCGAGGTGGCGGCGGAGGCAGGGTGGCGCGGCGGCGCCCCTCCCAGCCGGTGATGCCCTGCCAGCCGGTCGCGCCCTACGCGGCCACGTACATTGCGGAATTGAAAAGGCCGCCTCTGCGCACAACACATATGGCTAATGAACTTCTTCTGAGGCGTGTTTTCCTTTATACCAATTAATCTCTGTGTCTCAATGTTTTGTTTTCCTGGCTCACGACATGGACATATCAGCGCGGAGTTCTTCTGTTCCGGAGCCAGACAAAACTAATAATCCCAAACTGCCAGAGGTGTAGCATAAAAACAGGCAAAATGGTTTTCATCTTAATTGGATATGAGCGTTCCTATTCCTAATAACCCCGGGATACTTCTAATTGGAGTTTTCTTTATTTCTCTTTCCTCTTCTTTGGGTTTAAATGGCTAATTTCATTGATCAGTCTCGGCGCGCGTCTCCCCCTGCCCCCAGATGGTGAAACATGAAGCAGGTAGTTGGTCTAATTTCAGCTTAATGAAGGAGGAATATTTATTATTTGCAATGCGCTCCGACCGGGGAGATTATGTGAGGAGGGTTCGGCTAAGACAATCTCGTATTGACACGACACCCAGGGATGGATGCCTTGAAAGTTGGTTCTGTTCTTTGCCCTGAGATTCACCCCAGGCTACCAAGATCTCCGTTTTCAAACGTTTACTGCTAGACAACGGTCCCCATTGTTTTGCGCAGCATTGTCATTTTATTGCAGATTCAGTTTAGCTTGGCCTACCGGGTGGAATGCGTTCCGGATAACTTTGTACAGTGGCTTTCATTTTATGCGTATGAATCCTTTAAAAAGTATTTTGCTGCTTTTGTGCAGAATGCGTGTTGCGTCATAGCAGTGGTTCCCAAACTCGGTGTTTTTCAACCTTTTTTTGAGCCGCAGCACATTTTTTACATTTACAAAATCCTGGGGCACACCGCCAACCAAAATGACACTCTAACACAGTAATACATATAGTTAATATGTTTTTAAATGTATTTATACACTCAGTGTGAAACATTGAGTTTTGGAGTTGTATATCCAGAGAGCACTCTGGACTCAAATAATGTTGGATCAGGACCAAACCTGGCATGAATACTCAATATGCCCAAATGTGAACACAGACGGAGTTTGGGAAAATAGACCTTGACATTTGGGAGTTACAGTTTCGGGGATTTATAGTTAACACACAAACAACGAGCATTCTGAAGTCCTGCAACAATGGGATTGAACCAAACTTGGCACATTGAACTCTCATTGCCAACAGAAAGTACTGAAAGGGTTTGCTTGGGAATTGACCTTGAGTTTGGAAGTTGTAGTTCATCTACACCCAGAGAGCACTGTGGACTCAAACAATGTTATGTTATGTTGTTGTTTGTTTTCTATCCAGAATCACAATGTTGGAAGGAGGCTCACCACTTCAAGGTCCCTAAAACAGGCATCGGAAAACTTTGGCCCTCTGGGTGCTTTGGACTCCAACTCCCACCATTCCTAACAGCCTGAGGCCCTTTCCTGCTTAAGTGGCTGAAGGAGGGGGGGGAGAGCCTGAGGCTGCTAGGAATGGTGGGAGTTGGTGTCCAAAACACCTGGAAGGTCCAAGTTTGCACATGCCAGCTTTCGACAGAGAGCTCCTTCTTCCCCTTCACGCCCTTTCTTCCCCCTCCTGCCGAACACCTACTTTTTCTTCGACACTGCTGCTTCTACCACCATGTTGATCCGAGGGGGCAGCGTGAGTCGCCCCAGAGCAAAGCAAGGCAACGCAAGCAGAGCGAGGCTGGGAAGAAGGGAGCCTGAGTGGAGAAGAAAAAGTGTTCGGCAGGAGGGGGAAGAAAGGGGATTGGAGGTTCCAGTTTCCCACGGCACACCTGATGATCGCTCACGGCACACTGGTTGGGAAACACTGCCCCAACTTTTTTGGCCTACCGCCCCCTTTCTAGAAAAAAAAACTCACCGCCCCCCCTAGAAATTTTTTTTAAAATATTTAATAGCAATTAAACAGAAAGATATATGTATTAATGCAGTGGTTCTCAACGTTTTTAATGCCGTGACCCCTAAATAAGGTCCCTCATGTTGTGGTGACCCCCCAACCATATTTTCGTTGCTACTTCATAAATAATTTTGCTACTCTTTCGAATTCTAATGCGAATATCTAATATGCAGGATGTATTTTCATTGTTACAAATTGTTACAAATTGAACATAATTAAAGCATAGTGATTAATCACAAAAACAATGTTTGGGGGAGTATGGACAACGGATGATGGGATTTGCAGTACCTTCAATTGATTCAGCTGCTCGCTGTGCCTCTGCCAGAAAGGGCTCTGAGGAGACGGGCAGCGAGGCCAAAGAAGCGAGGCCTGTTGGAGATGGCCCAAGTCTTGTGCTCTCGAGACGTACTTCCCTGGGGCCTGGAACATACCGTAAGTTTAGTTGGAGGAGTCGTGACGGCAAAGAGGGCCATCTCCTTCCCACTCTGAGAAAGGCTCTGAAAAAATCACACCTTTTCCAAATAATAACTGCAGTTCAAAACAGCCTTTTGAGAAATTTGCACGGGGGTAGTTTGTGCAGAAAAGCCATATCTTCTGTTCAAGAAACAAAACGTTCTGCACAGAAAATAGTATCTTTATTTCTTTACAGCAGTTGCAGATTATGTTGTACCGTGACACCATTGCTACTTGGTGAATTCCAGTGTGCCCCCCTCCCAATCCCATTTACTGGTGAGTAACTGCTGGGATTGATGGTGTCCATTCACCTGTTGATGGGGAAGCAGCTGCTTGACATTCCCATCTCCTCCTGGGAGCAATCTCCATAGTGACAGGAAGAAGAAGAATTCTTCTTGTGCCTGAGATCCTGTATGCAACAGGGGTGAGAATGTCAGGCCACAACTTCCTGATTGACAAGGGAAGGGATCCCCATTGATTCCAATGATGGCTGACCAGTTTAACGGGCTTTACTGGTAGGGGTTGTGACTACACAACACTTGTGAATGCACAATTGAAGGTTACATCTTCACAATCATCGAAAAGGATCCTGGCCAATCAGGCATGTAGCCGGGGGATAGGGGCTTGAGGGACTTCAGCCCCCCCTCCCTGAAATTCTCAGGGTGGTCAGTGATAAGGCCTTACTGGTACATTATTTAAACTGTTGTGTGTATTCACATCATGATCTGATCGCCATGCTCAATATTTCCCATATGCATGGGGATATTGGGATAACGATACAAAAGGTTTGCTAGGGTAGACCCTCTCTTACTCAGACTCAGCCCCCCCCATCAAATCAAATTCAGCCCCCTCCCAAATCAAACTCAGCTCCCCAAATCAAACCCAGCCCCCCACCAAAACAAACTCAGCCCCCCCACCAAATGAAATTCAGCCCCCCCAAATCAAACTCAGCCCCTCCACTAAATCAAACTCAGCCCCCCAACCAAATCAAACTCAGCCCCCCACCAAATTAAACTCATCTCCCCACCAAATCAAACTCAGCCCCCCCACCAAATCAAACTCAGCCCCCCAACAAATCAAACTCAGCCCCCCACCAAACCAAACTCAGCCCCCCACCAAATGAAATTCAGCCCCCCAAATCAAACTCAGCCCCCACCAAATCAAACTCAGCCCCCACCAAATCAAACTCAGCTCCCCTCCAAATCAAACTCAGCCCCCCAAATCAAACTCAGCCCCCCAATCAAACTCAGCCCCCCACCAAATCAAACTCAGCCCCACCAAATCAAACTCAGCCCCCAATCAAACTCAGCCCCCACTAAATCAAACTCACCCCCACCAAATCAAACTCAGCCCCCCACCAAATCAAACTCAGCCCCCCACCAAATCAAACTCAGCCCCCCAGCAAATCAAACTCAGCCCCCACCAAATCAAACTCAGCCCCCACCAAATCAAACTCAGCCCCCACCAAATCAAACTCAGCCCCCCACCAAATCAAACTCAGCCCCCCCTGCAGAGAAGATAGTGTCTGTTATCTCTGCAGAAAATAAAGGTTTCTTTTTTAAAGCGACCACGTGTGAATTTTGTGCAGGATATGTCCTGAAACATACAAATATTTGCATCTGTCTAGGATTGTTTCATTTTGAGTGTTTCAATATTGCAAAACATTCTTAACAGAATCTGCATGGTTTGGAATGTTCTTTCAAATACCCGGTGAACTAACTCCAGTTGTTAATCGATGTTTTGAAGGGTAATTGCAAGATATTGAAGTCTAGTCCTCCAAATAGGCTCAACACTAGGATAACACCATGCTAAAGATAGCCAAACCCCACTGGAGAGCCAGTGTCCCACTGTCATGAACTATGGCCATTATTAACTTCCCTCGCCCCACTCAGCTGGGGGGTGAAAAGTGCCTTGCCTCCTCCCTGAAGAGGAGACTAAAAGAAAGTATCTCCAACCAAAGCTACGTTCTGGGGGTGGAGTTACGTGAGTAGCATTCTGCCCCCCTCAAGCTCATTACGAGCTCATTCCAATCCAAGAAGCTGACCCACCCTCCCAGACATTAACACTATAATTAATTGGTCGCCTTTGAGGGGTGGTTAGGAATTCTCCCCTTATGATCTAGGGCAGTGTTTCCCAACCGGTGTGCCACGGCTAACTAGTGTGCCGTGAGCAATCATCAGGTGTGCCGCGGGCTGATTGCTCTGGAGACCCGGAAGACTTGATCGTCTTCCGGGTTGCCAGGGCGATTAGCTGCCTCAGATCGGCGAGTGCTCCCGCTGCAGGCCTGGATCGCCTACAGGAATGGGAGGCACTCCAAAGCCGCCGCTCCTCCGGCCTTTCTGCCGACACAGGCCCCACAGAGCCTGCAATGGGATGGCGGCAGTGGCACCCCTTCCTCTTGGCCTCCAGGGATGGCAGTCACTCCATAGCAAGGCGATCAGCTGGGGAACGGCTGGGGGCGAGAGTGGGCGGAGGCCTGCAGCCTCCGATCGCCTGCTGCTCTGCTCTCCTCTGCTGCGGTGGCGGCTGGGTCCGCTTTGCCATCCTCTGGGCTGGGTCCATTGGGCCATTCCATCTTGGGATCCTTCCTCTCTTGAGGATGTCAGCCTTCATCTTGGTTCGCACCTTGTTTTTCTTGAATTTAATTTAATTTTAGTGGTTTTTATTATTATTTTATATAAAAATTATAATAATATAATAAATAATATATTATAATAATGTTATATCGTATTACAATTTCAATATATTATAATGTCTATATATACTCTAATATAATAATTATGATATTAATACTAATAATATATGAATATTTCTTGATATATTAATATGTTAATATTAATGATGTGTAATATATAGTAAATATAGCAAATAAACAAACAAACAAACAAATAAATAAATTATGTAGATTGGAATGTAGTTCAGCCTTTAGGTGCCGCCCTCCATAATATTTTTTGGCTCTCATGTGGCCCCTTGGAAAAATTAATTGCCCACCCCTGCTTTATAACTATATACTATTACGGAGTTTAATGAGGTAACATTTAATAAAGGTTGCCCATAGTTCAACCCATATCTGTTGTGTGGTCTCCTTTATTCGGGATTAGTTGGCGATGGCCAAAGTCATTTGGCTTACCCTTGACTTTAATTGGCCATTGCAAAATGTATTTTTTTAAGTGTTCTGATATTATTTCTATCCTCATTAATTAATTAATTCTAACTTCTTTTTAAGTTGAGCATTGAGTTTGAAAGAATGTAACTTGCCAAGGGTATCCATTAGGGGTGGATATCTCCTATTTAAATACTTAAGTTTTCCGATAATTTTTCATATTTGAAATTATTTTGACCTTACGTCGACCCTCGGCTTCCAACCCGGAAGTGAAGTTTCAAAACCGAATCCAGGATCGCCATTTTTTTGTAAAGGTCACGTTATTAGGTCGTTTTCCCCACTCCTCCGTTCTCAACTTGCGAGAGGAGACTGGAGGGCAGCAGCACCCTCCTTTCTCCTCTTACCAGCTGAGAGCAAGCCTTGGCGCGGTTTATTTCCTGGGCAGGGGAGAAGGAGTGTCAGCCCTTCCTTCTCTGCCCAGGAAATAAACCGCGGCAGGCAAGCCTTCTCTGCCAAGGAAATAAACCGTGCCAAGGCTTGGCGCGGTTTAGTTCTTGGCAGGGAAGGAGGGGCGGACCATCCACTCCTCCGTTCCTCCCCCCGCAAGCTCAGAGGCATCCCGGGTTATATTTAACTCGCGGTGTTTCTGAGCTGGAGAGGGAGGGAATAGGAGAGGGGTTGCTCTCCCTTCCTCCCTGCCCCTCCCAGCTGAGAGGCATCGCACATTAAATATAATGCGCGATGCTTCTGAGCTCGGGAAAGGGGAGGGAAGAGAGGAGAGCAAGCCCTCCATTCTAGCCTCCCAGCTGGCGTAACGAATAATAGCGAAAATTCGTTATTAATTACGTTTCAATTACGAAATTTATTTAAAATTTTTCGGAATAATTTCTATAGCGACCCAACAAGGGAAATCCCCCCCCCCCATGAGTTTAGAATCAATTTTTTTAATGGATCAACCACCCCTAGTATCCATGGTTGGATGGAGATTTAGATCCTGGTCTCCAAGCCCAACACTTGTCTTCCGATATTCATATCGCAGCACCAGGCTGGCTACAAACCATCTTGGGTCCCTTGTTGACAGGCAAGATGTTAAGTAAATAAGCAGATAAATACACAAGGAAGAAATTCATTAATCGTCCTTATATCTCTAGTGACTTGCCGTATCAAATTCAGCTGACTCGCATGCATTGTCCTTGTTCGCCACACTTCTGTGTTGGTTAGAAAGCAGAACCAAGAGTTTTCTGAAGTCCCCAGTAAGCCATCCCACAAGATCATTCAAAACGATCACTCCTATCTACTGGATCTGCCGTTCCTCTTTGCTTTATCGGTGTTGTTTCTGTCTTGACGCACTCACACGCAAAGCCCCGAAACAGCTGCAACGCCACATCAATTTGATATTAAATTTGTGTCATGCAAAATCAACTTCAATTTCTCTTTACACTTATCTTCTCCCATGACGAAGATGCGCCGCTAATGCCAAAAGAAACACACGCCACACGCACAGGCAGACAGTGGGAGCCAAGGATAAACAATGCACAGAATTACCCAAACAGGGGAAATTGTATCCCGACAGCACCAATTAGCCATTTTTCTCCCTACATGGTTTTCCCCCTTTTTTTCAAAAGGAGAATGATGTGCAGAATGATGGATTTTTCTTTCCTTGTGAGAATTTATTCTCGCCGAGACGAAAACCTGCACATAATCCATTCCGATCAAACTCGGGTTCCTCCCCACCCCGTTGCCGGTCTTCCCCATCCATCGTGAAATATCTATATAATAGCTGAAGTAATGAAGTCTGTACTTATGCACTGGAAATATATTACATGGTATATTCATCAGATGAAAATGGGTCAGCATAAATTAGCATGGCTGTTTCTATTGCATTAGAAGGCGGCTTTCCCCTTTTCCAACAGCCAGATGCAAACTGAAATGCATTCAGAAGTACAGTCCACTCTGAGAGACTTAGGCTGGAGCTACAATGCCCTATAATCCAGATTATCTGCTTTGAAAGGGATTATATGGTAGTGTTGACTCATATAATCCAGTTCAGAGTAGATAATGTGGATTATCTGCTTTGATAATCTGGATCAGGGCTGTCCAACTGGCGGCCCAGGGGCCGTATACGGCCCCCAGCCCCTTCCCTCCGGCCCCCTAAGCTTTTTAAATAAAAATAAAAATAAAATAAATAAAAATTAAAAAATACCTACTTCCGGGTTCGAGCAAGTATCGCGAGAATACGCAATCCACACGGATTTCGCTGTCAACGCGAGATCACGCTGGCGTTGACAGCGAAATCCCATGTGGATTGCGTATTCTCGTGATACTCTTCGGCTACTCTACTACTGGATCGCTGAGGCCCACAGACATGATTAGGACCTTCTTCGACTCAGTCGGTCGTCGCCTCTCTCATCGTCCGGGTACTCCTGGATCCTGCGCGTTTGGAAAAGGTAGGCCGAAGCAGGGGGCTCCTCAGGGGCTCCTCATTCCCCCCATCTCCCTCATCTATTAAATATAAAATTAAATATATTTAAAGATGAAATAAGGGGAGATGGGATACATTAAAAATAAGGGGAGAGGGAGGATGGAATTAAATATATTTAATATTAAATTTAATAAGATGGAATTAAATATATTTAATATTAAATTAAAATAAGGGGAGAGGGGAGGATGGAATTAAATATATTTAATATTAAATTATAATAAGGGGAGAGGGGAGGATGGAATTAAATATATTTAATATTAAATTAAAATAAGGGGAGAGGGGAGGATGGAATTAAATATATTTAATATTAAATTAAAATAATTTAATATCTTATCCCTGCATTTTATCTCAGTAAAAGATTATATTTGACTGTATGCATGCAGGGGTGGCGGCGGGGTGGGGGCGGAGCCAGGGGAGAGGGTGGAGGTGGGGGCAGAGCCGGGGGTGGAGCCAGGGGCGGGGCAGACCCTACGCCCCCCCCCCCAGGTCATCAGTGACCAGAATACAGGCCCCTGGGCCGGTAGAAGTTGTACAGCCCTGATCTGGATTATAGAGCAGTATAGATACAGCCTTAGAGGGGTATGAGGAACATGTGACCATCCAGGTGTTGGTGGGCTCCATCACCCCCGGGAAGTATTTATTTATTTATTACTAGCTTGGGGACCCGGCGCTGCCCGGGTTATTTGAGAAAGGCATTGTGTGCCAAGGTTGGTCTTTGGTACTTCAAGTCCCATCATCCATGCTCCACCCTCCTCCAAACTTCAGTAGAATGTAGAGTGGGTCATAGGGGCTCTGTGTGCAAAGTTAGGTCTTTATTGTTCTTTGTTGGGGGCCACAGTGGTCTGTTGGAACAAAAGATTTGAAAGTACTACAAATCTCATAATCCGTGGTCTATCTCCCCTAAACCTCTCCAGAATGTTAAGGGGGTAATGGGGGTTATGTGTGCCAGTCATTGGATGAGGGTCGCAGTGCACTTGAGAAGTGAGTGGAGGTACTTCAAGTCCCATCATCCATGGGCCACCGTCCGCCATACTGCAGTAGAATGTAGAGTGGATCATGGGGGCTCTGTGTACCAAGTATGGTCTTTATCGGTCTTTGTTGGGGGCTGCAACAGTCATGGGGAATGAGTAGAGGTACTTCAAGTCCCAGCATCCATGGTCCATCCTCCTTCAAATGGCACCAGGATGTAGAGTGGGTCATGAGGGCTCTGTGTGTCAGGTTTAGTCTTGGATTTGGTTTGCAGCAGTCTTAGAAAGTGAGTGAAGGTACTTCAAGTCCCATCATGCATGGTCTGCCCTCCTCCAAACTGCACCAGGATGTAGAGTGGGTCTTGGGGGTTTTGTGTGCCAAGTTTGGTCTTGTTCTGTCATTGTTGGGAGGTGCAAAGTGTTTTGGTCTGAAACTCTCACCATGGCTGACTGCCTCAGGCCTTTGCCTTATCCCCCTCTGGTGGTTTAGAGTGTCGGAATGTTCGTGTTGGCTGGCCAATTAGAGGTGTTATGCAAATACTCCCTCACTGGCAACCAATCATGTTGTCAGAATGTAGAGGCCGGGAGCCAATCAGAACGCTGCCACATACATACATACAAACACACAAACATACAAACATACATACAAACATCCCACTTTATTATATATAGAGATTTCGACTTGTACGCCGCCACTCCCCGAGGGCTCGGAGCGGCTTACAATCAGGTAAAACACACAGAGGTAAAAGCATACATATTAAACTAGCTTAAAATAGACTTCTGGCCTAGCAATCAAAGGCTAGCCGAAAAGGTGGGTCTTGCAGGCCTTGTGGAAGGAGAGAAGGTCCTGCATGGCCCGCACATCGCTAGGAAGAGTGTTCCATATTGACGGTGCCACTACAGAATAGTCTCTGCGCCGGGTCGATGTAAGACGGATTGCTTTGAAGGTCGGTACTTCAAGGAGGTTCATTTGTTCGGAACGAAGTGACCTCTGGGGTTGGTAGGGGAAGAGACGGTCCCTCAGATACAGTGGCCCCAGACCACGCAAGGCCTTGAAAGTTAACACCATCACTTTGAAGGTGATCCGGTGCTCGACCGGAAGCCAATGGAGCTGCTGGAGGATGGGTGTTATGTGACATCTCACTGGAGCCCCAGAGAGAAGTCGTGCAGCGGCATTCTGGACGAGCTTAAGTTTCCGGGTCAGAGACAAGGGCAGGCCGATGTAAAGGGCGTTACAGTAGTCCAGTCTCGAGATGACAGTGGCTTGGAGCACCATGGCCAGGTCGTCTCTGGATAGGTAGGGGGCCAGACGCCTAGCTTGCCGCAGATAGAAAAAGGCGGTTTTTCGAAATTTCGAAATTGAGACGTATTTAATAACGAAATTTGTTATTATTTCGTTAGTGGCGCCACGCATGCGCAGTGCACGATATCTCTAATGCGGGTTGATTCTCAGCTGGAGAGGAGGGATGGAGTGCAGGCCCTCCACATTCCTTGCAACCTGAGAACCAATGCGGGTTAAAGACAGGCCCGGATTACCCTTAAGGAAACCCTAGGCCATGGCCTAGGGCGGCAGCCATGGGGGGGCAGCATGTCCAGACTCCCCAAATAAAGTTTTTTAAAAATTCCAAAAAAATGCCAAAAAATCCAAAAACATTCCGAAAAAATTCCAAAAAAATCCAAAACATTCCAAAAAAAAAGAAATTCCAAAAATCCAAAAAAAAAAAAATTCGGTGTGGTGTGCATGTGTGCGGTGGTGGAAGCGCCATCCATGGCCACCCCCCATTTGCTCGGCTCCAAAGGCTCTGCCCCCAGCTCCGCCCCCGCCTCCTCACCGGCGTGAGGAGGAGGAAGGAAAGGCCCACCCCGGCTACACCCTGCCCCCGGCTCCGCCCCCGCCTCTTCGCCGGCGTGGCCGAAAAGAGCCCTTTTCAGGCTGGCATGACAGCTTTAGGAGGGAGGGAGGAGCCGTGGGGAGTCTCCCCTTGGCTCCACCCTCCTTCCTAAAGCCGTCATGCTGGCCTGAAAAGGGCCTTTTCAGCTGCGCCGGCGAGGAGGTGGGGACGAAGCCGGGGGTGGGGCGGAGCCAGGGGCAGAGCTGGGGTGGGCCGGGGGGGGTGCGGCCATGGGCGGAGCTGGGGGCGGGATCAGAGCCTTTGGCCTAGGGCGCCAAAAGGCCATGATCCAGGCCTGGTTAAAGATAACCCGCTTTGCTTTGCAGCTGGCAGAGGAGAGTGGAGGGCAAGCCCTGTACTCCCCCCCAGCTCAGAAGCATCGCGGGTTAAAGATAAGAAAGGGCGGATTTTAATACGAAATAATAATGGTTTCCTAAGGATAACAACCGGAGATATTCAGCCCGTGTGTGTGTGTGTGTGTGTGTGTGTGTAGTATATTATCTTATTCACCTCTGTGTCCCCCCTATGGGATTTCTAAAGAAACATTTTCAAACCATGGATGGTTGAAGCCATGAATGCTGTATCCGCGGATACGGAGGGCTGACTGTATAGGTCTCCGCCCACCTATTTTCTCCTTTGCTTTACTATCTCTCCCTTTTGCACTCTGGGTGGAATCAAAAGTTCTCCTGAGAACACCCAGCACAGCCCTTTAAAAAGAAAGAAAGAAGAAATCTCTCATTATTGATTTATATTTACATATGAGACAATTAAACCTGCAATCCTCGGAGTGCAGAGGAATGGAGATCAAAGGGTCTCGAGAGAAAGGGCCCTTTATAGTATCAAAGCTTCGGTGACATCACAATTGCCTTTTATGCTGAGGTAGAAAATTGCACATAATCGTCACTCTGAAAGACGGTGCCAGAGGAATTTTGACTCCCCCCCACCTCTCGGCGGCTTGGTAGTGCAGACCCAGTTCATAAACCTTTTTAATGCATCCTTTAGTGTGTGCATCTCTTGTCAGGAAGGAAGCCAAGGCCTTTTCAACTGTTGCGCTCTGTAACCGATCTGAATAAATAGCTGCGTAATTAAAATGTGAGGTAGTGCAGGGTCCGGCGCAGAAGGCATTGTCCAGACTGCGAACCCATGCCCCTGGAAATCCTGTTCTGCCACAGAGGGCAAGAGGTAGTGTGTGTGTGTGTGTGTGTGTGTGTGTGTGTATACTGTATATATATAGTTTCATATATATATATATATATATATATATATATATAGTTTTGTAGGAATTGTAGAATAGCCCTAATATATATATACAATTATATCATATATATATATATACACACACACACACACAATTTTGGATATGCCCAAATTTCAGAAGTTTTTGGATATATATATGAAACTATACATATATATATATATATATATATATATAGAGAGAGAGAGAGAGAGAGAGAGAGAGAGAGAGAGAGAGAGAGGCTGTTCTACAATTTCTACAAAACTATATATATATATATATATATATATATATATATATATATATAGTTTCATATAGATGTATATAGTTTTGTAGGAATTGTAGAACAGCCCTAATATAATTATCCAAAAAACTTCCGAAATTCGGGCATATCCAAAATTGTGTGTGTATCCACAGTGCTCTCTGGGTGTAGGTGAACTACAACTTCCAAACTCAAGGTCAATTCCCAACAGTACTTTCTGTTGGTAATGAGAGTTCAATATGCCAAGTTTGGTTCAATTCCATTGTTGCAAGAGTTCAGGATGCGCTTTGATTGTGTGTTAACTATAAATCCCAGCAACTACAACTCCCAAATGTCAAGGTCTGTTTTCCCCAAACTCCATCTGTGTTCACATTTGGGCATGTTGAGTATTCATGCCGAGTTTGGTCCTGATCCAACATTGTTTGAGTCCACATTGCTCTCTAGATATAGGTGAACTACAAGGTCAATGCCCACCAAACTCTTATAGTTTTTTCTCTTGGTTATGGGGTTTCTGTGTGGGAAGTTTGTGTCTTTCTGCCATTCCTGCCAAGATATCTATGTTGTGTTCATCAAAACAGACCCAGGTTTCCCACTGAGTGTATAAATACATTTTAAAAACATATTAACTATATGTATTATTGCAGGGCTGTCTAACTTCTACCAGCCCAGTGGCCGGAATTCTGGTCACTGATGACCTGGGGGCCAAAGGGTCTGCCTCCACCCCGGCTCCGCCCCCTCCCCCTCCTCTGCCCCCTCCCCTTAACTTAAGGGGAGAGGGCGAGAATGGAACACATGAGGGGCATGCGTAAACAATTCCATATATTTAATATTAACATAAGGGGAGAGGGAGGGAATGGAACACATGGGGAGCATAAATAAACAATTCCATATATTTAATATTAACATAAGGGGAGCTGTCACGATGCAAGACCTAGGCCGGCCCCTTAATCACACACACACAGACGATAATCAACTAACTACTTTATTGAATGATAAGAAACAGTTGAAAAGGGTAATTGTCCATAAAAATATCAAAAGTAATCCAAAAGGTAAAAGGTATAGTCCAAAAGCAAACTTGGCAGAAAAATCCAAAGACTTGGCAAGGCTCCGCTTAACTAGCGGATCAAAGGACAAAACAAGGTTACAAGATACAAACTCTTCTTGGCAGGCCACTAGCCCCAAACTTAGCTACGTGGTCTTGGCTTCGCTACACATCTGTATAGGATAGACGTGGCCGAAGTACTGAGGATCCGTTCCCACGGATCCTATACTTAATCCCCTTGGCGAGGCCCCCGATGCTCTAGGCTTCTCCTCCTCCAATCTGTGCTGCGAGCCCTCGGTCGGTCTAGGCTGTGGAACCAACCCCTCCTGCTGGTCTCAATGCTCCGCCTCCTATCAAACGTTCGACCTTGCCTCCCAGCACCTGGTTCCCTATCTTCGTGAGAGCCGAACTCCCCTTCTGCTTCCCGGGCCTCTCCCTCGGTTGTTTCCCACATTCTTTCTTGCGAGCCTTGCCCCCCCGGCCGTTCATAATCTTCACTATCACTGCTTTCGAATTCCGACTGGCCTTCCTGCCTCTCGTAAGGATCAGGCCAGCCGTCATCCCAGGCCAGGCTTTCTGTGGGGGAAGAAGGCCCAGCTACCTCAAAATCCCCTTCTTCTAGCCCCTCCAAATCCTCTTCAGAATCAGCTGGCTCCAATGCAAGTGGGACCCCCGGTGCGGCCCCCTGCCTTCCAGGCACAAACGAGAACTGGTGTGCTACAGGAGCCCCCTGATTCAGCCTACCTTCCCAAATGCACAGGATCCAGGAGAAGCCGATCCACGAGCCAGGCCATGACCGACCGAGCCAGGCGCCGAAGAAGGTCTGTGTGGGCCGCAGGGATTCAGTAGCTGAGATTTTGGCAACAGGAGAAGTATCGCGAGACTACGCGAGCCACACGGGATTTCGCTGTCAATGCAGGTGTGATCTCGCGTTGAGAGCGAAATCCCGTGTGGCTCGCGTAGTATCGCGATACTTGCTCCGAAACCCGGAAGTGGGTAATTTTTTTATTTTTTATTTTATTTTATTTTTCTATTTTTATTTTTTATTAAAATGCTGAGGGCGGCCGGAGGAAAGGTCCTGGGGGGCCGTGTACGGCCCGCGAGCCGCCTGTTGGACAGCCCCGTATTACTGTGTTAGAGTGCCATTTTGTGTCACTTTGGTTGGTGGTGTGCCCCAGGATTTTGCAAATGTAAAAAGTGTGCCGCGGCTCAAAAAAAGGTTGGGAAACGCTGCAATAGACAAAACTATTTCATCCCACTGGCTCCTACTGTGTCGATCCCAAAGTCGGAAGAGGAGGAGGAAGACCGAATTTTGCCACAGGTAAGGAACACGCTGTGACCTCTTTCTATATCGTGTCTGCCTTCACCCACCATTGCCTCCAGATGGTTCCCCCCCTTCCTTCTTCTCTGCGCTGTCACAAGCCACCAGCTGCCAAATGGCCAGGCATGGGAGCCAAAATGGATTTGCGAGGCGGCTCAACACTGTCTCGGGCCCAGAGGTTCATTAAGGGAGGAAATCATCCCCGGCAAACCTAAACACCAGAAGGCAGCGACGATGATGGAGCTAATATATTCCGGTTCCACTAGCATTAACCCATTATATATATATATATAAAAAAGCAGTATCGGGCAGATCAGCGTGTTTTTTGAAAACGTTGTAAAATGCCAAACAAATGGAGGGAAGCAACATAAATATGAATCCCATTTGCCTGGAAAGAATGCCAAGAAGACAGAAGAGTCGTTTCCATTTTACGTACGATTACTCCGTTGACTGTGCTGCGCGGAGGCTGCCAGGGAGGGTTGGACTCCATTTCTAAGGACGGAAATCGGTGATTCCATTCGGTAACTCTATACCTGCCGAGATTTCGCAGACGCAAAACAAGGCCACGTGTGGCCACGCAACACTTGCACATGCATGTGCTAGTTGGCAAATATTATGAATGAGGAAGAACGCGCAAGTTAGCAAATGCTGCGGCTGTTTGGTGTTGCCTGACCCTACTGGAAAGGGCAAGGTTTACTCTCGTTTTTCTCTATTTGTACTTTAAACTCAGTCTGCTGCTCTTCTAGTTGGAGAAGAAAGGAGGAAAATAGCATGAGGAGATCCAGGGAACGTGCTGAAATCGGAAATGGTGTTTTCATGGCTTGCAGTGGCAATGGGGACTACTGTATACACTCGAATATAAGCCTAGTTTTTAACCCCCGTTTTTATAGGCTGAAAAAGCTCCCCTCGGCGTATACCTGAGTCAAGGTTATTATTTTACTCTGTTATTAGTATTATTAGTATGGCCTTGTCGCCCCTTCAGAAGCAGCCCTGCAGCGCCTGACATCCTGCTCTGAAGCAGCTGCAGAGCTGTTTGGGCTGGAAGTCAGCCTGAAGAAAACGGAAGTCCTCTACCAGCCCGCACCACAGGAAGAACGCCATCATCCCCATGGCAGCATAGGCAAATCTGTGCTTAAGTCTGTTCAGCAGTTCACCTCCCTGGGAAGCATCATCTCTTCAGACGCCAAGATTGATAAAGAGATAGATCACAGATTAGCAAAGGCATAGAGTGCTGCTCTGCTCTCCTCTGCTGCGGTGACGGCAGGGTCCGCTTTGCCATCCTCTGGGCTGGGGCCATTGGGCCATTCCATCTTGGGATCCTTTCTCTCTTGAGGATGTCAGCCTTCATCTTGGTTCACACCTTATCTTCTTGAATTTTATTTTATTTTATTTTAGTGGTTTTTATTATTATTTTATAATAATTTTATAATAATAATATAACAATATAATAAATAATATAATTTTATATTTTATTATAATTTTATTATATTATAATGTCTATATATATACTATAGTATAATAAGTATGATATTAATACTAATAATATATGAATATTTCTTGATATATTAATATGGAAGTCAGCCTGAAGAAAATGGAAGTCCTCTACCAGCCCGCACCACAGGAAGAACACCATCATCCCCATGGCAAGATAGGCAAATCTGTGCTTAAGTCCGTTCAGCAGTTCACCTACCTGGGAAGCATAATCTCTTCAGACGCCAAGATTGATAAAGAGATAGATCACAGATTAGCAAAGGCATATAGTGCATTCGGAAGGCTTCACAAAAGAGTCTGGAGCAACAAGCACCTGAGGCAAAAGCACCCAAATCAGTGTGCACAGAGCTATCGTGCTGTCTATTCTCCTATATGGGTCTGAAACATGGGTCACCTATCGCCAACACCTACGACTCCTCGAACGCTTTCATCAGCACTGTCTTCACACAATCCTAAACGTACACTTGATCGTCTTCCGGTTCGTCAGGGCGATCACTCGCCGCAGCTCGCCGACTGCTCCTGCTCCAGGCCCGGATCGCCTCCTGGGATGGCAGGCACTCCAAAGCCGGGATGGCAGGCACTCCATGGCAGGGCCATCAGCTGGGGAATGGCTGGGGGTGAGAGCGGGCGGAGGCCTGCAGCCTCCGATCGTCTGCTGCTCTGCTGCGGTGGCGGCTGGATCCGCTTTGTCATGCTCTGGGCTGGGTCCATTGGGCCATTCCATCTTGGGATCCTTCCTCTCTTGAGGATGTCAGCCTCTATCTTGGTTCACACCTTGTCTTCTTGAATTTTATTTTATTTTAGTTGTTTTTATTATAATTTTATTATAATAATTTTATTATAATAATATAATAAATAATATAATATAATGTTATATTATATTATATTATAATTTCAACATATTATAATGTCTATATATATATAGTCATTATGAGGTGCGGGCCGTCCGCGATCTACTCCCCTTCAGGCGGGCGTGCAAGACCCACCTCTTCCAGCTTGCCTTCCAAGTGTAGGACAATGGGTTGCACCCCCTGTGGGTTGCCAATCTTACCCTGTTGTTTTTAACTATTATTGTTGTAATTGCTAATAAGGTTTTATGGTGTTTTAGTGTGTTTTATCTTGTGCTGCTGTTTTACTTTGTGATATTTTTATTGTTGTGAGCCGCCCCGAGCCCGCCGGGAGTGGCGGCATAGAAGCCGAGTAAATAATAATAATAATAATATATACTATAATAATTATGATATTAATAATAATAATATATGAATATTTCTTGATATATTAATATGTTAATATTAATGATGTGTAATATATAGCAAATATAGTAAATAAATAAATAATGTAGATTAGAATGTAGTTCAGCCTTTAGGTGCGGCCCCCCCATAATATTTTTTGGCTCTCGTGTGGCCCCTTGGAAAAAATAATTGCCCACCCCTGTCCTACACAGTGTTTATTTATTATTTATTTATTTATGGCATTTTACCCCGCTCTTCTCAACCCCCGAGGGGGGACTCAGAGCGGCTTCCAAAAGGCATAATTTGATGCCTACATCACAATTGCAGTATAAAACACAATATAAAACCCTCCAGCATTTGACACTAAAATACATTAAAATATAATTATATTCACACATCCTATGCATTCACCTATGTTAAAAACAGTGTTCCATTCATAAAAGCATTGAGCCCTATTCACCAACTTTCCATTAAAACTACTAAAGTGCTGTCCTGTGCTACTATGCGAATGCCTGGTCCCACATCCAGGCTTTCACTTTTTTCCTGAATGTCAGGAGGGATGGAATTGATCGTATGTCGCTAGGGAGCGCATTCCACAGATGGGGAGCCACCACCGAGAAGGCCCTCTCCCTCATCCCCACCAGCCTCATCTGAGATGTAGGCGGGAGCGAGAGCAGGGCCTCCCCGGATGATCTTAAAGTACGAGGTGGGACGTAGCGGCAGATGCGTTCGGACAAGTAAGCTGGGCCAGAACCGTATAGAGCTTTAAAGGTCAAAACCAGCACTTTGAATTGAGCCCGGAATTGGACCGGCAGCCAGTGGAGCTGACACAACAGGGGGGTGGTATGCTCCCTGTATGTAGCTCCAGTTAGTAGTCTGGCTGCCGCCCGTTGGACTAGTTGTAATTTCCGAACTGTCTTCAAAGGCAGCCCCACGTAGAGCTCGTTGCAGTAATCTATTCGGGATGTGACCAGAGCGTGGACGACTTCCCAAGGTACGAGCGCAACTGGCGCACGAGTCTTAACTGTGCAAAAGCTCCCCCGGCCACCGCTGAGATCTGGGGCTCCAGGCTCAGCGATGAATCCAGGATCACTCCAGTAGGTCACTCAATCGGCACAAATAGAAACACCTTGGTCTTATTCCCAGAAACTTTATTTTATGTTCCAGGCTTGCATCTTGTGGTCTTGGAACTTCCTTTGTTTCTCCCTGAAGCTCCAAGGTAGGAAAATTAGGACTAATAAAGGGAAATATTTCTTCACCCAGAGGGTCATTGGGTTATGGAACTCACTTCCAGAGGAGGTTGTGACAGCGGTCAGCCTGGACAGCTTCAAGGCAGGATTAGACAGATTCATGGATACCAAGTGTATCGGTAGTTACTGAAAAGGACATTCAAGTGCCACCTCGGAGTTGGTTGAGGTAGGCAGGATTTCCCTGGGTACTGGTTGTGGGGGTCGGGAGCAGGTCAGGGTTTTGCCCTCCCTTCTGCTCGAGATCCCCGTGTACAACTGGTGGGCCACTGTGTGATACAGAATGCTGGACTCAGGGGCGGTCTTTGCCATTACGCGGCCTACGCGGCCACGTAGAGCGCCATCTTGGACGCTCCGGGGTGGGGCGCCATTGTGAGGCGCCGCGGCGTCGCCCGCCCTGCTGCTGCGCTGCGCTCCGTGGTTTCGCGCGCATGCGCAGTGCCTATGGACCTCTCTTGAGGTCCGTAGGCACTGCGCATGTGCGCTCTGTGGCTTTGCGCGCATGCACAGTGCCTACGGACCTTTTTTGAGGTCCGTAGGCAAGAAAGGTCCGTGCGCTTGCGCTGACGCGCGAAACCGCGCACAGCGCAGTGCCTACGGACCTCTCTTGAGGTCCATTGGCACTGCGCATGTGCGCTCACGGTTTCGCTACGCATGCGCAGTGCCTACGGACCTCAAGAGATGTCCTCAAGAGAGGTCCGTAGGGCACTGCCTACGGACCCCAAGAAAGGTTCAGAGGCACTGCGCATGCGAAACCGCAGCGCAGCGCAGCCATAGCAGCAGCAGGGCGGGCGACGCGCGGCACCTCACAATGGAGCGCACATTGGGAGCACAGCAGGGGCGCGCCTCACAAATAAAATGTTCGCTTACCCCCCCGGGAGAGCTCGGACCGCCCCTGGCTGGACTAGATGGGCTGAGGTCCGATTCAGCATGTTCTTATGTTCTTATGTTCTCCTCCCCTCCCTTCTAAGTATTGGGACTTCTCTTGGCTTTTAGCATCGTGCTTAGCTAATTTCTTTTCATTCTCCTGCCGTGGAGCATTTCTAATCTGCCAAGGCCTTGCTGTTGATCTCTCTCTCTCTCTCTCTCTCTCTCTCTCTCTCTCTCTCAAACAATTGCAACTTCTTGGGGGGAAAAGGTGCCCTATTTTTGCACCGCCTATTCAAATTAATTTCTGTTTACAGTACATGCAAACATAGTACTATGCATCCCTTTTGTTATAGAAGCAATGGTTTCTTTTTAACTGACAAAAGGAAGCATTCCTTTTCATTTTCAAAATCCATTATGACAACTTCACGAATGATAAACAAAGGGGGAGAAAGGCAGCGCACGGAGAAGGGAATTCGACGATTTCTATGCGTGTGTATCGTGAATGAGGAGAAGCCACATGTTTCTGATGGCAACATGTGGGAACTCAAACCGAAGTTCAGTCATCACCATTAAATCTCTTGGAACAGTATATCTTCACTTTTAATATTTGTGAATTTATTTACCTGATTGTGTTTAATTATTATTACTAACTTGGGGAGCCGGCCCTGCCCTGCCCGGGTTATTTGAGAAAGGCATTGTGTACCAAGGTTGGTCCTTATCAGTTGTTTATTTGGCTCGCAGTGGTCTCAGGAAGTGAGTGAAGGTACTTCAAGTCCCATAATCCATGGTCCATCCTCCAAATTGCACCAGGATGTAGAGTGGGTCATGGCGGTTCTGTGTGCCGAATTTGGTCTTGATCAGTTATTGGATGAGGTTCGCAGCAGTCTTGGGAAGTGAGTGGAGGTACTTCAAGTCCCATCATCCATGGTCCATGCTCCTCGATACTGCACCAGGATGTATAATGAGTCATGAGAGCTCTATGTGCCATGTTTGGTCTGCATTGGTCATTGGATGAGGGTCGCAGTGATTTCAGTAAGTGAGTGAAGGTACTGCAAGATCCATCATCCATGGTCCATCCCCCTTAGAACTGCAGCAGGATGTAGAGTGGGTTATGGGTACTCTGTGTGGCAAGTTTGGGCCTGATCTGTGATTTGTAAGGGCTGCAGTGGTCTGTGGGAAGTGAATCGGGTGAAGGTACTGCAAATCCCATCATTTGTGGCCCATCCTGCCCTAAACTGCACTAGGATGTAAAGTGGATCATAGGGGATTTGTGTGCCAAGTTTGGTTCTGATCTGTCATTGTTGGGGGCCTCAAAGTGTTTTGGCCTTAAACCCTCACCATGTCTGACTGCCTTGGGGCTTTAGAGTGTCGGAATGTTGGTGGTGCTGGCCAATCAGAGGCATTATGCAAATAATCCCACAGTGGCAACCAATCAGAAAGCTGGCACATATCCGCAAACACACAAACACGCAAACAGACATTCTCTTTTATTATATATATATGGATTATTAATATATATCCTTTGTGCTTTGTTAGAAGGGCTGGTTGATCCAACAAAAAATGGTTCAAAACTCGCTTCGGATGTAGCAGGCGCTAGCACTTCAAATTTTAAATAATTTCTGAAATTTTCTGGGGAAATTTCTGAAATTTCTGAAATTTTGGAAATGCTTTGGACACAGCTTTCCTCCCCCCCCCCCCCCCTCCCGTGGGGCCTTTCAGATCTGGAGGGAAGGCATAAGCTTCCACATGGAAGGGAAGGCCAGGGAAGGGAAAACCCTTTCCGGAAATGGCGATTCCTTTCCGGAAATGTCGGCATCGGCGTCGAATTTGGTAACTTACTTCTGGGTTGCTTAAAGTGCTTCGGAAATTCCTCAAACGTATTTTAGAATGGAATTTAATATGAATTTGATCAAGATACGAAAAACCTAACCAGGCCTATTTGTTAGCATGCTTTAACTCAGTGTTTCCCAACCAGTGTGCCGTGGCACACTAGTCTGCCGTGAGCGATCATCAGGTGTGCCGTGGGAAATTGGAACCTCCAATCCCCTTTCTTCCCCCTCCTGCCGAACACTTTTTCTTCTCCACTCGGGCTCCCTTCTTCCCAGCCTCGCTCTGCTCGCTTTGCCTCGCTTTGCTCACGCTGCCGCCATTTTGATCTGAGGGGGCAGCGTGAGCATGTTCACGAGCGGAGGGGGAGGGAGGAAGACGTGGGGCGAGTGTGTACAGTAGCACCCACATGGGTCACGTCTTCTTCCCTCCCCCCTCCCCTCCTGAAGAAGGGAGCCCGAGTGGAGAAGAAAAAGTGTTTGGCAGGAGTGGGAAGAAAGGGCGCGAAGGGGAAGTGGGAGGAAGAGGTCTCTGTCGAAAGCTGGCATGAGCAGACTTGGACCTTCCAGGTGTTTTGGACTCCAACTCCCACCATTCCTAGCAGCCTCGGGCTCTTTCCTTTTCCCCCCTCAGCCACTTAGGCAGGAAAGTGCCTCAGGCTGTTAGGAATGGTGGGAATTGAAGTCCAAAGCACCCAGAGGGCCGAAGTTTTCCCATGCCTGTTTTAGGGACCTTCAAGTGGTGAGCCTCCTTCCAACATTGTGATTCTGGATAGAAAACAAACAACAACATAACATAACATTGTTTGAGTCCACAGTGCTCTCTGGGTGTAGGTGAACGACAACTTCCAAACTCAAGGTCAATTCCCAAGCAAACCCTTTCAGTACTTTCTCTTGGTAATGAGAATTCAATGTGCCAAGTTTGGTTCAATTCCATTGTTGCAAGAGTTCAGGATACTCTTTGATTGTGTTAACTATAAATCCCAGAAACTGTAACTCCCAAATGTCAAGGTCTATTTTCCCCAAACTCCATCTGTGTTCACATTTGGGCATATTGAGTATTCATGCCAGGTTTGGTACTGATCCAACATTGTTTGAGTCCAGAGTGTATAAATATATTTTAAAACATAGTAACTATATGTATTACTGTGTTAGAGTGTCATTTTGTGTAATTTTGGTTGGTTGTGTGCCCCATGGTTTTGTAAATGTAAAAAATGTGCCGCGGCTCAAAAAAGGTTGAAAAATACTGCTTTAACTCATAAAGTGAAACATAAGTTAAAATTTTTTGCAGAGATTTTGCACAAAAATGTCACGTAACCTGTTCCTAGGCTGGAGGCTGAAAGGATCTTGCAGGGGTTAATGAACTCTCAGCCGTCTGCCTCCATGTGTGAAGATAGCTTATTTTTCCAAGAATAAGTCACTTAGAAGGAGTTCTTCGCCTCCCTAAAATCACCCCGTCTTCGGGAGGCGCTTGCTTCTCCCTTCGAAATCTGTGCAATACCTATAAAGACACAATGCTCCCATCAGACACCTGCGCACCTTTCTCAAAAGCAATCTTGCGCTGAAGTGTCTCCTCGGCATTTTCCACCACTTGAGGAAAATAGAGCAAAATGCTATGGCATTTTTTACTCAAGGAGGCTGCGTAAAACTCTTGTTGAAGATGATATTCTTGCAAGTATTGAGAAAGAAACCGCATTGACAGAGAGGGAAAACCTTCTGCGCCTTTAGGATTTTCCCCCCGCCCTCAGTTTCCAAGATGAGTTCTTGCCTACTTGGTGTAAATTCTCACCAGCCTTGTTCTAGAGCAGACCTGGGCATCTTACAGCCCGCGGGCCAGATGCGGCCCGCCAGCCAATTCTGACCGGCCTGGGGAGAAGGGTGTCGGGGGTGGGGGCATTTCTGCAAGAGGATGGGCTGCCGCTGCTGCTATCCCATCACGGCTGTGGGGCCTGCGTCGCCTTGATCGTCTTCCAGGTCGCCAGGACGATCAGCTGCCTTAGGTCACCAACTGCTACCGCTGCAGGCCCGGATCACCTCCCGGGATGGCAGGCACTCCAAAGCCGGGATGGCAGGCACTCCATGGCAGGGCGATCAGCCGATCGGGAACGCCTCTGACGGAACGGCTGGGGGTGAGAGCGGGCGGAGGCCTGCAGCCTCCGATCGTCTACTGCCTTGCTCTGCTGCGGCAGCTGGGTCCGCTTTGTCATCCTCTGGGCTGGGTCCATTGGGCCATTCCACCTTGGGATCCTCCCTCTCTTGAGGATGTCAGCCTCCATCTTGGTTCGCACCTTGTCTTCTTGAATTTCATTTTTTTATTTAAATAAATAAATAAATAAATAAATAAATAAATAAGGTTTCTCTGTTTGGGACGGTAGTGGTTTTTGTTATTATTTCATAATAATGTTATAATAATAATATAATAATATAATAAATAATATAATATAATGTTATATTATAATTTCAATATATTATAATGTCTATATATATACTATAATAATTATGATATTAATACTAATAATATATGAATATTTCTTGATATATTAATATGTTAATATTAATGATGTGTAATATATAGTAAATATAGTAAATAAATAAATAAATAAATAAGGTTTCTCTGTTTGGGACGGTTGTTCCATGACGACTCTTCCTTTATATATATAGATATAGTAAGTAAATAAATAAATAAATAAATTATGTAGATTAGAATGTAGTTCAGCCTTTAGGTGCGGCCCTCCATAATATTTTTTGGTTCTCGTGTGGCCCCTTGAAAAAATTATTGGCCACCCCTGTTCTAGAGTTTTTGCTCTTTTCTTTCGAAATGCATTTATGTCCAAAGGAGGGTGAATGGACGAAGAGGAAGGCCATCCCCAAGGAACCTTTGCCTGACCTCCTCACCTTACCCCAGTGCCAAACATCAGGCCCTGTTTATTTATGGCCTTGTCACGGCCAATGCGGCCAACGGGTCCCTTTGACAGACTTACGGCCCGTCCTGCTTGTTTCATTTTAAGTAGCCTCCGAATCTCACGCCGTCCCACCGAGAGGGAGAATGGCTGACCTTTCTGTCCGCCATGACATCTCGGGAAGAAGGGACTCAAATGAGCGGCAAGGAAGAAGAAAGGAAACAACACTCTTCCCGGCAAAAAAGAACCGATTTCCTCTCTATCCTGTTTCCTCTTTGGGCTCTCGGCGATCATACAGACCAAAGAGCAACGGCGACAAAGTTTAATTGCGTGTTTCTCTCTCTTTTTATTTCCGAGGAGGCCTTCTGTAAGCCATTCTGACTTTTGCTCCCATGCCTGTTTGGCAGCGGCCTCACTCGACTTATCAAGCCGTCATTAGTCAAGATGGTGCCCTGTCAACAACAGAAATGTCAGCAGCACAACGGGCCCCGGTCAAAAGGAATTTGACTTTAATCTGGCTGTGGCTTCCAGTGAAAATGTGTGTGTGTGTGCACTGCATACATCTGTTTAACCTGTCCTTTAAATACCTCAAAGGCTTGTGATGTCATTGACGCGCCATGCATTTCTGTCCCTCCGCCTATGCGGATTGCAAACAAATCCATGTGCAGCTTTTAATGCTCTGCTTAGAGCAGTGTTTTTAAACCTTTTTTGAGCACATTTTGTTACATTGACAAAATTCTGGGGCACACCACCAACCAAAATGACACAAAATGACACTCTAACACAGTAATACATATAGCTAATATGTTTCTAAATGTATTTATACACTCATTGTGAAACCTGGCCCTGTTTCGATGGACACAACATAGATATCCTGGCAGGAATGGCAGAAAGACACAAACTTCCCACACAGCAATCCCATAACCAAGAGAAAAATGCTATAAGAGTTTGGTGGATTTTGGAGTTGTAGTTCACCTATATCCAGAGAGCACTGTGGACTCAAACAATGTTGGATCAGGACCAAACTTGGCACGAATACTCAATATGCCCAAATGTGAACACAGATGGAGTTTGGGGGAAATAGACCTTGACATTTGGAAGTTACAGTTTCTGGGATTTACAGTTAACACACAATCAAAGAGCATCCTGAACTCTTGCAACAATGGAATTGAACCAAACCTGGAACATTGAACTCTCATTACTAGGGCTGTCCAACTTCTTCGGGCCCAAGGGCTGATCACCTTGGGGGCCGGAGATTCAGGTGACTGATCACCTTGGGGGCCGGAGCGGAGGGCGTGGCCGCCCGCGGGGGCGTGGCCGCTCGCAGGGGCGGGGCCGCTCCCACCCTGGCATGCATGCCCGGCATCTTGCACGACCCGCCCCTTTTTGGCACCTGACGTCACCCCGCTGAAAAGGGGAGGGTCATGCAAGATACCGAGCTTGCGCGCCAGGACGGGATCGGCGAGCCGCCCTCTGCCGTGACCCTAGCTCTTGCAGCGGCCATGCCTGAAGGACCTAGCTCTTGCAGCGGCCGTGCCTCCTCCTCACTTGGGCCGGCCCCGCCTCTCCTCGCGCCCCCCCCCCCCGAGGACGAAATTGTTTGGGATTTTTTTCCTTTTTTAAAAAAACCTGACATCTTGCAGGGGGGGTTAGGGGGCTGTAGGGAAGGGTCTCGGGGGCCGTGTACGGCCCCCGGGCCGCCTGTTGGACAGCCCTGCTAATTACCAACAGAAAGTACTGAAAGGGTTTGCTTGAGAATTGACCTTGAGTTTGGAAGTTGTAGTTCACCTACACCCAGAGAGCACTGTGGACTCAAACAATGTTATGTTATGTTGTTGCTTGTTTTCTGTCGAGAATCACAATGTTGGAAGGAGGCTCACCACTTTAAGGTCCCTAAAACAGGCATGGGAAAACCTCGGCTCTCTGGGTGCTTTGGACTTCAATTCCCACCATTCCTAACAGCATTAGTTGCACAACTGCACTTTGAAGGAGGCAAAATATTGTGTCCTATCTTCTCTGCCAAAGAGTCCTGACGCCTGACCAAGCTACAATTCCCAGGATTCCATTTAATTGAGCTTTGGCCATGAAAGCGATATCAGACTGCATTCATTCTACTGTGTCGATCAGGTATGGGCAAACTTAGGCCCTTCAGGTGTTTTGGACTTCAACTCCCACAATTCCTAACAGCCTCAGGCCCTTTCCGTTCCCCCCCTCAGCCACTTAAGCTTGATGCTTTCCCCCTTTTTTTCCTTGTAAACAGACACATTGGGAGGAAGAAGGGAGCGGGGATTGCCCGTAGTTTGGAAGGAAGGAATAAAGGGGAGAACCAAGGAGGGAGACTGGGCAGCTCTTCTCTATCTTTGAAAGACACGTTCTATGTTTATCGAACCCAAACCTGGCCCACCGCCAAGGGCTCACATTTTAAGTGATTAACAAATGTTTCCCTTCAAGTGGACACCTCTTGGTTTAAATATATTTGACAAGAATGCGAAGAGTCAACTGGAGGCTACGGAGGGCGGAGGGAGGGCATTTGCCGCTGAGAAGGAGGCCTGTGCCAAGGCTGAGCTGTGCCGCGCCAGGCCACCTTTGCTCGGTGCCAGCTCGGTTCCTGCAGCCGCCGTCCTACGGGCAGACCGCCAGCTGCACAGCAGCCTCCCCGCTGTTTAACGACAATGGATTTACTGCCTCCCTGCATATTGGTGTTATTTTGTGTAAACAAGGTTAACACTCCTTTTAAATTAAATACACCACCTGGTGACTCAATGGATGACCTTGGCAATCGGATTTCACCTGGTCTAAAACACACACAGAGAGACAGACACAACAAGGATGGGATGGGGAGACAAACGGAGCTCTCCTCGTTCCGTTAGGACCCTTCTGCCCGCAACGACCACCTTCTTTCCACATTGTCACGGTCACAAATATTTTTTGATCTTTAGTTATGTTACGTTTCGGAAGAGTGGAGCTCAGATTCCAACTTGGTGGGAAGAGAGTTTCGGTGTATACTTTCAGCCAATCCAACACATAATTTATTTATTTATTTATTTATTCTTTCGGCTTCTAGACCGCTTCCTCTAGAAGCTCGGAGAGGTTTACAACAGGTAAAAAACAGGCGTAGAACTGACATTATTTATTTATTTATTTATTTATTATTCGGGCTTCTATGCCGCCGACTCCCTGAGGCTCGCGGCGGCTTACAGGAGCCGAAGGGCACAGTAAAATACAGGCAATAAGCAGTTAAAAACAATTAAAAACAACAGCAGTACAGTAATTAATAACACAGTTAAAACAATGAACAGCACATCATCCTCAGAAGAACGAATAGATGGCGGGGCATGGGCAGGACTTACTCACCAAAGGCCTGCTTAAACAGGTATGTTTTACAGGCCCGTCTAAGCGGGAGCAAGTCCTGCATAGCCCGAGTTCCAGCCGGGAGGGCGTTCCACAGCATAGGTGCTATGACAGAGAATGCCCTCCGGCGGGTAGCAGCCAGCCTTGCGAGTTTAGCTGAAGGTATCTCCAGGAGATTGGAGTCCTCAGACCGAAGTGATCTCGGAGGGCAATATGGGGTGAGACGGTCCCTCAAATACGCTGGCCCCAGGCCGTGTAAGGCCTTAAAGGTGAGGACCAACACTTTGAAGGTGATCTGGTGCTCAATTGGCAGCCAGTGCAGATGCTGCAAAACAGGTGTTATGTGGGCGCCAGCTGGCGTCCCAGACAGGAGCCGGGCGGCAGTGTTCTGCACTAGCCTGAGCTTCCGGGTCACCGACAGAGGAAGGCCAACGTGAGCGCATTGCAGTAATCCAGCCTTGAGATGACTGTGGCTTGGATCACCGTGGCCAGATCGTTCCGGGAGAGATAGGGGGCCAGCCTCCATGCCTGCCTTAGCTGGAAAAAGCAATCTTGCTGACCGCAGAGACCTGGGCCTCCATGGTCAGCTGGGAGTCCAAATGGACCCCCAGGCTCTTTACGGAAGGCGATGGGCATAACACCGCACCATCCAGGCTAGGAAGCTGGACATTAACATCACCCGGGTGACCCAGCCACAATATCTCCGTCTTCGCCGGATTCACCCTCAACCTACTGGCTCGCAGCCATCCAGTAACGGCTTCGAGGCAGTGTTGGAAATTATCGGGGACAGAACCCGGCCTGCCCTCCATCCTCAGAATGAGCTGGGTGTCGTCAGCGTACTGGTGACACTCCAGCCCATAACTCCGCACCAGCTGTGCAAGCGGCTGCATGTAGATGTTAAATAACAGAGGGGAGAGAATGGCCCCCTGGGGGACCCCACAGAGTAGTGGGGAGCCCTCGGAGACCACCTCGCCCCTCCTCACACGCTGAGACCGCTGGTGGAGGAAGGAGGTCAGCCATTTAAGGGCTGTCCCCCTCACTCCAGCCACGGCCAGGCGGTGGATCAATAGATTGTGGTCAACCGTGTCAAACGCTGCCGTGAGGTCCAATAACACGAGCAGCGCAGACCCGCCTTGGTCGAGCTGGCAGCGAAGTTGGTCTGTGATGGAGACCAGAACCGTCTCCGTCCCGTGCCCCGAACGGAAGCCGGACTGGAAGGGGTCTAGCCATGTTATAGAACAACGGTGTAAAAGCAGATAAGCAATGATTTAATCTAAAACATTACTAGCGCTAAAATAACTCTAAAAGTAAGCTAAACTACACAGAAAGCATAACAGTTACTCAACTGGAAAAGCCAGGCGAAAAAGAGCTGTCTTGCAGGCTCGGCGAAAAGAGGACAGTTCCCCGATACCACTGGCTTCCTCAGGTAGGGCATTCCATAAGGTTGGTGCCACCACCGAGAAGGCTCTTTGTCTTGTTGAGGACAGGTGGAGCTGCCGGATGGAGGGGACGTTGAGAAGATTTTGTACACCGGAGCGTAGGGATCTCTGGGGACAATATGGTGAAAGGCGGTCCCTCAAGTACACCCGCCCAAAGACCATACAAGTCAAAGGAGTAGAGAGAGAAGGGTTTTCAAGGTATAATTCAATGGTTTAATGTTCCATAGGATATCATAAAGAAAATCATCATTCAAAAATCAACTTGTAAGTGGAATGAGTGTTGCTGTAGGTCACAATTCACACACTTTCCGACAAAACAAAGCCCCGCAAATCATAAATCAATAGTGAAGCACATCCGTGATAAGAGTCAATTATGGGACAGTCGGAAAGGAAGTGGGTCAACGGTCTGTGAAAGGCCCCGCCGTTTCGCCTATGTAGGCTTCATCCGGACCCAAATGTAAACAAAAATTCAAATGCTGTGACCATTCCACTGTTCCGGGTATCCTAAAATGTAAACAATGATGTATTCTTTAACAACAAGGTAGTACATCGCAAAACAGATAAGAACCCGACAAGAACAAACCCAAAAGTACACTATATGGCCCAAAATACATACCAATATTATATATACATTTTCATCATCCTGGTAATGGTGGACGCAGCCACCGGTACGCTTAGACGCCCGGACAAAAGAGCCGCGAAGAAGGGCCAATTTAAATGCGGAGTTAGCAACAATAGAATGTTAATTAGAGGACAGGGGTTTACATCAGAACTTCATTGAGGCTTAATTGGTCGTTGAGACCCAAAGGCAACTCGGAACAAAGGGAATTAATCCAGGAGTTGACCTACAGCAACACTCATTCCACTTACAAGTTGATTTTTGAATGATGATTTTCTTTATGATATCCTATGGAACATTAAACCATTGAATTATACCTTGAAAACCCTTCTCTCTCTACTCCTTTGACGTTTTCCAAGAACACCCGAACTCTCTTTTTTTCTCCAAGACCATACAAGGCCTTAAAGGTTAACACCAATACCTTGAAGGAGATCCAGTGCACGATGAGCAGCCAGTGCAGTTGCCGCAATATTGGTGTAATATGGCATCTCGCCGGTGCCCCGGCGAGAAGGCGTCTGCAGCATTCTGCACTAACTTGAGCTTCTGAATCATCCCCAAGGGTAGGCCGATGTAAAGGGCGTTACAGTAATCCAGTCTCGAGATGACCGTCGCCTGGATCACCGTGGCCAGGACGTTCACGGAGAGATAGCGTGCCAGCCACCTAGCCTGGCGCAGATGGAGAAATGCAACTTTGCAGGCCGTGGAGACCTGAGTCTCCATGGACAGCAGTGGATCCAATTGGACTCCCAAGCTCTTTACTAGCAATGACAGGCATAGAGCCTCGCCATCCAGTGTAGGCAACTGGCACTTCCCCCCACCCGGATGGCCCAGCCAGAAGATAATGCAAATATCTTGAGGATGGTCAGTAGGGATGTACTTTCGGGGCAAACCTTGCCGTGTTTTGTGTCCCGGCTTTTGTTGGGGCACCCGATTTCTTTTTTTGTCAGGCATCGGGAGGGTTATTTTTGGTTATTTTGGTTCGGGCCCCCCAAAATCAGACCATTATGGGTGGGGGGAGCTTCTCCCTCACTGGCTCCTCTTCTCAGCATGCATTCTTCTTGCCTTGCACCTGCTGTTTCTACTCTAGAGTAAGAGGCACTTGGCTGTAGGCACTGGAAGGCGAGCACGCTTTCTGGGCCTGCGTACATGCCACGCTATATTGCGGATTCATGCCAAGTTTGGTCCTGATCCAACATTGTTTCAGTCCACAGTGCTCTCCGGATATAGGTGAACTACAACTCCAAAACTCAAGGTCAATGCCCACCAAACTCTTATAGTATTTTCTCTTGGTTATGGGACTTCTGTGTGGGAAGTTTGTGTCTTTCTGCCATTTCTGCCAGGATATCTATGTTGTGTTCATCGAAACAGGCCCAGGTTTCACACTGAATGTATAAATACATTTAAAAACATATTAACTATATGTATTACTGTGTTAGGGTGTCATTTTGTGTCATTTTGGTTGGTGGTGTGCCCCAGGATTTTGTAAATGTAAAAAATGTGCCGCGGCTCAAAAAAGGTTGGGAAACACTGCCTTAGAAGAAAAGAAAGATACGAATGTACGTAATATCTGAATGAACCACAGCAAGCCTGCCATGTTTTCCATATCTCATATTCCACGTGGTTCACCTTTGGCTGCTTCCCTCGCCTCCTGTTGCTTTGCCAATCCGCTTGCTTAGCGGAGGGTTGTGCCAATGACTTGTCAGCAGAAACCATTTCTTCTTTTGGGGAAAAAAATAGTTAACTTGATCAGTCTCACAGCGCCTCCCTTCATCTCCTGTTGTCTCCCGGGGCCTGCCATGGCTGGAAGCATTGGATGGGCGCCAGCCTAGAGCGCAAAGCCAACGAAAATAAATGGATACACACATATATACTAGGCATTGCTGGAAGTAAAATGCCTCCCATTAGGATTTATCCAGGGGTGGATTAGAAATGCCTGCTTCTCGAGGGGACCTCATCTGTGGGGTAGGGGAAGGGTCTGATGAGCCGGGAAGACTGGGGGATCGCTGTTCGGTTATCTGAAACTTGACACCGTATGTCACATCTCGCCTCGAGGAGGTTAAACATGCTCTCATGAGTAGTAGCCCAGGAAATATTACAGGCTTGTCAGTTTTCCCTCCTGCATTTGGATTAATTCCTAGTCCAGATTCTGATGAATATTAGTAATACATCATGGTTCCTGTGTCCACAGAACTAATAGATCCAGACTTGGGTGAACTACCTACAATTTCCATGGACGGGGTCGCCAGGAAGATGGCAGAGGAGGAGGATGCCGGGCGAGGACCGGTCCTGGAGGCTAGGGTGGAAAGACCCTCGGCCTCGGCGGTGGATCCTTCCCCAACCATCTCTGACGCTGGCTGGGGTACCAAAACAGGAACTTGTTGTCCATGGCCGACCGAACATGCTGCCGACCAACCCGGCTGCCTTGTGCCGCTGGACTGGCGGTCGAGAGACCAGACATAACTGGATGTTACTGGCACTCTGGCTTGGGCCCCGGGGCCCCGTCTCTGACGTCGTGTCAGCCTGGTCTTGAATCGGGAACATGAGGGACAGCTCAAGATGGGGGACGACCTTGAGTCCCCCTCCCCCGTGGTCCCAGGCCATCAGAGGTGACTGCGTAGGCGCCGGAGGAGTGGCCGGAAGAGGAAGCCAATGGAACTTCTGACTTCCGGTCCATCAGCCGAGCGTCTGGAGGCAACAGTCCCCCAGGAAGCATGCGTTCCTAGGACGATGGTCTTCTCTCCGGCTCACCGAGTTCACCGAGCCATCCCTTCTCACCCTGGGGTGCCCATTGGAGACCGGGACAGGTTCAGATCAAGTCCGGACTTCACTTTGAGGAAAACTAAGAACAAGAAATATAGATCCAGGACTTCTTGGGGACTGGGGTTTGGGAGCTGGGTTAGATCCAGCCCCCATAGCCTTATGGCTGGGGGTAAGAAGACCCAGGCCACCAAGGTTTCCCCTAGTCTACGACCGAACCCTCCTTGAACCCTGCAACCATGGTCCAGCTTGGAGTAGCTAGGAATGACACAATATGATTGTGGTAGTTAATGGTATATGTCTTGTCTTGTGTTTTTATAACTCTTATATTTACTTGTTCATGTTTTACTTCTATTTTGTTGTAAACCGCTCCGAGCCCTCGGGGAGTGGCAGTCTAGAAATTTGAATTGATAATAATAATAATAATAATCTGTGGAATCCATATCTGGAATTTACCGCCATATTGTATTAAATTGTATTTCTTATATCTGTAAACCGCCCCGAGCCTTGGGGAGTGGCGGTGTGTAAGTCGAATAAGTAAGTAAATAAATAAATGATTGCAATGTGTGTGCCGTCACTCCCGGGCTATCAATGCCTTGTGAAAGGGCAAGGACGTGGTCTGTCTATCCCCTGAGATTGCCTTCTTACCTCCCTTTAAAGGCTCAGGGCTCCAAGGACCAAACAGAACATTTTAGTTAACTCAAAATGCTTTATTGTCCACTAGCTGTACCCGGCACGCGTTGCCTTGCCCTATTTAGGAGATGCGAGATGTAAGGGTTGGAAATGATGTTACTTACGGTCTTGGTGGAGTCATGTAGGCATGAATTGCGCACTTTCTAAGTGTGCTCCAAATGATGTCATCTGGAAGCATGAGTTGTATTGTCTTATATAGCGGAGGAAGTGTTTTGATTCTGGAGTGTGTCCACTCAGCAAAGTCTGTAGTGGTTGTGGAGGAGTGGCAAGTGGTGGTAGAGAGACTTTACCGGCTAGGCAGCACATTCCCGGTGTTTCTGCTGGGTATTTCAGGGCTTTGCAGTGTGTGCAGATGTGCGTTAGGGTGCCAATGTCGGCCTCTGGCACCATGCGGTAGTCTTCTGCAGCGTTGTATCTGAAGGCTAGGCGGTGGAATTGGTTGCGGTGTTTTTGAAGTTTGTTTTCTGTGTTGCGACGTCATGTTTCTGCGCTCCTTGCGCGCTGCTGTTGTGTTGCATTTCTGCGTCTTTGTTGTTCCTGGCTGCGCTTCTTCTTGTCGTGCAGTTCTTTGCATTTGGTTCTCAGCTGTGCGCCGTGCAATGACCTGTTGTCTGTGTCTCTGCTGCGCAGTGTGTTTCTGTTCTGGCGTTTGTTCTGCCCTTTTTTGTTTGATGTATGTAGCGTTGTGAGTGTGTCGTCCGATGCTGTTATTTTTATAAGGCAGGGCTTGTCTTTTGGGTCAGTTTATGTCTGTGTGGAAGGAAGGAATGGTTTTAGTTTGTGGTGTTTGTAGGTGTTGTGTGCACGGGGTCCCGTAAGGTTGGTGGGATGGGTTGTGATTGGAAGTTGTGTTGTGTTGTGTGGGTAGGAATTTGCTGGAGAATTGCTCCCTCAGAGTTTGGTTTTGGCAGTTTAACCCTCAAACACCAACTGAAATCTCTCAGCATTCTATCCTAGCCTTGGATGGCTCTTGCCAGCGTTGCTATGGTTACAGCAGTTATGCAAATCCGCCCTTATTGGCAGCCAATCATGTTGTTCAGAATGTAGAGGCTGGGGGGGAATCGTTGGCTGCCCCGGAGGATACTGGGAAATGTAATTTTATTTTTACTCGTGGTTTTGGGGGCCTTTTAGGTTTCTTTTGGGGGGAAGGTTTCTTTGCTACAAACGTACCTTGCTTGAGGCCTATTTCTGTTGGCAAGTATTGTTTTTCTGCGTTGTATGGTCTCTTTGTTTGAGGTATACATCACATGACGTGAACCCATTTATATAATAGATTACATGAGTTAACTTCACTCAGGCACTTCGCTTAATTTCCACAAAATAACAACTGGTGACGTAGTTTCCAAAATAAGGTAAAAAAAGAGTTCTTACTTTAAAGTTCCTTTAACTATTTTTGGTCCTTGAAGCTGTAGCTGAAAAGCCATCTGAGTCCTTTCTCTTTCAATGGCTTTGAGGTAGGAACACTCACAGCCCCAGTCAGATGGCCAAACCTTTTTTTTCAAAAATTCCGTGTATAATTGTTTTAATTTGTTATTTCAGGGTTTATACTGCTATGTTGTCTATATTACTATGTTGTGAGCTGCTCCGAGCCCTCGAGGAGTGGCGGCATACAAGACCGAATAATTAATTAATAAATAAATAAATAAATAAATAAATAAATAAAAAAATAAATAAAATAAAGTCTTCCTCTTGAGGCCAGAAGACTGGTTTGGAGGCGCTTGGAACTCCCCAGAGTTACTCAGCTTTCTGATATGCTGAGCCTTCTGCTTGAATTCCAAGGAATCAGTCTGAATGGTATTGAAGGATGGCCTGACCAAGGGCCAGCTCTGGCGAACCTTCGGGCACATCCTTACAGGAGAGATCCGGGTAGCCTATTGCAGTGTTTTTCAACCTTTTTTGAGCCGCGGCACATTTTTTACATTTACAAAATCCTGGGGCACACCACCAACCAAAATGACACAAAATGACACTCTAACACAGAAATACATATGGTTAATATGGTTTTAAATGTATTTATACACTCAGTGTGAAACCTGGGTCTGTTTCGATGAACACAACATAGATATCCTGGCAGGAATGGCAGAAAGACACAAACTTCCCACACAGAACTCCCATAACCAAGAGAAAATACTATAAAAGTTTGGTGGGCATTGACTTTGGGTTTTGGAGTTGTAGTTCACCTATATCCAGAGAGCACTGTGAACTGAAACAATGTTGGATCAGGACCAAACTTGGCATGAATACTCAATATGCCCAAATGTGAACACAGATGGAGTTTGGGGAAAATAGACCTTGACATTTGGGAGTTACAGTTTCTGGGATTTATAGTTAACACACAATCAAAGAGCATCCTGAACTCTTGCAACAATGGAATTGAACCAAACTTGACCTATTGAACTCTCATTACCAACAGAAAGTACTGAAAGGGTTTGCTTGGGAATTGACCTTGAGTTTGGAAGTTGTCGTTCACCTACACCCAGAGAGCACTGTGGACTCAAACAATGTTATGTTATGTTGTTGTTTGTTTTCTATCCAGAATCACAATGTTGGAAGGAGGCTCAGCACTTTAAGGTCCCTAAAACAGGCATGGGAAAACTTCGGCCCTTTGGGTGCTTTGGACTTCAACTCCCACCATTCCTAACAGCCTGAGGCCCTTTCCTGCTTAAGTGGCTAAGGGGGGGGAAGTGCGCAGACTTGCCCCAGAGCAAAGAGAGGCAAAGCGAGCAGAGCGAGGCTGGGAAGAAGGGAGCCCGAGTGGAGAAGAAAAAGTGTTCGGCAGGAGGGGGGAGAAAGGCTATTGGAGATTCCAATTTCCCGCAGCACACGTGATGATCGCTCATGGCACACTAGTGTGCCACAGCACACTGGTTGGGAAACACTGGCCTATTGAATGTAAAAGTAGCATATTCTCCAGATCCCTGGAAAAAGGGGCGGAACAAACTCAACTGGGCTCTGATAGTGATGATTGGCAGGTGCTAAGGACCAATCAATGCAACTGAATCTCTTGCAAACTGTGCAGGTTGTAAAAAGACACTTTAACAATGCAAAACCTTTAAGAACTCAAGATTTTCTATGCATGTGGCGCTCACCGCGCTGTCACAATGTGAATGTGGACACGCTGAAATGTGCATGTTGATGCCTCCACATTCATTTGCTGAATAATGTACTGAATGCTGAGAAAGAAAGACATTTGAAAGCCTTAAATTGGAAGGAAACGAACAATTTGTACAGTAAGTAGTTATTTTCTTAAATTCGCCTCCAAAGCTGTGGTGTGCACCCAGAGCTTTCATTCTTATGCAGAAGATACTAGGCATGAGAAAAATGAAACGGAAATTAAAAGGATTCGTAAGAGATTCGTATGTAATGGGACTTTTGAGGTTTTACGTATCACTGCCCCGAACCAGGAAGTAGACTTCCTTTTACGGTCCGTGAGGCCAACAATTTGCGTTAGGATCGTTAGAAATTCTTAAGTAATTAATTAATAATTGTACTACTCACTTCTCCCTGTCTTCTCCCCTCATTTCATTCCCGCCTTCATTCAGCTTCTTCTTTTTCCCGCATTTCTATGGGGAACTGGAAGTGACGCTGCTGCTAGGTAGAGGCAATGCATTCTGGAAAGTGTAGTCCTCCACGCTTCCCCTCCTTCTCTTCCCTGTTGCTCTGCTGCCATGCCCCATCGCAGGGGCCTGCTTCACACACACACACACACACACACGCTTCTCCTCCTCTCTCTCCCTGCGCTCTCTTAGATGCTTCTCTTCCCCGTTGCTCTGCCATGCCCCATCGCAGGGGCCAGCTTCAGCCTACCAGGTACGTGTTTTGGACTTCAACTCCCACCATTCCTCACAGCCTCAGGCCTCTTCCTTTTCCTCTCCGCCTGGGCAAACTTGGGCCCTCGCTCCCTCAGGATTGGGGTGAGAGAGAGGCAGCGCGGAGCGAGGGGGGGCTCCTCCTACTTTTCTTTTGCTGCTTCCAAGAATAGAATACCCCCCTCCCTCCCTCCCTCCTTCCCTCCCTCCCCCTCCCTCCTTCCCTCCCTCCTTCCTCTTTGTAGAGTCCCATCTAGAATTCAGTGTGGTTTATACAAGTTTTGGCCTCCAACTCCCAGAAATCCCAGCCAATTTACCAGCTGTTAGGATTTCTGGGAGTTGTAGGCAAAACCATCTGGAATGCACATGCTCTGGCATACGAATTACTAACAATTTCGTTAGTACTTAAGTTACATTTCGAAATTTTTGGGAATTTTTTGTAAGTCTTTGATATACTAATCAAAAAAATCCCCCATTTGATTTTAGAATCGCCATTTTTCGATTTGTTATCATGCCTAGAAGATACTCCCCGACTCATCAAAATGAGTTTGGTTTTTTTTGAGAAATGTGATGTTTTCCTGTCCTGGGTGGCATTGTTCTTTCAGCAAGCACAGAAGCAACGTCAAGGTAAATCACCTTCATTCAGTCACAAATGTGGTTACTCAGCAAGGAGAGATGTCGACATTTCTTTTCTTTTTAATATCTCCCAATTGTTCGCCTTTATGAGTGTTGATTTTGAACTTTTGTTCCGATGGGACAGAAAAGTTATTCTGCAACACAATACAAGTTTTCACTGCTCAGCGAAAGCCTTCCCCCACTAATCCTGGCCACAGAATACGGATTTTCCCCCTTCTTCATAGAGAATACTGTATTATATTCCAACTGTCCTATCTCTCTCTCACAGACACACACACATACAGGCTACGCATCCCCATATATCACTCTACCAACAGTCTGTTTAAACTGAGAGATAGAATTAATTATTGTTTTCCCCATGGAATTTTAGGAAGATAACTCAGGCATTCGAAAACGGGGCTGTAACTTGTAACCACTTGAAGATCTCTCTTCCAGAAACCCACCCAGACACATACAGACAGAGAGACGACCGACTGATAAAGAAGTTGTAAGCACTAGACTTGGTTGATCCAAAAAAAAGTGGTTCTAAAATCAAATGGGGGGGTGTGTGTGATTTTTTTGATTAGTAATAGAAAGACTCACAAAAAATTTCCAAAAATTTTCTGAAATGTAACGTAATTAATAACGAAATTCGTTATTAGTTCTTATTCCAGCGCATGCTCGTTCCAGATGGTTTTGGCCTACAACTCCCAGAAATCCTAACCGCTGGTAAACTGGCTGGGATTTCTGGGTGTTGTAGGCCAAAACTGGAATTGGCTGATTGCAGCCCGGGAGATAACTCACAAGAGCGATCTGTATTGAAACGCGGAAACGCGAAATCTCTCGTTTCGACTTTGAGTCTAAATTGGTCTACTACAATACTGGGGAGGAGCGGTCAGAAGTGATCAGCGCCCTGAGGAAGCGGTTACGCGAAACGGCCATCTTGGCGTCGTCAGCTTACCTCCAGCCGTTGGCGCCTGCCCACCATAGCAGCCACCAGCTCTGCCACCTACCAAGGTTCCCCTATTGACTCAGTCGCAGGTCCATGGGTCACTACACCCAGGACTTCACTAAGGGTTACTCAGTGCCAAGTGGAATACTCCTTCGCCCAACCATGTATATGGGCTTGTGATTCATGCTCATACTGTGTATTAATCACATGATTGATTATTTGCATTACATTGTACTGTTTGTAATATTGTTCTGCTATTGAGCATATACTGCCATACAATATAGTGGTTTTTACCTATATATGCTATGTCTTGGTATTCCTTTGACACTGCCCCTTTAAACATTGTGGTTTAGCAGTGTGTATAGAAGTTGCAAAACTGGAATAAACCACACTGAATTCTAGATGGGACTCCAAATAGGAAGGAGGAGGAGGCTGGTGCAATCACAATGTATTGGCAAGGTGTGACGGGAAAGCAAGCAAGTCTACAGGGGTGGTTTCCGCAAGAGTAATAGTCTATCCACACAAAAGCAGCTTCACAATAATCAACACAATAGCAACTTCATGATAATAAACTCAGAGCAACTTTACAAAGCAACTTCACACAGAGGTCTTCATAATGATGGATATATCTGAGTCTTGTCTTGCCATGTGGCAGTACTCACTGTACTGGTGAGCGTGGATAGAAATCCTGTGGGGAAGTGTCCTTAAATAAGGCACTTGTGAATCCTGGTGGAGAGAGGGGCAGCCAAGTGTGGCGCTGCCGCGCTGGGCGCTTCCGTAGCCGAACACAAGCGGCAAGACAGGAAAACTTTTTGCGATGGTTCGTCAAAGTCGCGGTTGTTAGCTAGCGCCGAAAAACCAGCTCTCTGGTCGCAGAGGGAAAACTTTTTGCGACACTTGCTATTTCGGCATTTTTTTTCAAAAAATAACAGGATTCATGCAGCTTCACAGGGACAGGAGGACAGGATGGTGAGGTGAAGGTGCTAGGTAGGCTGTAGCAATAAGATGAATGAAGGTGGGAGCCGAGGGGGAGCCAGGAGAAGACAGGGAGAAGGATTGATCCATTCCCTCTGCCATCCATTCCTCATGTCTGCGGCTTTGGAAATGGTTTAGCATGCTTCCCCCTGCTTCTACCGACCAGACAGAAGGCAGGGACAGGACTCTGTGGTGTGTGATTACAATAATTAAGAATTAATTACAATAATTAAGAAAAATGGCGGGCCCCAGATTCGGTAAACAAATTCCACTTCCGGGTTGGCGCTCGAGGTGCGGTAAACATCAAAATTAGCTTTTTTACAAATCGAATCCGATTTCAAATAATTTTTAAACTGCAGAGACCAAGCCTAGTAAGCACTTACCTTCCTTAAGGCGTTCATTTCTTTGGTCAGAATAAAGAGGCAGGTCACTAATATCCAAGTAAGTGACTGCTTCCTCCTCCACATGTGTTTAAAACACTTTGGTGACCTATTGGGGAGACTGAACATTCACCAACTCCAGGATTTGAGTTTGAATCCTAGAGTCTCAACTCCAACCCCACCCCCCAAACAAGATCAAAGGTTTCTTCCCAGACTTGGTTGGTGACTGAGATTTAACATGGCTTCTGTCTGGTTTGGCTATGGAGTCAGCCTGGGATTTCCCAACCAAGTGGCCCAATGAAGAGGGGCTAGATCCAGACCCGGATGAATTACTCACAACCCCTAAGGTCGAGGTCGACAGGAGGACGGCAAAGGAGGAGGATGCCGGATGAGGTCCAGCCCTGGAGGCTGGGATAGAGAGACCTTCGTCCTTGGCGACGGATGCTTCCCTGATCGTCCCTGCTTCCGACGAGGCCACCGAGACGGAACCTTGCTGTACTCGGCCGTCCAAGCATGCTGCCGACCAGCCATGCTCTGCGGTCGAGTTTGCTGGCAACTGACTGGACCAGGCATGCTGGTGGACGAGTGACAAGGCATGCCTGGATGTCACCAGCACCTTGGCTTGGGCACCAGGGCCCCGACTCCGTCGCTGTGACTGCCTGATGTTGAACCCTGAACACGATGGACACTCTAAGATGGGGGCAGGGGCGGTCCTACAAGATAGGCCAAGTAGGCGGCCGCCTAGGGCGCCATCTGGGAAGGGGGCGCCATCCTGGCCGCATGGGGCGCCATCCTGGCCCTGCCGATGTTCCTCAGACATTTACATTTACATTGGGATCCTAATTTTGGACTTATTGGAGACTCCTATAAATTATGAGTCGGGTGATAGGTAATATATTCTGATTTTGATGCATTTACATTGCATTTCTTGTTGATTATTATACAGTTCTGCTTAATATTGTCATACAATATAATACAAATACAATATAACAATGGAATAATGATATATTTTATATTACACGTAATATGACAAACAATATTGCAGTATAGTGGTATTGTACAAAATAGTAATATATAATATTTTATTTTACTTTATTTTGGGTTATTTGAGTTTTATAGGAGTCATGAAAATATTTAGTAGAGGATAATTTTATTTAAATAAATAATGTTATTATTTTATAATAATAATATAATAGAATGTTACATTATATTATAATGTCAATATATTATAATATAATTATATTGTAATGTAGTATAATATAATTATGATATAATATAGTATGAGTATGGTATATATTGTATATACATTGATACAATATAATACTACGAATGGTATTGTGATATTATAATTGTATATTTGTTTTACATGGGGGGCGGCAAAATAATGTTTTGGGGGCACCAAAATAATGTTCGCCTACCATTTAAAATTACCTCAGACCGCCCCTGGATGGGGGATGGTCTTGACGATGCCGAGAGATAGAGACCTTCTTCCTCCCTCTTTGGTCCGAGCCAGAAGAGGCGCCAGAAAAGACGCTGGAAGAGGAAGCCAAGGGAACTTCCGACTTCTGGTCCATCTATGGAGGTCTTAAAATAAGCACCTTGTGGTCCTCTGCATATTGTTGGACTACAACTCCCATCCTCTCTGACACTGAAGTCCAGCCACAGCTAGAGAGCTACATATTGCCACATGCTGCCGCAGTGGTTTCCTTCATTACACTTGGCCACAGGGGCATGGCAACCTCTTTGGCATATTGACTACCAGGTTAACAGCATCACATTGAGATTTATTTTTTTTTTGGATTCAAACACTGAAATTGAGACCTTGGTTAACACCTCAAAAGGACCAAACTGAATCTGGGCTTAGTGGCTTCTATGTTGACACGCAAATGAATCCATTCTGGTTGAAGCCCAGTCTTTAAAGCAGAGACTCAAGATTCAGAACTCTGGACAGCACCTTTGTAGTCAGAGTAAAATCCAGTGCCGCCGCACCACACCTCAAAGTACTGCATAGCAGTGTCTCCCAACTTTTTTGAGCCGCGGCACATTTTTTACATTTACCAAATCCTGGGGCACACCACCAACCAAAATGACACAAAATGACACTCTAACACAGTCATACATATAGTTAATATGTCTTTAAATGTATTTATACACTCAGTGTGAAACCTGGACCTGTTTCGATGAACACAACATAGATATCCTGGCAGGAATGGCAGAAAGACACACACAAAGGTCTTGCTCAACAGCTGGGAGTTATAGTTCACCCGCAATCAAAGAGCCTTCTGAACTCTACCAATGATGGAATGGAATCAAACTTCCCACACAGAACTCCCATAACCAAGAGAAAATACTATAAGAGTTTGGTGGGCATCGACCTTGAGTTTTGGAGTTGTAGTTCTCCTATATCCAGAGAGCTTTGTGTACTCAAACAATGTTGGCTCAGGACCAAACTTGGCATGAATACTCAATATGTCCAAATGTGAACACAGATGGAGTTTGGGGAAAATAGACCTTGACATTTGGGAGTTACAGTTTCTGGGATTTATAGTTAACACAAATCAAAGAGCATCCTGAACTCTTGCAACAATGGAATTGAACCAAACTTGGCATATTGAACTCTCATTACCAACAGAAAGTACTGAAAGGGTTTGCTTGGGAATTGACCTTGGGTTTGGAAGTTGTAGTTCACCTACACCCAGAGAGCACTGTGGACTCAAACAATGTTATGTTATGTTGTTTGTTTTCTATCCAGAATCACAATGTTGGAAGGAGGCTCACCACTTTAAGGTCGCTAAAACAGGCATGGGAAAACTTCGGCCCTCTGGGTGCTTTGGACTTCAACTCCCACCTTTCCTAACAGCCTGAGGCCCTTTCCTGCTTAAATGGCTGAGGGGTGGGGGAGGAAAAGGGCCTGAGGCTGCTAGGAATGCTGGGAGTTGGAGTCCAAAACACCTGGAAGGTCTAAGTTTGCCCATGCCAGCTTTCGACAGAGACCTCTTCCTCCCCCTTCACGCCCTTTCTTCCCCTTCCTGCCAAACACTTACTTTTTCTTCTCCACTCGGGCTCCCTTCTTCCCAGCCTCGCTGTGCTCGTTTTGCTCACACTGCTGCTTTTGCCGCCATTTTGATCCAAGGGGGCAGCGTGCACGTGTTCAGTAAGGGAGGGGGGAGGGAGGAAGACGTGGGGTGAGTTTGTGCAGTAGTGCCCACACGGGTCACGTCTTCCTCCCTCCCCTCTCCCGCAGAAGTGGCAGCGTGTGCAAAGCGAGGCAAAGCGAGCAGAGCGAGGCTGGGAAGAAGGAAGCCTGAGTGGAGAAGAAAAAGTGTTCCGCAGGAGGGGGAAGAAAGGGGATTGGAGGTTCCCATTTCCCACGGCACACCTGATGATCGCTCACGGCACACTAGTGTGCCCTGGCACACTGGTTGGGAAACACTGCTGTATAGTAGGCATGGTTTCGAACCCAAAAATGGCGATTCTAAAATCAAATGGGGGGGGGGATTTTTTTTATTAGTAAAAGAAAGACTTACAAAAAAATTTCCAAAAATTTCTAAAATGTAACTTAATTACTAACGAAATTTGTTAGTAGTTCGTATGCCAGCGCATGCGCATTCCAGATGGTTTTTGCCTACAACTCCCAGAAATCGTAACAGCTGGTAAATTGGCTGGGATTTCTGGGAGTTGTAGGCCAAAACTTGAATAAATCACACTGAATTCTAGATGGGACTCTCCAAATAGGAAGGAGGGAGGGAAGGAGGGAGGGAGGGAGGGGGTATTCTATTCTTGGAAGCAGCAAAAGAAAAGGAGGAGCCCCCCCCCCTGGCTCCTCGCTGCCTCTCTCACCCCCCGATCCCGAGGAGTGAGGGCCCAAGTTTGCCCAGGCTGGTCATATACCTACATTCCATGCACATGCAATAATACAGCAGTAATAACAATGGGTATAAGAAGAGGTAAAATTCAACCGAAGTATTCTGACTGGTCCCTCCTCATGCGGTGCAAAGCGGGCTTTCTCTGTGAGCCCGGGAAAAGCCAGCGTTTTCTGCTTGGGTGCACACACATACATATTCTTTGGGGGATTTGCTGCAGAATCTTCTCTATGAGCCCGGATTCTGCAGCAAATCCCCCCAAGAATATGTATGTGTGTGCACCCAAGCAGAAAACGCTGGCTTTTCCGGGCTCACAGAGAAGAGCCCGTTTGCACCGCATGAGGAAAGACCAGTCAGAATACTCCGGTTTGAATTTTACCTCTTGTTATTGTTATTACTGCTGTATTATTGCATGTGCATGGAATGTAGGTATGACCAGTTGGGTTACTATTAGGCACTTACAGTAGCATTCATTCTATTATACATTAGGTTGGTTTCTCACCCCAATACTCTTTGATGCTTTAGATCCTGGCAGGCAGGAGAGGCAGGGAAGCCTGGAAAAAATGTAAACAGAGAGGTTTACTCAGAAGTAAATCCACAAAAGGAGGGCCCTTCATCCAAAGTGCCCTCCTTTGCAGATTTACTTCTGAGTAATCCTCTCTGTTTACATTTTTTGCAGGTTTCCAGCCGAAAGAAGGAGCGAGTTTAGGGCTTGCCTTGCCATAATACTTATTGGCAAGGGAGGCGGGAGGGTGGTGAGAGAGAAGGAGGGTGCCCCCTTACGACCTAATAACGACACTTAAGAAAATTCTGGCCCCGAAGTTCTATAAAGAAAGTCCACTTCCTGGTTGGCGTTCCAGGTGCGGAAATACTCAAAAGTAGCATTTCTTACGAATTTCTTCCGAATCATTTCATTTTCATAACTTTTTTCTCATGCCTACTGTATAGTTTATTAATCTAGACATTTCAGTGTCTAGACTTATATATAAAAAACCTTGGTTGACTTTTCCATGGGTCAATATGGGTACTGTACTCTAATACACACACATTTGTGCTGCCCTTGGTACAGTTAATTGTCCACATGTATAGACCTTCTTTGGCTCATATACACACACCAAGACGCATTTCATTTCCAAGGCAGCCCCTTCCACCCACATGCTCTGATCTTGGGCAGCAACCTAAAAGGCAGTGGAAAGGCATTGTTAGGAACGCAGCACCGAAAGACCTCTCATGGCCTCGTTTAGCATGCAATGTCATCTGTTGCCACCGGTCGTGCGAGTGCTGGTGGCTCTAGATGCCACTCCAGATTATGCAGTTTCAAACATGATGGGGAACTCAGTGGAGGGAAGGAGGGGAGTGGGGGCAGAAGCAAATCCTTGCCTTGAATTTGTGCTGAAAGTCCTTGGGTGAGGATGGCTTGCCAGCTCCCAAAATATTCGTCGCCAGCCGTGATAGGTCGGTGGTTCTTCAATAATTTGTTAAAATAAGGATTGGAAATGTTTGCTCTTTCATAGACTTCAAAGGAAAACGCAAATGTAGTCTGATGCCGAGAGTCCGGTGATTTTTGCTGTCATGTTTTCCCTTTATGCCCCTATTTATTTATTTATTTATTTATTATTTATTTATTTCAGGAGTTTACCCCGCTCTTCTCAACCCCCGAGGGGGGACTCAATGCAGCTTACAGTACGGCACAATTCGATGCCTACATAATCTATTATATAAATGGGTTCACGTCATGTGATGTATACCTCAAACAAAGAAACCATACAACGCAGAAACACAATACTTGCCAACAGAAATAGGCCTCAAGCAAGGTACGTTTGTAGCAAAGAAACTTCCCCCAAAACCTAAAAGGCCCCAAAACAACGAGTAAAAATAAAACTACATTTACCAGCAACCTCCGGGGCAGCCAAAGACTCACCCAGCCTCTACATTCTGAACAACATGATTGGCTGCCAATAAGGGCGGATTTGCATAACTGCTGCACTGGCCAGCCAACATGAAAATTCCGATCCATACTAAACTGCCAAAACAGAATAAGGAAAAGGCCTGCCAATCCCGAAAACAAAAAAACCAAATCACTTCCAACTGAAAATTTACACCCCAAAACATCACAGACCACGCCCAAAATTGACAGTAAGGCTTCATTAACTTGATTTCCCTAACTAGCCCTCACTTACTGGGAAGCTGTTTATTAAGTTGACAGTAAGGCTTCATTAACCTGATTTCCCTAACTAGGCCTCACTTACTGGGAAGCTGTTTACGCTCTGAATTGACAGTAAGGCTTCATTAACTTGATTCTCCCAACTAGGCCTCAGCTCATTGGACATTGTGTATGGCCTGAATTGACAGTAAGGCTTCATTAACTTGCTGTTCCTAACTAGGCCTCAGCTCATGGGACATTGTGTATGGCCTGAATTTACAGTAACCTACCTTGACACACAGAGCCCCGACCATGCATGATGGGACTTGAAGTACCACCATGGAAAATGGGATTTGTAGTACTTCAAAACCCATCATTCCCCACAGACCACTGTGGCCCAGAACAAGACCAATAAAGACCCAACTTGGCACACCATGCCCCCAAACACCCATCCAACTGCAGTTTAGAGGAGGGCACACCGTGGATGATTGGACTTTCTCGCATCTCCTAAAAAGGGCACAGCAACGCGTGCTGGGTACAGCTAGTAACAATATAAAACCCCCCAAAAACCCTTCAACAGTTAAGATACATTAAAATACATTAAAACAGTTGCCTTAGCATCATACACATTCATTCCAGATTAAAACCATGTTCAGTCCATAAAAGCATTGGTCCTCTTCATCTACTTTCTATTTAAAATCCAGTCCTAAAATGCTGCCTAGTGCTGGTGAGCAAACGCCTGGTCCCACAGCCAGGATTTTACTTTTTTCCTGAATGCCAGGAGGGATGCGGTGGATCGTACATCGATAGGGAGCGCATTCCACAGGCGGGGGGCCACTGCCAAGAAGGCCCTATCTCTCATCCCCACCAACCGCATCTGGGAATTAGGCGGGAGCGAGAGCAGGGCCTCCCCGGATAACCTTAGATTACGAGGTGGGACGTAGCGGCTGATGCATTCGGACAGGTAAGCTGGGCCAGAACCATATAGAGCTTTAAAGGTCAAAAACAGCACTTTGAATTGGGCTCGGAATTGGACAGGCAGCCAGTGGAGCTGAGACAACAGGGGGGTGGTATGCTCCCTGTATGTAGCTCCAGTTAGTAAACTGGCTGCTGCCGTTTGGACTAGTTGGAGTTTCCGAACCATTTTCAAAGGCAGCCCCACGTAGAGTGCGTTGCAGTAATCTATTCGGGATGTGACCAGAGCGTGGACCACCGTAGCCAGATCAGACTTCCCAAGGTACGGGCGCAGCTGGCGCACGAGTCTTAACTGTGCAAAAGCTCCCCTGGCCACCGTCGAGACCTGGGGCTCCAGGCTCAGCGATGAGTCCAGGATCACTCCCAGGCTGCGAACCTGCGTCTTCAGAGGGAGTGTAACCCCATCCAACACAGGCCGTAACCCTATGTGCTGTTCAGCCTTGCGACTGACCAGGAGGACCTCTGTCTTGTCTGGATTAAGTTTCAATTTGCTAGCCCTCATCCAGTCCGACACAGCGGCCAAGTCTCACCCTATATTTATGTACCTGTATGTGCAGAAATGACAGCAAGTGTGCTGTAGTGGTTAGAGCAGTGTTTCCCAACCAGTGTGCCGTGAGCGATCATCAGCGGTGCCGTGGGAAAATGGAACCTCCAATACGCTTTCTTCCCCCTCCTGCCGAACACTTTTTCTTCTCCACTCGGGCTCCCTTCTTCCCAGCCTCGCTCTGTCGCTTTGCCTTGCTTTGTTCTGAGGCGAGTCTGCGCATTAGCGCCCGCACGGGTCACGTCTTCCTCCCTCCCTCCTCGCCTCCTGAACACGCTCACGCTGCCCTCTCGGACCAAAAGCGGCAGTGTAGAAGAAAAAGAAGGTCCATATAAGGCAGTGTTTCCCAACCGGTCTGCTGAGAATGGATGGCAGGCGGGATACCGTACCCGATTCTTTCCATCAATGCCTTGAAGCCGTGACTGGATGGCTGCGTGCCAGCCGGCTGAGGGTGAATCCGTCGAAGACAGAGATCTTGTGGCCCGGTTGCCCTGAGCTGGATGAGTGCCGGTTGCCTACTCTGGATGCGAGCAACTTCGCCCGTCATCCCTTGTAAAGAGCTTAGGTGTCCAATTGGACCCTTTGCTGTCCATGGAGACTCAGGTTTCCATGGTCAGCAAAACATCATTCTTCCATCTACGACAGGCTAGACGACTCGCACCCTACCTGTCCCAGGACGACCTGGCCACGGTGATGCAAGCGACGGTCATCTCGAGACTGGACTACTGTAATGCCCTCTACGTTGGCCTTCCCTTGTCGACAGTCCGGAAACTCAAGCTAGTGCAGAATGCCGCTGCTCACTTGCTGGTGGGAGCACCAGTGAGGGAGCACATCACTCCCATCTTACGGCAACTGTACTGGCTTCCTATTGAGTACCGGATTGCCTTCAAGGTGCTGGTTTTAACCTTTAAGGCCTTACACGGTCTAGGGCCTGTGTACCTGAGGGACCGCCTTACGCCGCATGTTCCCCAGAGATCGCTATGCTCAGAGGAGTGGAACCTGCTGCTCATTCCATCGATCCGCTCCTGCCACCTGTCCACTACTAGACAGCGAGCTTTCTCTGCTGTGGCCCCTGTGTTATGGAATTCACTCCCAGACGACACCCGCGCAATCTCAGAGCTCGTCCCTTTCCGGAGGGCGTGCAAGACCGCCCTTTTTAGGCTTGCTTTTAGTTAAATTTGAAATGTAGTGGCATGCTATGTCTATGAGTTTTAAGGAATCTGTAGTTCCTGTTATTTTATCACTGTTATACTCTGTTTTTATTGTATGTTGTAATCCGCCCCGAGCCTGCAGGGAGGAGCGGAATATAAAACCGAATAAATAAATAAATAGTGTGCCGTGAGCGATCATCAGGTGTGCCGTGGGAAAATGGAACCTCCAATACTCTTTCTTCCCCCTCCTGCCGAACACTTTTCCTTCTCTATTCGGGCTCCCTTCTTCCCAGCCTCGCTCTGCTCGCTTGGCCTCGCTTTGCTCACGCTGCCACTTCTGCGGGAGGGGGGAGGGAGGTAGACGTGACCAGTGCGGGCGCTACTGCGCAGACTCGCCCCACGTCTTCCTCCCTCCCCTCCACAGTTCTCTCTGGATATAGGTGAACTACAACTCCAAAACTCAAGGTCAATGCCCACCATATGGTTGTTCTGTGTGGGAAGTTCGATTCCATTTCATCATTGGTGGAGTTCAGAATGCTCTTTGATTGTGGGTGAACTATAACTCCCAGCTGTTGAGCAAGACCTTTGTGTGTGTCTTTCTGCCATTCCTGCCAGGATATCTATGTTGTGTTCATCGAAACAGGCCCAGGTTTCACACCGAGTGTATAAGTACATTTAAAAACGTATTAACTATATGTATTACTGTGTTAGAGTGTCATTTTGTGTCATTTTGGCTGGTGGTGTGCCCCAGGATTTTGTAAATATAAAAAATGTGCCGCAGGTCGGAAAAGGTTGAAAAACACTGACCTACTGTGTAGGACCAAGGCACAGTCCTGCATATGTTTATATGAAGGCGGGTGTGGGAGGGGGATGGTAACTAGAACAATATAGGTCCTTTTAAACTTTTGGAATTGTGAAATATAATACTTTTATTCAGCCAGAACCTTAAACACTCTGACTCAGACACTACCTCAGCCCTGTTGACTTGTAAATGCCTTTTTTACTTTTAATGTTTTGACTATTTGCTATTATTAGATCTAATAGTAAACATGTTCGAAATGTTTGATGTATATATTTAAATTTCTAAGTATGTTATTTTTGAGTTGTTCTATTATTTATATATTTATCTATTTACTTCATTTCTATTCCACCCTTCTCACCCCGCAGGGGACTCAGGGCAGATTACAATGTACACATTACATTTAGACACACAAACACACCAGACAGACAGAGGCAATTTAACATCTGGCCACCAGGGGGAGCTGTCCCAGCTGTTGAGCAAGACCTCTGTGTTTGTCTTTCTGCCATTCCTGCCAGGATATCTATGTTGTGTTCATCGAAACAGGCCCAGGCTTCACACTGAGTGTATAAATACATTTTAAAACATCTTAACTATATCAGGCCTGTCGAACAGGCGGTCCGGGGTCCGCACATGGCCCTCCAGCCCCTTGGATCCGGCCCTTCTACCCTCCTGGAAGAAATCAGCTGTTTTTTTTTTTAAAAAAAATTAAAAATTGCAGCGGCAGCACAGCTGTCCGCCATTACCTGTCCTGGCTCTTCTGCAGACAGGAAATGAGCCAGGACAGGAAATGACGCCGCGGAGCCAAAGGACTACAAGTCCCAGCTTCCCCTCCGCAGCGCCATTTCCTTTGAGACTAGAAGAGTACAGGAAGTACTCTTCTGCGGTGTCTTCGGCTCCTGCCTCTGTGTCTTCACCTCTCTCGTGCTCCGGCTCCTGGATCCTCTTTGGAAGAGAGAAGCCGGACCGGAGCAAGGCTGTATGGAGCTCCGTTTGGGCAGCGGTCGTTTGGGCAGGATACCAAACTAAGGTAGGCTGAAGCAGAGGGCTGTTTTGCTGGGGTGGGCTCCTTCCTTCCTTGCTTTTATTCTTGCTTTTATTTTTATTATTTTATTTTATTTTATTTTATTTTATTTTATTTTATTTTATTATTTTATTTTATTTTATTTTATTTTATTTTATTTTATTTTTATTTTTATTTTTATTTTTATATTTATTTTTATTTTTATTTTTATTTTTATTTTTATTTTTATTTTTATTTTTATTTTTATTTTATTTTATTTTATTTTATTTTATTTTATTTTATTTTATTTTATTTTATTTTATTTTATTTTATTTTATTTTATTTATTGCCTTTTATTCTGACATTTATTCCTCCCTCATTTCTTCCCTCTATCCATCTTCCTTCCTTCCTCTCTTCCTTTCTTTTATTCTTTTATTCATTTATTTTATTTTTATTTATTTTCACACTGCGGCCCCCCAGGTGATCAGTGACCGGAATTCCGGCCCTTGGGCCGGTAGAAGTTGGACAGCCCTGAACTATATGTATTACTATGTTAGAGTGCCATTTTGGTTGGTGGTGTGCCCCAGGATTTTGTAAATGTAAAAAATGTGCCGCGGCTCAAAAAAGGTTGAAAAACACTGGCCTACAAGGAAGTAAGCCAAGGCTGTGCATGCAAGGATTCTTTGGGTGGCCTTATAAATAAGCCACACACTCCCCCTCTCCAGCCATTTCGAACTCCTTGGGCCTGATGCTATTTTTCAAGGTTGGCAGTAACGCTGCTACAGCAAGCGCCGGGATCTTTGACTAGGCGTGCCATCAGTCTGTGGCTTGTGAGACTTAAACACAATAAAACAAATCTAAGTAGACTTGTAAAATGCTAATCACGATAGTTAAAACAAAAATTAGGGCATTAATATAATGGAATAATACTAATCATAATCCAAATTTGCTCCGTGCCGATTTACTTTGTGGTTTGTGGTGAGGTTGTGGAGGGTTTGCCGGAAACCCCAAATGTGCTTAACTCACTTTTTTAAAAAAACATTTGCCAAAGCTCTGGCTTTATAATTCTAAGCACACCATTTCCTTTTGTGGTCTTCGGAGAGAGGAAACTGGATAATAAATGGCTGCCATAAGCTTTTCTTGGGGAAGTCGGAAGGGCAACATGACACTTTGGGTTGGAAGCTGGCTTAGTTGCGCAAGCTTGCCTTCCCGAGCGTTCATTGGATCCAGAATGTGTGTCGTCTTGCAGATATTTGAAAGCTCTGTTCCTAAAAGAGGTTGCAAAGAATTGAAATTGGGAATGTGCCCAAGGCCTTACCAGGCCCGGATCAGGCTTTTTTGCCACCCAAGGCCAAAGGGTCTGCCTCTGCCCCTCCCCCGGCTCTGCCCCTCTCCTCCCCCGGCTCCGCCCCTCCCCCAGCTCCACCCCTCCCCTCCCCCGGCTCCGCCCCTCCCCACCCCTGCCTCCTCACCGGATTGAAGGAAGGAGGGCGGGGCGAGGAGGAGAAAGAGGTGCCCTCCCGCCGCGCGTCCTGCGCGCCGCCCACCCATTTTCAACAGGGCTGGCGCGACGCAAGGGAGGAGGGGCGGTGGCGCGGCTTCTCCCTGCCTGGCGACGCCAAGCCAGGGAGGAGGCAGAGAGGAGTCCCACCGCCACACCTCCTCCCTTGCGTGGCGTGATGACGCAAGAGAGGAGGGGCGGCGGCACGGCTTCTCCCTGCCTGGCGACGCCAAGCCAGGGAGGAGGCAGAGAGGAGTCCCGCCGCCACACCTCCTCCCTTGCGTGGCGTGATGATGCAAGGGAGGAGGGGCGGCGGCGCGGCTTCTCTCCGCCTCCCTGGCTTGGCGTCGCCAGGCAGGGAGAAGCCGCGCCGCCGCCCCTCCTCCCTTGCGTGGCGTGATGATGCAAGGGAGGAGGGGCGGCGGCGCGGCTTCTCTCCGCCTCCCTGGCTTGACGTCGGAGAGAATTCGCGCCGCCGCCCCTCCTCCCTTCCGTCGTCATGCCCCTTTCAGGCCGGCTTTAGGAGGGAGGGTGGATCAGCAACGTGCCGGCGAGGAGGGGCGGAGTCAGGGGTGGAGCCGATCCTCCCTCCCTCCTAAAGCAGAGCCGAGGGGAGCAGACCAAAGGGGGGGATTTTTTTTATTTGGGGGGGTGCGGATCTGCTGCCCCCTAAAAATGCCGCCCGAGGCCATGGCCTAGGGTGGCCTTATGGGTAATCCGGGTCTGGGCCTTACCACTAGCTTCCATGTGCTCATTTTCCTGTGACTGTACATCCTGAGCACACAACCATCAAGGACAATCTGGAAATATTTCCAGATCCATATGGTGGTAATACCTAGGCATGAGAAAAAAGTTATGAAAATTGAAAGAAATCGGAAGGGATTCGTATGTATGGGACTTTCAAGTTTATACGCATCGCTGCCGCAATCCCGGAAGTGGACTTTCTTTTTCGCACTCCCTGGGCCCAAATTTTTGTTAGATTTGTAAATATTTTGGAAGGCTCCCTATTATCCCCTCCAAAATAGCTTCCCAGACATTACTCACAGTCAGATGGGGCCTTTCCATGCTCGAGGCCTACTTTAACAGAAAGGCCTTTCCTCCAGGAAGTGAAAAAGGAGCCGGACCATAGAGAGATCCAGAGCGGGAGTCCTAGAGCGGCTGGAGGACTCAGGAAAAAAGTGGTTGAAACTGCAGGGAAAGGAGCTTAGAAAGGAGGACAGGCGAGAAGGACATGAGGAAGGCTGAAACAATGGCAAAAGGGGTTGAAAACAGCCCGGAGAGGAGCAGGAAAAGTGCAGAATCAAGGAAAAGCCATAGAGTTCAAACCTCCTAGAGAGCTATGGAAAACTGAATGGGGGGAAGCTGCAGTGAGAAGAGCTCTGGAGAAAGTAGGCAACTATTTTATAATTAATAATAAATATATTAATAATATTTACTCCTTCTAATTTCCTGGAAGGAGGACCCTGGGCATTTAATTCTAATAATAATAATAATATATTAATAATATTTACTCCTTCTAATTTCCTGGAAGGAGGGCCCTGGGCATTTAATTCTAATAATAATAATATTATATTAATAATATTTACTCCTAATTTCCTGGAAGAAGGGCCTTGGGCATTTAATTCTAATAATAATAATATATTAATAATATTTACTCCTTCTAATTTCCTGGAAGAAGGGCCCTGGGCATTTAATTCTAATAAATGCTCTGGAGAAGCAAGCCTTGGCCAGAGGTGGGCAACTATTTTATTTAATAATAATAATATATTAGTGCATGATATGTCCCTGCAAAGAAACCCTGGCTTTTTATAATAATAATAATAATAACAACAACAACAACATATTAATGCATTATATCTCCCTGCAAGGAAACCAAGGGAAATGTTGCCCCTTGATTTGCCTGTGCTTAAAACAGTGTCAGTCCTGTTTCCCTGCTTTGCCTACTTTAGAACTAATTAAGGATTTCGTTACTAATTACGTTACATTTTAGAACTTTTTGGAATTTTTTTGTAAGTCTTTCTATTATTAATCAACCCCCCCCCCCCCCCAATTTGATTTTAGAATCATGATTTTTGGGCTCTAAACCATGCCTAGTAATACCTTCATCAGAGAAATTTAAAAAAAGGCACAAAAAGCTGTTCAAGCTTTGCAAGAGATCCCAGGTCCCTTCCATGACATCAAGGTGGTATTGGATTGCCAGGCTGAAAACCAAATGCCGTTCCCATATATTTCGTGACTGTAACTTGATTTTCCTGACTAGGCCTCAGCTCATGGGATATTGTTAGGCTTCCTCAACTTGAATTTCCTGACTAGGCCCCCAACAATGACAAAACAAGACCAAACTTGGCACACAGACCCCCCAAGATGCACCCTACATCCTGGTGCAGTTTGAGGGAGGGTGGACCATGGATGATGGGACTTGCAGTACTTTAATTCACTTCCTTAGAGCACTGTGGCCCACACCAATGACGAATCAGGACCAAACTTGGCACACAGAGGCCCAATGGCCCACTTTACAAACCTGCTGCGGTTTAAGGCAGGATGGCTCACAAATGATGGGATTTGCAGTACCTTCACCCAATTCATTTCCCACAGAACATTGCAGCCCCTACAAATCAGAGACCAGGCCCAAACTTGGCACAAAGAGTACCCATGACCCACTCTACATCCTGGTGCAATTTTGAGTGGGATGGACCACGGATGATGGGAGTTGAAGTACCTTCACTCACTTTCTGAGACTGCTGCGACCCTCATCCAATGACTGATCAAGACCACACTTGGCACACAGAGCCCCCTTGACCCACCCTACATCCTGGTGCAGTTTGGAGAATGGGGGACCATGGATGATGGGACTTCCAGTACCTTCCCTCACTCCCAGAGACCACTGCAACCCTCATCCAGAGAATGATCAAAACCAAATGTGACACACACAGCCCCCATGACCCACTCTACATCCTGGTGCTGTTTGGAGGGGGATGGACCATGGCCAATTGGACTCGCAGTACCTTCACTAAGTTCCTGAGACCACTGCAAGCCACATAAACATCTAATAGGAACCAACCTTGGCACACAATGCCTTCCTCAAATATCCCGGGCACCGGCGGGTCCTCAGCTCGTTGTTTTGTAAAGCTCAGCCAGCCTTCCCTTCCCTTCTCTCTTGCCTGCTTTTTGAAATGCACCTGAGTTGGGAGATTCCCAAAGAGTTAAACTTCTCGCTCTGAAAGGTCACCTGTGTGGTGACCTTTCAGGCATGTAGCAGCAAAGATGTTAATACACTTTGCACATGTTAGAGAGCAACAGGTGGTCACTGAAGCCGCCCCCCCCCTCAATCCGAGCTGCTTGCATTCCTTGCTTTTCAATCTGGTGGTCCTGGTAATGTGGGATTTATGCGACTCCCCCAAGCTCTGACTGACAAGCTAATCAGAGTGCCGGAGAGGCCCTGAGCTATTGATTCCAATGTAACCGAACACCTCCCAGTGAATGGAACGGCAATGAAATGCTTCAGCGGCCAAGAAAAAGAGGCAGTGGACTGTTGAGCCACTTGGATGGCATTTGCTCGCAGTTTGCACAGCAGATATGAAAAGGCTCTTGGGGCCACAAGCCTGAATAACCCGGTTTATTAAAGGAGAGAGAGAGAGAACTACAGAGCCAGGCACCGGGAAAGGAGGAACATCAGAGAAAAACACATCAGGAAAGAGGCAGAAGGAGAATACCAGTGCTCACATGATTTCGGTGACCCGGAAGCTCAAGCTGGTGCAGAACACTGATTGTCTTGTGGCTGACGCCCGGGTGATGGGGATGTCCAGCTGGTGCAGTCATGTAGCCACTAAGGGGCCAGCCCCGACAGGGTGGTCATTATCATTATTTAAACTGTTATGTTTATTCATATCATGATCTGACACCATGCTCATTATATCCCACATTAATGGGGTTATTGGGATAACAATACAAAAGGTTTGCTAGGGTAGACCATCTTCCACCCAGTCTCAGCCCCCAAACCAAACTCAGCCCCGAATCAAAATCCTGGCTACGGCCCTGGTGTGGCGTTATGCCCATCGCCTTCTGTAAAGAGCCTGGGAGTCCACTTGGACTCCCAGCTGACCATGGAGACCCAGGTCTCCGCGGTCAGCAAGTCTGCTTTTTTTCACCTCAGACAGGCAAGGCGGCTGGCCCCCTATCTATCCTCTTCCTTTGTTGGTGACCCGGAAGCTCAAGCTGGTGCAGAACACTGCCGCCCGACTCCTGTCTTGAAACCGCATTCCTCTGAACCACGGATATGGAAACCCATTGGGCCTCATATCCGCAGGTCAACGGATCACCTCCATTTTGGTGCCATATTACTCCTAGACTAATTATAAGCCTCCGCTCGCTCTCGCCCCCAACCGTTCCCCAGCTGATCGACCAGCTCATGAGAAGAGAGACACAGCCCCACATAAACACTAGGGGAGGATATCTCCAATTTGAATACTTTGAAACCCGTTAATATTTCATATTAGAAATTATTTTGACCCTATATCGACCCTCGGCGTCCAACCTGGAAGTGAAGTTTCAAAACCGAACCCGGGCTCGCCATTTTTTGTAAAGGTCACGTTATTAGGTCGTTTTTTGCCCTTCTCAGTTCTCAACTCACGAGAGGAGACTGGAGGGCAGCAGCACCCTCCTTTCTCCTCTCGCCAGCTGAGAGCTGAGGCGGGCGCTTTGGAAGCAGCCCGGCCGAGCTTTCCTCCTGTTCCCCCAAAGAACAGGAGGAAATTCCTCCAAATCTCGGAGTTGCCGTATTTTTCGCACCATAAGACGCAGTTTTTTTCCTCCCAAATTAGGAAGAAAAATCAGCCACGTCTTATGGAGCGAAGATGCAGGCGGGGGAGGCGCTGGAGTAGAGGGGGCGGCGATATACTCACCAAAAGTGTCTGGAGACCGCCGCCTCTGTCGCCGCCTCTCCTCTTCTCTGGTCTGTTGCTGGTCCGTCCCTTTCCTTCCCCCTGCCCTTTCTTCCCTCGAGCAAAGGGTGGGGGGGGGGGAGAAGGAGCAAGAGGAGGGGCGAAGCAGCGTCGCGTCAGAGGAGGAAAATAGAAAAAAAAATCTATTTTCCTCCTCTAAAATCTAGGTGCGTCTTATCAGCAGGTGCGTCTTATGGAGCAAAAAATATGGTACCGGTAGTTCTCAGCAGGGAAGGAGGACTCAAGGGGATGCCCCCCCCCCCCGCTAAGAAATAAAGCGAGTCAAGGTGCGGATGTGCCTCCTTCCCTGCTAAGACCTAAAGCGCGTCAAGCCTTGACATACTGTAGGTCAGGGGTGCCCACACTTTTTCATCATGCGAGCTACTATATGAACAATCAAGTTGAAAAGATCACCTGTTGTGCATGTGAGCATGCATGCGCACATGCTCCTACTGCAGCCTTCTGTCCGCGCGGGGCTTCTTTCTTGCCTGCCCACGAACTCACCGCCGCGCGCACCCGGGAAAGGGATCCTCCTTGCCTGTGCGCGCTCTCTCTTAATGTCTTCGTTACCTTCCTCCATCCTGCTGCGTGCTTTCGCGAAGCAGGAAGTCCCCATCCCGTCCTGCTTCTTGCGTGCACAGCAGGCCCCTCCCATGCACGCAGCAGGAGGGTATTTATAGGCGCACCCGCCAGCGCTCCGGCCAGATATGGCTTTGGCGGCGGCTTGGAAGGCGCAGGGCTGGGAAGAGGGGCCGCCTGGCTGCTGCCTGGGCCGGGAAACTCAACCGAGAGAGGGACCCACGTGAAGTTGGAGCCTCTCCACGGCAGCCTCCCCCCCTCCCTCCTCCCTCGAGGCTTCCTTACATGGGCAGGAGAAGGAAGAGTGGAAGAGGTGCTCCCCCAAAGTGACAGATGCAGCGGGGGTGGCGCCCTTCCTTCCTTCCTTTCGAGGGTGTCACTCAGAAAGGACGCCCAAGTGGATGGCTGGCATGAAGGAGGACCCCTCCCACTGGTGGCAGCCCATGCCCATGGGAGAGAGAGACACAGGGGGGGGGGTGGCTCTTCCTAGCCGCCGTCTTTCTCCTTCAAGGGCGAGGGAGGGCAAGGTGGAGAAAGGCGGCGAGGGCACAAGCAGCAGCAGCAAGTGGAGTCTCCATCCCTGCAGCCCCCTCCTCACCAGCCATCCGGCTGGTGAGGCCCAAAGATCACCTGGAAGAGGGCCGAAGATCACCTAGGTGCTCCCGATCACCATAATGAGCACCCCTGCTGTAGGTCTTAGCAGGGAAGGAGGAGCGTTGACACGCTTTAGTTCTTAGCAGGGAAGGAGGTGCGGACCTTCGCGTCCACAGGATGTAATTATGTGGGATGACACCCTTGAATTGATATTGTACTCCTGTGACGCTGAGCATTTCGCGTTGTTAAATATTGCCACTTGACAAAGCCCTAGCGAAACGGATCGGGCCCTGCAGCTCAACCGTTGCGGCCCTCCGCGCCTATCCATCATGGGCTTGGCTGCGTAACCACCTGCAGTGAGATCGTTACACCTTGGCCCCTTCGGGAGCACCTTATTGCCATTCACGGCATTACCACATTGTGCCAGGGACGTCCATTCCGGATCATAGCGAGAGCGACCTCTTCCTTCCCCTGTCGTGCACTCCCCTCCCCTTAGTTGTGGTTTTGAGGGAAGAGCATCATTCGGACTGTGGGATTTCACCCATGAAGGGACATTATTGACTCATGAGTAAGCTCACCGCATCGCTGTGGAATTCAACCCTTCCCCGTCGCACACCCATGCTCCTTTATATTCTCTAGTAGCTGGTATTGTTTGTGTACGACTCGCTGCTCATATTTACTATGCATGTATGTACTATTGTATTCTATGACAGATGAAGTAGGCTTCTTAGCCCTCACCTTGATTGATATATTATATTTTATATAGCACATTGCCTATGTCCTTTTGTGTATATTGTTTACTAAGTCAGCACACGTGTTTAGCAAGATCTAAAGTGCGTCAAGCCTTGAAGTGTGTTAGTTCTCAGCACAACAGGGAAGGAGGTGCGGAGGATATCCCCACCTCCTTCCCTGCTGAAAACTAACAGGAAATAATAACGAATTTCCGTTAATAATTACGTTTCCATCACGGAATTTTACGGAAATTTTTCAGAACAATTGGTATATTCCCCCTCCCCCCCCCCCACGAGTTTAGAAACAAATTTTTGATGGATCAACCACCCCTAATAAACACATCAGGTCTAAGAGGGTGTCCGTATGGATGAAAAAAATATGGATATTTTCATGACACACATGGACTTCAGCTGAATGTCCTGGATTCTCTTCCTTAATCTGGCTTTGCTTCATTTTATGCCATTGGAAGGAATTCCAAAGTATCATGAGGTTTTGTAGCCATATGGATTGTTGGTGGGGATCCATTTATGCCCAGGCCTCCACCGTCAACAAAATTGCCTTTTTCCATCTGTGGCAAGCTAGGCGTGTTGCCCCTTACCTATCCAGAGACGACCTGGCCACGGTGCTCCAAGCCACGGTCATCTCGAGACTGGACTACTGTAACGCCCTTTACATTGGCCTGCCCTTGTCAGTGATCCGGAAACTTAAGCTCGTCCAGAATGCCGCTGCCCGACTTCTCACTGGGACCCCAGTGAGATGTCACATAACACCTATCCTCCAGCAGCTCCATTGGCTTCCAGTCGAGCACCGGATCACCTTCAAGGTGATGGTGTTAACCTTCAAGGCCTTGCATGGTCTGTGGCTGCTGTCTCTGATGGACCGTCTCTTCCCCTACCAACCCCAGAGATCACTCCGCTCCGAACAACTGAAACTCCTGGAAGTGCCGAACTTCAATCCGTCTCACATCAAGCCGACGCAGAGCCTTCTCTGTAGTAGCGCCGTCAATTGGAATACCCTTCCAAGTGATGTGCGGGCCTCACAGGACCTACTCTCTTTCCGCAAGGCCTGCAAGGCCCACCTTTTCCGGCTAGCTTTTGACTGCTAAGCCGGAAATCTTTTTCTCCTTTTCTTAATTTCTAGTTTAATATGTTGTTTTTACTTCTGTCGTGTTTTTATATGATTGTAAGCCGCTCCGAGCCCTTGGGGAGTGGCGGCGTACAAGTCCAAATAATAATATAATATTTATTTATTTTTTCCACCATTTCTACCCCGGAGTGGCGCAGCTTGTACAGACATACAGGGTAACTAACATAGGGACTATGAGACATTCGGATTTTGTGTGGTTGGTCTGATTGGGTGTGGGGGGGATGGGGTTGGATTCAGGGTATGATGGGTAGGGTTGGGGGTATGGGATGGGTAACAACCATATAAGTTGACTTCTTTTTCAGTCTTAAAGGTGGTTTCAATTTTTCTCATATGTCTCTGCCCTGCTGTCTAAATAGTATACAGCGGCGAGTATGATCCTATTTTTCCTCTACCCCGCTTCTTCTCAACCCCCAAGGGGGGGGGGGGTTCAGAGCAGCCTAACAATGGCAACAATTCGATGACAAAAACACAATATACATATAATAAAAACCAAAAACAATTAAAATTAAAATACATTAAAATACAATTAGCATTAAAATACATCATATACCAGTGTTTTCCAACCTTTTTTGAGCCGTGGCACACTTTTAACATTAAAAAAATCCGGGGCACACCAACCAAAATGACACAAAAATGATACTGTAACATAGTAAAGAACACCTGCTGGGAGTGCGATCCGGGGAGGGAGGAGCCACGCCATGCCCACCCCTCCCCCCCTCAAGCTTCAGTTCTCCCATAACTTCACCAGCCTTGAGGGGGCAGTGCCAAGCCAGCATTGTGCTGGCTCTGCCACCGCTGGCTTGGCACTGTCCCCTCAAGGCTGGCGAAGCTGTGGGAGTGCTGAAGCCGGGGGAGGGGGTGGAGCCAGGCCGCACCATGCCCTGAACCCTCCCCCCAGCTTCAGTTCTCCCACAGCTTCGCCAGCTTTGAGAGGGCAGTGCCAAGCCAGCATTGTGCTGTCTCTGCCACCGCTGGCTTGGCACTGTCCCCTCAAGGCTCGCAAAGCTGTGGGAGTGCCTCACTTCCCCCCCCCCCCGGCTTCAGCGCTCCCACAGAGGAGGAGCATGAGTGGTGAATGGGCTTCATTAGGCAGGGCTCCTCCGGCGCGGCTTCAACAAGCAAGGGGTGAGAGTCATGGTGGATTGGAGGCTGGTTGGGAAACGGCCAAAGGAGGCAGCGCCCGGTCCCTTTTTCTTCACGCCACCTGGCCCTTCCTCCTCCTCTCCCAAGCAGCAGGAGTTTGGCAGGAGGGGGGGGAAGGAAGGGGGGCAGAGAGCTTTTCTCACGGCACACCTGATGATCGCTCACGGCACACTAGTGTGCCACGGCACACTGGTTGAGAAACACTGTCATATACATTCACATCAGTTAAAAACAGTATTCCATCCATAACAGAAGCCTTAGGTCATGTCCACCAGCTTGCCATTTCAATCCAATCTAAAGTGCCGTATTGTGCTAATGTGCAAACGCTTGGTCCCATAACTAGGATTTCACTTTTTTCCTGAATGCCAGGAGGGATGGGGTTGATCATATATCAATAGGGAGTGCGTTCCACAGACCGGGAGCCACCACGGAGAAGGCCCTATCTCTCGTCCCCACCAACCGCATTTGAGAAGTTGGCGGGAGCGAGAGCAGGGCCTCCCCGGATGACCTTAAATTATGAGGTGGGACGTAGCGGCTGATGTGTTCGGACAAGTAAGCTGGGCCAGAACCATATAGAGCTTTAAAGTTCAAAACCAGCACTTTGAATTGAACTCGGAATTGGACAGGCAGCCAGTGGAGCTGACACAACAGGGGGGTGGTATGCTCCCTGTATGTAGCTCCCGTTAGTAATCTGGCTGCCGCCCATTGGACTTATTGCAGTTTCCGAACTGTCTTCAAAGGCAGCCCCACGTAGAGTGCGTTGCAGTAATCTATTTGGGATGTGACCAGAGCGTGGACGACCGTAGCCAGATCAGACTTCCCAAGGTACGGGCGCAGCTGGCGCACGAGTCTTAACTGTGCAAAAGCTCCCCTGGCCACCGCCGAGACCTGGGGTTCCAGGCTTCCATTAGGAAGAACATCCTGGCCGTAAGAAGAGCTGTTCAACAGTGGAACTCTCTGCCATTGAGTTTGCTGTAAGCTCCTTCTTTCGTGGCTTTTAAACAGAGCCTGGATGTCCATCTGTTGGGGGTACTTTGATTGTGCTTTTCCTGCAGGCAGGGGGTTGGACTAGATGTCCCATGTGGTGTCTTCCGACTGATGTTTCTATGCTTCTAAGTGGCCTTACTTACCGCAAAACAGAAAAGCCCACTTTTCTGACGTTGAACAGAACGAGAGGCCAATTCCTCTGCAACAACCAGCCAGGCTCACAAAGACAGCTTTACCATTGGCTTTAGATTAGCAACGAGCGAAGTCAGTCCTGGCATGGCTGTCGGCAGCTGTTAATGCCGACCGCTTGCTGTTGACAGGCATTAATAAAAAACTAATCTGACGAAATTATGAAAAACCACATCATTATGCAATCTGGTTTATGTTTTGGCACATGGAGAGGCTTGGCTGGGTTTTTAAAGGGGAATCGCGAGCTCCAGAGCTAAATGACTCCAACTGGAAGCACATACGGACACATACACACATATATAGTGGTCTCTTAGTCTAACTGGCTATGACACCGTGATGGCCCAATAGTCATTAATGTCACTCCGAAGCATGCGTTTGCTGGCATGGTGTATATTTGGAGACTGATCCCTTAATAACCTAACCCCCTCCAAAGTCAAAATAGTGGGCTTCAGATTGTCACTCACGTGGAATTGTTTCGGAAAGGACAAACACTGGAGCCCTCACTAACATATATTAATATTATAATATTAATATATTATATTAATATATTATAATGCTGGCTAGCCGTGGTTTCGAAAATAATATTATTATATTAATATTATAATATTAATATAATAATATTATTTTCGAAACCAGGGCTAGCCAGCATTACATATTCTACTAATTAAAGTATTTTGGATATTTGAAATCTTCGAGAAGATGAGACTAAATCAATGTTTCCCAACCAGTGTGCCGTGGCACATTAGTGTGCCATTAGCGATCATCAGGTGTGCCGTGGGAAATTGGAACCTCCAATACCCTTTCTTCCCCCTCCTGCCGAACACTTTTTCTTCTCCACTCAGGCTCCCTTCTTCCCAGCCTCGCTCTGCTCTTGCTGCTGCTTCTGCGGGAGGGTGAGAAGGAGGAAGACGTGACCTGTGCGGGCGCTACTGCGCGGACTCGCCCCACGTCTTCCTTCCTCCCCTCCACAGTGTTCCCTGGATATAGGTGAACTACAACTCCAAAACTCAAGGTTAATGCCCACCAAACTCTTATAGTATTTTCTCTTGGTTATGGAGTTCTGTGAAGTTTGAGTCCATTCCATATTTGGTGGAGTTCAGGATGCTTTTTGTATGCTAACTATAAATCCCAGAAACTGTAACTCCCAAATCTCAGTCTATTTTCCCCAAACTCCATCTGTGTTCACATTTGGGCATATTGAGTATTTATGCCAAGCTTGGTCCTGATCCAACATTGCTTGAGTCCACAGTGCTCTCTGGATATAGGTGAACTACAACTCCAAAACTCAAGGTCAATGCCCACCAAACTCTTATAGCATTTTCTCTTGGTTATGGGAGTTCTGTGTGGGAAGTTTGTGTCTTTCTGCCATTCCTGCCAGGATATCTATGTTGTGTTCATCGAAACAGGCCCAGGTTTCACACTGAGTGTATAAATACATTTAAAACATATTAACTATATGTATTACTGTGTTCAAGTGTCATTTTGTGTCATTTTGGTTGGTGGTGTGCCCCAGGATTTTGTAAATGGAAAAAATGTGCCGCAGCTCAAAAAAGGTTGGGAAACACTGGACTAAATGATCCAGCCTTCGGAATGAGCTCCCATCAAGGACAGTGATACAAATAGGAAAAGAATATGTGGAAAGGAAGGGGGAAAAATAGTGATAGGCGTGATTTCCAATTCAGCGGCTCACTAGAACCATTGCTCAATCTCCTACAGCAGTGTTTCCCAACCTTTTTTGAGCCGCAGCACATTTGTTGCATTTACAAAGTCCTGGGGCACACCACCAACCAAAATGACACAAAATGACACTCTAACACAGTAATACATATAGTTAATATGTTTTTAAATGTATTTATACACTCAGTGTGAAACCCAGGCCTGTTTCGATGAACGCAACATATATATGACTTCCTCTCACATACTTATACATGGCTATCATGTCTTCTCTCAGCCTTCTCTTCTTCAGGCTAAACATGCCCAGCTCTTCAAGCTGCTCCTCATAGGGCTTGTTCTCCAGACCCTTGTGAAATTTCACCCTGATGTGAAACTTGCTTCCAGATAACTATGGATGTCATGAAGCTGTTATAAACAGTTCCTTGGGGGGGGGGGGGCTAAAAAAAATCCAGTAAAATAGTACAAAAAAAACATTTCCAAGTGGAGAGGCTCAATTTGTTTCTTGGAAACCTGTGAATGCTTCAGCCTCCCGATGCTCCCGGGTTTGCTCACCTCGTGTTTTTAGCTTTAGTGTTTTACCCTGTTCACGGTTACTGTGTTATGTATGATCTTATTTTAATGGTACATTGTTTGTTGTATTTTTTATGCCTTATGTAACTTATTGTGTTATTGTTTGTGTTTTGATTTCATTTATTGTATTGTGTTATTGGGCTTGGCCTCATGTAAGCTGCCCCGACTCCAACTTGGGGAGATGGTGGCGGGGTATAGATAAAGTTTATTATTATAATATACTAGCTGTACCCGGCACGCGTTGCTGTGCCGTATTTAGGAGATGCGAGAAAGTCTGAGTATGTAAGGGTTGGAATTGTTGTTAGTGAATTGGGTGTGTTATGTTTGTGCCTCAGCTCTTTGCCTGCAGTCCTTCGGGTTTGACTTGTACCATGGCCAGGACGGATCAGCTTGGGGAGGGCTTGTCCTGTCAGGGGATCTCTATCTTCACAGGTGCGACCAGTGTCTGTTGGGGGACTGTTGAAAATCCTTTCCGTATCCTTTTTAGCCACCTTTCTCAAGATCTTCATGTCTAGCTTACTTTCTGCTCCTCTCTTTTTCAAGATGTCCTGCTCTGTGTCTTTTGCACGCATTGGTCGATGTCCGATGAGGCTTTCCTCATGGACAGGCCATCTGAGGGAGCTCTTCCAGCGCTGGGCATCAGAAGGTACTTGGTGATGACCTCCATCCCTTGGAGCCAGCATATAGAGGGGCTGGAGCACCCTCCTTGGCAAACCCCATTGTTGCTGGATGGTCCTCTTAATAATGTGGAATTCCAAGCACCTGGAGATCTTTTGGGAAAGGAAGAAGAGCTCCCCCTGAATGGTGTTGATCTCCATCATGGTCTTCTGATTTGAAAGTGTTGGAGGAGGCTCTGGCACTCCTCTGACAGTTTGTTATGGGTCGGAATGTTCATGTTGGCTGGCCAGTACAGCAGTTATGCAAATCCGCCCTTATTGGCAGCCAATCATGTTGTCAGAATGTAAAGGCTGGGGGAGTCTTTGGCAGCCCCGGAGGATGCTGGGAAATGTAGTTTTATTTTTACTCGTTGTTTTGGGGGCCTTTTAGGTTTTTTTTTTGGGAGTTTCTTTGCTACAAACGTACCTTGCTTGAGGCCTATATTTCTGTTGGCAAGTTTTGTGTTTCTGCGTTGTAAGGTTTCTCTGTTTGAGGTAGTCTTCACATGACGGCTCTTCCTTTATATATATAGATTATTATTGGGCCAAGCTTCCCACCCAGAACCCCCATGACCAATAGAAAATAGTGTGTTTTCTGATGGTCTTTGGTGATCCCTCTGACACACCCCTCATGACCCCCCCTCCCAGGGGTTCTGACCCCCTGGTTGAGAAACACTGGGATTTATAGTTTACTTACAATCAAAGAGCATTCTGAACCCCAACATTGCTGCTATGCGCTGAACACACCTGCTCTCCCCTCCCATTGGCTGTGAGGCTGGCCAATCACAGCGGAGGAGGGCTTTTGGTGGGAGGATTCGACGTCTTCAGCTTTCTCTTCCAAAGTGGTTACCAAGACCATCAGAAATATGTGGTTGTTTATGTTTTTGGAGGCCCCTCTGAAACCCCCCTGATGATCCCCCCCCCAGGGGTCCTGACCCCAGGTTGAGAAACACTGCTCTTTATATGTCTCACCACACTAGAGAATGAGTACACTTTAAATCCGGTCGCTGCCTCTTGCAGAATTTTGGGTTTGTAGTTTAGGGAGGAGCCTTGAACAGCCTCCCTGAACTACAAACCCCAGAATGCCGCAGGAGGCAGAAACCAGATTCTAAATGGATTCATTCTCTAGTGCAGTGTTTCCCAACCGGTGTGCTGTGAGATATCATCAGGTGTGCCGTGGGAAATTGGAACCTCCAATACCCTTTCTTCCCCCTCTTGCCCAACACTTACTTCTTCTTCTCCACTCGGGCTCCCTTCTTCCCAGCCTTGCTCTGCTCGCTTTGCCTCACTTTGCTCACGCTGCCGCCTCGCTTTGCTCAGGAGGGGAGAGGGGAGGGAGGAAGACATAACCCATGCGGGCACTACTGCGCAGACTTGCCCCATGTCTTCCTCCCCCTCCTCTCCTGAACACACTCACGCTGCCCCCTCGGATCAAAATGGTGGCAGAAACGGCAGCGTGAGCAAAGTGAGGCAAAGCGAGCAGAGCGAGGCTGGGAAGAAGGGAGCCCGAGTGGAGAAGAAGAAGTGTTTGGCAGGAGAGAGAAGAAAGGGCGCGAAGGGGAATGGGGAAGAAGAGGTCTCTGTCGAAAGCTGGCATGGCCAAACTTGGACCTTCCAGGTGTTTTGGACTCCAACTCCCACCGTTCCTAGCAGCCTCAGGCTCTTTCCCTCCCCCCCTCAGCCACTTAAGCAGGAAAGGGCCTCAGGCTGTTTGGAATGATGGGAGTTGAAGTCCAAAGCACTCAGAGGGCCAAAGTTCTCCCATGCCTGTTTTAGGGACCTTAAAGTGGTGAGCCTCCTTCCAACATTGTGATTCTGGATAGAAAACAAACAACAACATAACATGACGTTGTTTGAGTCCACAGTGCTCTCTGGGTGTAGATGAACTACAACTTCCAAACTCAAGGTCAATTCCCAAGCAAACCCGTTCAGTACTTTCTGTTGGTAATGAGAGTTCAATATGCCAAGTTTGGTTCAATTCCATTGTTGCAAGAGTTCAGGATGCTCTTTGATTGTGTGTTAACTATAAATCCCAGAAACTGTAACTTCCAAATGTCAAGGTCTATTTTCCCCAAACTCCATCTGTGTTCACATTTGGACATATTGAGTATTCATGGCAAGTTTGGTCCTGATCCAACATTGTTTCAGTCCACAGTGCTCTCTGGATATAGGTGAACTACAACTCCAAAACCCAAGGTCAATGCCCACCAAACTCTTATAGTATTTTCTCTTGGTTATGGGAGTTCTGTGTGGGATGTTTGTGTCTTTCTACCATTCCTGCCAGCATTTCTATGTTGTGTTCATCTAAACAGGCCCAGGTTTCACACTAAGTGAATAAATACATTTAAAAACATATTAAGTATATGTATTACTGTGTTAGAGTGTCATTTTGTGTCATTTTGGTTGGTGGTGTGCCGCGGCTCAAAAAAAATGTTGAAAAACACTGCTCTAATGTGATGACGGAGATCCTGTACCCTTTGCAATCTCCGTCCCTTGCTTTGCCTGTGTTCGTCATGTGAGAAAAAACGGTGGTTTCCGTATTCTCTGCAAGTAAAGGGATGTTTTTTTTAATTTTAAAAAAGTAAACAAACAAAAACAACTGCAAACACGACACCGCACTTGATGCAATAAAGTCAATTTAAAATTTGTTCTACCAATCTCTTGCATCTGTAATTTTCCCATTAAACGTAAATGCCCATGAGGCATGCCATTTGCATTACACTGCATTTGCAGTCTTTAAAACAAACTATAAATCCCCTCTCCTTGTTTCATGTGATTGATGTTGTGTGTATAAATACTACCATAAACCTCAAAGGGGGCTAACAGTGACAGTAAATTAAAGTTTTCAAGTCTGCCAGCATCGCCGCTCTCCAGCCCTTGATCTTAAGCAGGGCTGTTAACCCCCGCCTGCGGCCCCACTGAACTCACCTTCCCTGCCTTCCCTCTTTCTTCTCTGCGCTGCAACGCATCTGAGTTTCGTTGGGCGACACCTTCGCAGCCCCCTGAGCCACCAAAGGGCAGAAGAAGCCATTAATGAAATGTATACCTTGCAGCCCTGGGTGGGTGGCTAGCCCACAACCTCAAAGCAAAGGGGACAGAGTTGTAAATACTTAAGAGGAGGTGGATTTAATTAATGTAAGCCCCACACCGGTCTTTTATGTCACATTTTTGGAATATACCTCTTGATAAATTTGTGTGAGATTGGACTGTCGTTGCTCCTACTTTATTTATTTACATCATTTCTAGTCCGCCCTTCTCACCCCGCAGGGCACTCAGGGCAGATTACAATGTACACATTGCATTTAGACACACAAACACACAAGACAGACAGAGGCAATGTAACATCTGGCCACCAGGGGGAGCTGTGGCAATGACAACATTCACACTTGCCTCAATTTATTTATTTACTTCATTTCTATTCCACCCTTCTCACCCCGCAGGGGACTCAGGGCAGATTATAATATACGTGAAAAACACAAGGTAAAGCAGTAGAGAAACACTATTGCAAAGGTGCCACAATTCAAAGGGACCCAAGGTAAGGCTAAACGTGGCTACCTCACAAAATATCTACAGGGTCAGTACGCAGCAATAGGAACAGTATGTAATGGGGGGCAACCTGGTACACGATAATGCACAGTATAGACCACTCCAAGCATGTGGGGATTCCCCCGGCCGTGCAATGATCGCCAGGTAAATGCCGCCAGCTGCTGCCCTGGGTGGGTGCCGAAGATATAGAGGATTTAAAGGTATCCCGTAGAGGCTTGTTATAATCCAAAAAACCCCAGGATGGGTAATGAGGGGTGCACTCTCCCAGTAAGGGTAAGCAATGGTGTGTCCTCCAGTAGTCTTAAATCAGCACAAACACAATCATTCTTCCGTAGAAAATATATTTAAAGTTCAAATGCTTCAAAGTCAATTCAATATAAATTCATTTCAAAGTACAATCATCAAGATGCGGGTTGAGGGCATGGCATAAGTCAACGGGTGTAGCCCAGACTATGTTGTTCCAGGCAATGTTAGGCACCAGCCCGTTTCGCTATGGACCACAGATATGTGGCAGATGCTTCATCAGGACTTGCATGTCACAACGTCACCACATCTACAATCGAAATAAACGGAATAAACATCAGTGCAATGCAAATAACCCAGTACCAGGGAGTCAAAGTACAACATAATCATAATATATATACAGGCAATTGCCATTAAGCAGTCTTTAGCATACATACCAGCATTAGAGAAATAGAAGGGTGCAGCATAAAGCACAACAGCTTGTTAGCCCAATCCAAGTGGAGGGTAATTGAACAAAATACAGGTAAGTATTATATAATGCTGAGACAATGATTAAGCAATTAGGGCAGGGATACTTAGTTGCTCGTTGAGGCCCTTAGGATGCTCAGAACCTACTAATTGTATCCAGGAAGTTTCTGCCCTTATAAGGGCTTTCCTGTTATCAGCATAAGGAGCACAATTGATCTTCTGTAGAACCATTACTCTTATGGAGTTCTCAGAGTGACCCAAGGTGTTGGAGTGGGAATCCAAGATGCTATCAGTGGCACCAGTCCTAATTCTAGACCGGTGTTCCGTAATACGGATTCTCAGGGTCCTGCTAGTCTGGCCTATGTACACTAGGGTTGCACGGGCAAAAGATGGCATAGACCACCCCTTGGGTGGTGCACGAGAGAAACTTTTTTGACATTGAATATTTTGTTTTTCCAAGTGTGAGTTATGGTTTTATTAGGGTCAATCAGTTTGCAGATGGCACAATGACCACATGGCCTACACCCAGGTGTGAGAGTACTTTTGGTGGTATGTAGGGCATGATCCGTGTGAGTCAGTATTTCACCAATATTTTTGGTCCTACGGTAGGCAACCATGGGTGGCTGTTGTAGGCCGGGAATAGAGTCCAAAAGATTCCAATACTTCCTGACCACGTTGTTGACTTCCGGCTATGCGGCGTCAGTGTCAAAGGCCATACCAGTCGAGCATCTGTTGATTTCCTGGTGGTTGGTTGTAGTGTACATTCTCTGGAGGTGTGGTCCACTTTTCTTCTTGCATTGTGAACAACCTGTCTGGGGTAACCCCTTTCTATGAAGTTGTCAGACATCCTATTGACCTCGGTCTGATAGTCTTGATCAAAGGTGGAGTTGCGTTTGGCTCTCAGGAACTGAGAGAATGGCAAGTTATTTTTGAGAGCATGTGCACATTACATTTAGACACACAAACACACAAGACAGATAGAGGCCACCAGGGTGAGCTGTGGCAACGACAACATTCACACTTGCCTCAATTTATTTATTTACTTCATTTCTAGTCCGCCCTTCTCACCCCGCCGGGCACTCAGGGCGGATTACAATGTACACATTACATTTAGACACACAAACACACAAGACAGACAGAGGCAATGTAACATCTGGCCACCAGGGCGAGCTGTGGCAATGACAACATTCACACTTGCCTCAATTTATTTATTTACTTCATTTCTATTCCACCCTTCTCACCCCGCAGGGCACTCTGGGCGGATTACAATGTACACATTGCATTTAGACACACAAACACACAAGACAGACAGAGGCAATGTAACATCTGGCCACCAGGGCGAGCTGTGGCAACAACAACATTCACACTTGCCTCAATTTATTTATTTACTTCATTTCTATTCCGCCCTTCTCACCAGGCAGGGGACTCAGGGCGAATTATAATATACACATTACATTTAGACACACAAACACACAAGACAGACAGAGGCAATTTAACATCTGGCCACCAGGGGGAGCTGTGGCAACGACAACATTCACACTTGCCTCAATTTATTTATTTACTTCATTTCCATTCCGCCCTTCTCACCAGGCAGGGGACTCAGGGCGGATTATGATATACACATTACATTTAGACACACAAACACACAAGACAGATAGAGGCAATGTAACATCTGGCCACCAGGGTGAGCTGTGGCAACCACAACATTCACACTTGCCTCAATTTATTTATTTACTTCATTTCTATTCCACCCTTCTCACCCCGCAGGGCACTCAGGGCGGATTACAATGTACACATTGCATTTAGACACACAAACACACAAGACAGAGGCAATTTAACATCTGGCCACCAGAGGGAGCTGTCGCACTCCTTCATTCCTCAGCTTGTTTTCTGGAGATCTTTTTTATGGCCTCGTAAATCAGTTAAATTTAGCCTCCCCACTAAGTGGCACCTTACTTTCCTACTTGGCAGATACATCTGTCTTTCGGGTTGCAAAGGTCGACAATGGGCTACACAATAGGTCGAGAACCCACCTCGACCTGGGCATGTCTGAACTCATGACCTTCGGGTTAGTAGAGATCTTATGCACCTGACACTCAGCCAGCTACGCCACATTCCCGGTACTTTACAGATGAAGAACCAAACTGTGGTAGCCTTGGAATGTCCACATGTCCTAGACCGATGGCGTCAAACTTGTGGCCCTCTAGATTTTTTGGACTTCAGCTCCCATTGGACAGGATCACTAGGGATTCTGGGAGCTGGAGTCCAAAACACCAGGTTTGATATCTCCCTCCCATACAGTTGCAGTTAGGACAGACCTGGGCAAACTTCGGCCCTCCAGGTGTTTTGGACTCCAACTCCCACAATTCCTAACAGCCGGTTGATCACTGGGTGCAATATGGCTGGTGTTTATTTATTTATTTATTTATTTATTTTATTTACTTTGCTTCTAGACCGCCTCTCTCAGCCCGAAGGCGACTCGATGCGGTGTACAAATAGCAGGAACTGCTCAAGACAAACAAATCAACAATTATTATCAATACAATTTCAACATATACAATTTAACATTTAACGTTAAAAACACAATAGCAGCGTCTCATTATTGGTGTTTATCTCTCTTTGCCTGGTATGACATTGGCTGGAGCACAATGACAATCAGAGAAAATGAGGGGAAAGGAAGGGGCAATTCCCTCTCCCACATCACTTTTATCTGATGCTCTTGGGCTCTGGCCAATATCACTCTGGTCAACTCTGGTCAACCATTCTAGAACCAATCCAGAATTCAGCACTCCAAATTGGATATTCGGTTTGATCCCACTTGAACTGCCCTGGCTGAATACTAGGGGTGGTTGATCCATAAAAATATTGATTCTAAACTTATTGGGGGGGCGGATTTCCGTTGCTGGGTCATTATAGAAATTATTCTGAAAAATTGTAAATAAATTTTGTAATTGAAACGTAATTAATAACGAATTTTCGTTATTATTCATTACTCCCTCCCCCACAACTCAGAAGCATTTAATCCACGATGCCTCTCAGCTGGGAGGGCAGGAAACCCTCCATTCTAGCCTCCCTCCCCTGCAAGCTCAGAGGCATCCCGGGTTATATTTAATCCGGGATGCCTCTGAGCTTGCAGGGGGAGGAACGGAGGAGTTGATGGCTTGTAGCTAATCACTCCTCCGTTCCTTCCCCAGTCAGCAAGCTCAGAGGCATCCCGGATGTTGCACCTCAGACCTCGGACGCCCCCCCCCCCCAGATCACACACACATAGGCAGATGCAATAAATGTACTTTTTATTTAGAATAAAGATAGTCCATAAGTAAGAAGGTAAAAGATGATTCTAAGTCAAAAGATAATTTCAAAAATTAGTCCCAAGAACAGGCACGTCAAACCGACTTGCCCCAAAAGCCAAAACAAGAATCCCAAAAACAAGGTAACCGCTCCGGCGGTCTTAGCGCGAGCTAAGAGTCCTGGAAAGCAGACCGCATCCGCGATCAACATGAACTTAGTCCCGGAAAGCAAACCGCTCCTACGATCAACACGAACCTAGAGACTTGGACTTGGTCCTTCAAAACTGAGTGTAGCTTCAGGTCTGACGAGAGCCCCTTCAGCCCGGGTTGATATAGGAAACTAACTCTTGTGCGTCCAATGCACCCTCTTCCTCCAATCTCTCCGAGAAGCCGAGATACTGTCCTTCCTGTTGAATTCCAGCTCGTTAGCAGGCCCAGCAGCATCGCTATCAGAGTTAGAAGCAGGAAACTCCCATTCTCCCATTTTCCCATCTGGAAAGCGAGTAGCAACAATCTCTTGGGAACCAAGGCCGCCCGGCCTTTCATATTCATCAGAATCCACTTCCATGGAATCTTCACTAAACTCATCTGCAGTCCCATATCCCTTCAGCCATGTGTCATCCCATTGCAGGCTCTCTTCTGAAGAGTCATATGCATCAGGCCACTCATCATCCCCGATCTCCCCCGGGTCAACTGGTGCCTTCCCTGGTGCCCCCGGGGTCTTCCCAAATCCACCAGACTAGAACCCTACACCGGATTAAATATAATCCGGGATGCCTCTAAGTTTGCAAGAGGAGGAACGGAGGAGTGGATGGCTTGTAACCCGGGTTGGATTCTGAGCTCGCAGGGACGAAGAGAGCCACCTCCCTTCCCCTCTGCCAGCCCAGAAACCTACCCGCAATCCATTTAACCCACATGTCAGATGGCTACAGGAGGGTGGAGGGGGCACCCTGGCACCCTCCTCTCGCCAGCCGAGACCAAACGGGAGTTATCTTTAACCTGTGTTTGGGTGTCATCTGGCGAGAGGAGATGCTGCCTCTCGCCAGCTGACACCCAAAGGCGACTTAAACCTAAGAAAGGGCAGAAACGACTTAATAATGCGCCCTTCATGTAAATGGCTGACCTGGTTTCGATTTAGAAAGGTCACGATTTAGAAAGGTTGGACGAGGAGGGTTGATATAGGGTCAAAATAATTTCAAATACGAAAAATTAACGGAAATCAAAGTATTACGACCGGAGATATCCACCCCCACTGAATACTGTGGCATCCTGGAATCTGGAATTTGGAGAGGCAGCAGCACTCTTTGGCACAGATTTACTTTCGCTAAAGTAACTCTCACAACTCTCACAATTCCATAGTATTGAGCCATGGAATGTTAAAGTGCATTAATTCTGCAGTGCAGATGCACCCCACGAAGTGATGCAGAACCACAAAGCAAATGCGATGTACAGATTCGTAAAGTGAGATGCTTTTCTTTACAGGATGAGGTTTAAGAGGGATTAAAAAAATTACTTTAACAAAAACTGCATGTCCCAGCGAAAATATATTCTTTACTTAATCTGTGTGGGTATAACGCCTGGCCAAAACAATGGGAATTTTGGCAAAGAGTTCCTGGAATGCGGGAATGTCTCGCCTTTGTATCCACTCTGATTTGGCATGATTTTACCCTTTAATTATCGTTTCGTGATAATGACATGGCACAGGGTGGCATCCGAAGCAAAAGATCACCAACTTAGTTGCTGCCACAGCGCAGTGTTTATACACAAACACGCATAGCCCTTCTCGGTCTAATTATGCGGACGGCCACAGTTTAAACCAGCAACCCAGCGCAATCCCACGAAAGCCGACAATAAATAGAAAGCCACCATTCCAATCACTTTCTCCTTATGGAACGTGTAGAGTCATGTTTGGAGGAAGAGCACATTCGTAGAGGATTCGCAAAGTCTTGGAGGAAATCATTTCAAAAGACCCAGGTCAAAGGAAAAAAAGAAAAGAGGGGAAGAGAAAGAGATGGAAGAGGGAAGGCAGAGGTGAAATCCAGGAAACCAGAAGGCTAATTAATTAATTCAGGTTATTAATCCATCCCAGATGTCCTTGGGGGCATCTTAGCAGTTGTGCAGTGTCCCTTTCGATCTTCCAGTGCTATGACAACATTTAATTCACTTGCATTTCTTTAAAACGTGCACCTGCACAGTAGATTTAATGCAGTTCGACACCACTTTAATGGCCATGACTTAATATACTGGATTTGTAGTTTGGTGAGGCACTAGTACTTTTGGACAGAGATGGCTGAAGAGCTTCTCAAACTACACCTCCCAATATTCCATAGCATTGATCCATGACAGTTCAGGTTTATTTATTTATTTTTTATTATTATTGATTATTATTTATTAATAATAAATCTATATCTATATCTATCTATATCTATATATATAACTAGCTGTACCCGGCACGCGTTGCTGTGCCCTATTTAGGAGATGCGAGAAAGTCTGAGTATGTAAGGGTTGGAATTGTTGTTAGTGAATTGGGGGTGTTATGTTTGTGCCTCAGCTCTTTGCCTGCAGTCCTTTGGGTTTGACTTGTACCATGGCCAGGACGGATCAGCTTGGGGAGGGCTTGTCCTGTCAGGGGATCTCTATCTTCACAGGTGCGTCCAGTGTCTGTTGGGGACTGTTAAGAATCCTTTCCGTCTCCTTTTGAGCCACCTTTCTCAAGATCTTCATGTCTAGCTTACTTTCTGCTCCTCTCTTTTTCAAGATGTCCTGCTCTGTGTCTTTTGCACCCATTGGTCGATGTCCGATGAGGCTTTCCTCATGGACAGGCCATCTGAGGGAGCTCTTCCAGCGCTGGGCATCAGAAGGTACTTGGTGATGACCTCCATCCCTTGGAGCCAGCATATAGAGGGGCTGGAGCACCCTCCTTGGCAAACCCCATTGTTGCTGGATGGTCCTCTTATTAATGTGGAATTCCAAGCCACTGGAGATCTTTTTGGGAAAGGAAGAAGAGCTCCCTTGAATGGTGTTGATCTCCATCATGGTCTTCTGATTTGAAAGTGTTGGAGGAGGCTGTGGCACTCATCTGACAGTTTGTTATGGGTCGGAATGTTCATGTTGGCTGGCCAGTACAGCAGTTATGCAAATCCGCCCTTATTGGCAGCCAATCATGTTGTCAGAATGTAGTTCCTGGGGGAGTCTTTGGCAGCCCCGGAGGATGCTGGGATATGTAGTTTTATTTTTACTCGTTGTTTTGGGGGCCTTTTAGGTGTTGGGGGGGAAAGTTTCTTTGCTACAAACGTACCTTGCTTGAGGCCTATTTCTGTTGGCAAGTTTTGTGTTTCTGCGTTGTAAGGTTTCTCTGTTTGAGGTAGTCTTCACATGACGGCTCTTCCTTTATATATATAGATAAAAGAGAATGTTTGTATATATGTATGTATGTGTGTGTGTTTGGGTGTTTGTGGATATGTGCCAGCTTTATGATTGGCTCCCAGGGTGGGATTATTTGCATAAACAACTGATTGGCCAGCCTCAGAACCCCAACATTCTAAGGCTGCAGACAGAGGGGATTAGTTGCCCCTGAGTATTTGCATAAAGAACTTTGATTGACCATCTACATTCCAACATTCTAAGGTGAGGCAGAGGGAAAAGGAAAATCCTCAGGCATTCAGTCACTGCAGCCCACAGCAATGACGGATCAGGACCCAGGGGCGGTCTAAAGTAATTTTAAATGGTAGGCGAACATTATTTTGGTGCCCCCAAAAATATTATTCCCCATGTAAAACAAATATACAATTATAATATCACAATACCATTAGTAGTATTATATTGTATCAATGTATATACAATATATTATACCATACTCATACTATATTATATCATAATTATATTATACTACATTACAATATAATTATATTATAATATATTGACATTATAATATAATATAACATTCTATTATATTATTATTATAAAATAATAAATAAAATTATTTATTTCAATAAAATTATCATCTACTAAATATTTTCATTACTCCTATAAAACTCAAATAACCCAAAATAAAGTAAAATAAAATATTATATATTACTATTTTGTACAATACCACTATACTGCAATATTGTTTGTAATATTACATGTAATATAAAATATATCATTACTCTATTGTTATATTATATTTTTATTATATTGTATGACAATATTAAGCAGAACTGTATAATAATCAACAAGAAATGCAATGTAAATGCATCAAAATCAGAATCTATTACCTACCACCCGTCTCATAATTCATAGGAGTCTCCCATAAGTCCAAAATTAGGATCCCAATGTAAATGTAAATAGAAAAACAGCCAAAATGTTCAAATGAGGTCGAATACAGGCAGCACGGCCTGGGCAAACTTGGGCCCTCCCTCCCTCTAGGTGATATGGACTCCAACTCCCACAACTCCTCATAGCCTCAGGCCCCTCAGGTCTAGACAGAAATAGTGCCGAAGAAAGGAAGGAGGGAGAGAAGGAGGTCACAGAGGAGGAGGAGGAGGAAAGCCCTTCATTCATTCCTTCACTTACACTTCCTTCACTGATTCTTTTCTCCTTCCCTGCAAATGTCTTGTGCGGCAGAGACAAAAGGAGAGGGGAAGCACTCCTGCCTGCCCGATAGGGAGTGCTTTGCTTACAGGCTTCTGCGCAAGGGAGCTACTGGGCATGTGCGGAGGTTTTCGCGGATGTGCAGTTGCTCCTGCGCTCAACTTCAGCTCTGGAGCAACTGCGCCTGCACGGAAACCTCCGCGCATGCCCAGAAGCGGCGTCGGAGCGCACAAGGCCGGGGCCCAAAAGCAGGCAGCTGCGGCGCTGTCTGAGGAACATCGGCAGGGCCAGGATGGTGCCCCATGCAGCCAGGATGGCGCCCCCTTCCTAGATGGCGCCCTAGGCGGCCGCCTACTTGACCTACCTTGTAGGACCGCCCCTGTCAGGACCACACTTGGCACACAAGGGCCCAATGGCCCACTTCACCACCTGGTGTGGTTTAGGGCAGGATGGGCCACGAATGATGGGATTTCCAGTACCTTCACCTCCTTTTGACGGTTGAGTTAAGGTGGCATTAATTGACAACCTGCTTGCAATGGACATAGCCATTGCTCTCCCTCCCTCCCTTTGTCTTTATCTGTAGATCTCCCCGCCTTCCCTTCATTGTATTGCCCTGTTCTGTGTTTTATTATTCACCAAACTTTGTAAACCGCTCCGAGCCTTCGGGGAGTGGCGGTATAGAAGTTTGAAATAATAATAAATAAACAAACAAATAAATTTCAGAGGGCAACGTGTTCCACAGGGTAGGAGCTATGATAGAAAAAACCCTCCTCCGTGTTGTAGTGAGATGGTAACTCTTAGGACTTGGGACCACCAGGAGGTTTTCTGTCTCCGAGCGCAGGGGTCTAGTGGGACAGTATGGGATGAGGCGGTCCCTTAGGTACACTGGCCCCAGACCATTCAAGGCCTTAAAGGTCAATACCAGCACTCCACTGGGAGCCAGTGGAATTCGTGCAAGATGGGAGTGATGTGGCAGCATGTTGGAACGCCTGCCAGCAGCCGAGCTGCCGCGTTCTGCACCAGCTTAAGTTTCCGGATCACCAACAGAGGCAGGCCAATATAAAGAGCATTACAGTAGTCTAACCTTGAGATGACCGTAGCTTGGACCACTGTGGTCCAGGTCATGGGGGCCAGCTTCCTCGCCTGGCGTAGATGAAAAAATGCTACTCTACTAACGGTGGAGACATGTGTTGAGAGTCAAGTCGACCCCCAGCTGTCTATAAAAGCACAAATTGCTTGTGCCTGCAAGACAGCTTTCTTCCACCTTTGGCAAGCAAGACGCCTGGCTCCCTACCTTTCCCACTGCGACCTAGCCACGGTGATCCAAGCCACGGTCATCTCAAGGCTCGATTACTGTAACGCGCTTTACATTGGCCTACCTCTGATGGCGAACCGGAAACTTAAACTGGTGCAGAACGCGGCTGCACGCCTCCTGCTAGGAGCTGCCAGAACAGCGCATATAACACCTCTCCTACGCGAACTGCACTGGTTACCGATTGAGTTCCGGATCTCCTTCAAAGTGTTAGTCTTGACTTTCAAGGCCTTACATGGTTTGGGGCCAGTGTACTTGAGGGAGCGGTTTACCCCATATGTACTCAGAAGATCACTGCATTCAGAGGACCACAACCTTCTCGAGATCCCTGATGCGAAACCATGTAGGTTGGCTAGCACTCAGCGGAGGGCATTCTCAGCGGCCGCACCAGCATTGTGGAATGCCCTGCCAGCAGGAACGTGGGCCCTGCATGATCTGATGGCTTTCCGCAGGGCCTGCAAGACCTGGCTATTCCGGCAGGCATTTGGCGACTGATTAACGCTCTGTAAGGACCAAGCCCGCCTCTGATTGCTTACCGTGCCATGAATTGGCGCCCCCCTTTTTGATACCTTATGATGTATTTTATTGTTAGTAATATTTTAATGCTTGCTAGGATGTTTTTGCAATCAACCATTTTTTCCTTATCCTTGGTTTCTTTCCTCCTTCCACCCAATAATTCAGTTTCCCATCCCATTCTTTTATCTTTCCTCCCGGGAGGACCCCTGGCAGAGCCTGGGCTAGGTATAAGAACTTGGGCAAGATCATCATTTTAACTGCTCTTATTTTCGCCATCCTTCTCAGACCTTTCTGTTTCCAGCCTTTCACCTGTTTCAGAATTTTTTCCAGACCTTTCCATAGTTTGCTTCTATTATTCTCTCTGTATTCTTATATATCCACACTCCCAAATATTTTATTCTTTTACCCCTAATTTTAGCCCTGATACTTTCCTTACCTCTATCTGTTCCCTTGGACCTGTATTTATAAACATCATCTCAGATTTTTCCATATTCACCTTAAGCCCTGATTGTTTCTCAAACTCTCGCAGAGTTTCCTTCATTGCTTTACCATTTCCAGTGGGGTCTGGGTTACCAGTATTGCGTCGTCCGCAAAAAGGTTTACTTTCATCTCCATCTCCCCTATCCTGTACCCTTCCCACATGCTGGCTGCCCTTATCTTGTTCGCTAGTGTTTCTATTGCCATTACAAACAGCATTGGAGACAAAGGACATCCCTGTTTAGTTCCATTCAGTATCCTGATATTCTCCGTCCTATTTCCATTCACTCTTATATATGCCTGGCTCCCCATATATATGTTCTTAATAGTTTCGCAGAACTTCTCTCCCAGGTTTAATTCCTTGCACACCTCATACAGGTAGCTATGGTTTACTTTGTCAAATGCCTTGTAGACATCTAATTTTAATATTCCTAACTTTCTCTTGGCTGCAGTAGCATGGTGTAACACATTCATTACGTTCCTAATCGGTTCACTGATCCGTATTCCTCTCACAAAACCAAATTGATCCCCCTTTATAATTTTTGGAAGTATCCCCTCCAACCTATTTGCCAATACCTTTACAAATATTTTATAATCTTGATTTGCTAGGCTTATGGGACGGTAGGACTCCGGGTTCGTCTCATCGCGATCTACTTTCAGTATAGTTATAATCTCTGATAACTTCCATGTCTGTGGGATGATCTGCTCCGTCAAGACTTCATTGAATAATTCTGTCAGGTATGGTAGCAATTCCTGTACATATGTTTTGTAAAATTCACCTGAATACCCATCAGGACCCGGCGCCTTTGCCGACTTCAATTCCCTAGGAATGCTAGGATGTTTTTAATGATGTTGGGATGTTGTGTGATTGTGTGTGTTTACCTATGTAAACTGCTACGAGCTTCGGGAGATGCGGTCTATTAAATTTGAATTATAAATAAAATAAATAAATAAAGTGTGACACCAAGACGTTTTACTGATGACGACGGACATAGCGTCACACCGTCCAGGGTTGGAAGCTGGATCTCCCTACCGCCCGGAAGACAGGATCTCCGTCTTCGCCGACTTCACCGTCAACCTACTGAGTATTGAAACATTGTTTTCATTGATCGCACAGGCCTAATAAACGGAAACAGGGCCAAGGAGATGACTCCCAAGTCATCTATAAGCAAAGATCACGAAAAATCCAATTGTAAGAATAATAATGGTGTTTTTTCCAGCTGTTTGGGCTCGAAGTCAGCCTGAAGAAAACGGAAGTCCTCTACCAGCCCACACCACAGGAAGAACACCGTCATCCTCACGTCAGCATAGGCACATCTGTGCTTAAGTCGGTTCAGCAGTTCACCTACCTGGGATGCATCATCTCTTCAGACGCCAAGATTGGCAAAGAGATAGATCACAGATTATCAAAGGCATATAGTGCATTCGGAAAGCTTCACAAAAGAGTCTGGAGCAACAAACACCTGAGGCAAAGCACCAAAATCAGTGTGTACAGAGCTATCATATTGTCTATCCTTCTCTATGGGTCTGAAACATGGGTCACTTATCGCCAACACCTATGACTCCTCGAACACTTTCATCAGCGCTGTCTTCGCACAATCCTAAATATACACTGGACCGACTATGTGACGAATGTTGCTGTCCTTGAGCAAGCAGGGATCACCAGTATTGAGGCCATGCTATTGAGAACACAGCTGCGCTGGGCAGGGCACATCTCTAGGATGGAGGACCACCACCTCCCAAAGATACTACTCTATGGTGAACTCGCCATGGGTCAGCGCAAGAGAGGTGCCCCCAAAAAGAGATATAAGGACTCCCTGAAACAACATCTCAGGCTCGGCCAGATTGATCACCAACAATGGTCCACCCTGGCCTCACATCGGGAGGCATGGAGATGCACTATCCACAATGCTGCGGCCTCTTTCGAGAAGACACGCCGGATGGGTCTCGAAGAGAAACGACAACGCAGAAAGAACCGCAACTTGGAAACAACATCACCCAAGGAGACTTCCTGCTGTGCTTTCTGCAACCGAACTTGCCGATCTCAGATTGGCCTTTTTAGTCATCAACGCGCTTGTAGAAAGCATGGGATGAGTCCTTCCTGAATCTTTGTTCACGAAGTAATGCCGAGAGAATGGTACTTGCAGTTGCAGACAGGATCATACAATGAACATCAGTGCCATTAATATGAACAGTCATATTTAGAAGTATTATTCAAAAAAACCCTTTCCCAATGCTTTTGTGGAATGTTCTGATTTGAGTTCCGATCTTCTCTGGCATGGCGAACCATCGAGATTTATTGGAGTCCTCAGCAGACAGGGAAATGAAGCCTTCGCATCTCATTAGCATGCCAATTAAAATCCAGAGTCTGGGGTACAACTCAGAAAAGGCATACTCCTCCCCCCCCTCGGCCCCCCAACTGTGCTGCAAACTGTGAAATACAATAGGGACGTGAGCTATTTTAACGCAACCACAGCAAAGGATTAAGGAGCTTTTCTCCACTCTTGCACCCGCTACCCCTTAGCCCATTAAAATATATAATTTCCTCATTGTTTTTGCACTGTTGTCACCATTTTCAGAACTCTCTGATGCCAAGGGAGAAGTCCCGCGTTGAGTTACTAGAGTGAGTTAGTTAAGGAGATATTGTAATGGGGGGAGAAGGCGTGAACAATAGGCCCTTGCATTCCAGTTAACCCCAATTATAAACTTTCACCTTTCCCAAATTGGATTTATTTGTCAGTAGGTGCTGCGTTATGGAAATACACCAATCTAGCTTCACAACCATTTGTTACAAGTGTGTATCTGCAGCCTTTCCTTTATTTACTTATTGTATTTCTGTATCACCTTCCAGCCCACAATGACTCCCGAGATCACGAAGAAATAAGTTATGTTCATGTCAAAGTTATGGAACGAATGGATCTGGAGGAAGCAGATGCATAAGACCAAACTGCATGTATGTACTGATCCAGAAGCTTGGCGGAGCTAAACTTGAAGGATCTGCCTAGATCTTCTCATTATCATGTACAAGACTTTCCTTGGCTTGTCTTGTATTAATGATCCATTGTCTTGCATTCACGATCAAGGTTGTGTTTGTGCACCAACCCTATTTACAATCTTTTTGAGCATGATGCTCCAAAGGACTACAGCAGACCTCGAAGAAGAAGAAGACGGCATATAGATACGCTACCGTACTGATGGTAGCTTGTTCAACTTAAGCCGTCTGAGGGCTCGCACTAAGACTCTAAACTATCTGGTCCGTGAGCTGCTTTTTGCTGACGATGCTGCCCTTGTCGCCCATTCAGAAGCAGCCCTGCAGCGCCTCACATCCTGCTTTGCAGCAGCTGCAGAGCTCTTTGGGCTGGAAGTCAGCCTGTAGAAAACGGAAGTCCTCTACCAGCCCGCACCACAGGAAGAACACCATCATCCCCACGTCAGCATAGGCACATCTGTGCTTAAGTCTGTTCAGCAGTTCACCTCCCTGGGAAGCATCATCTCTTCCGATGCCAAGATTGATAAAGAGATAGATCACAGATTAGCAAAGGCATAGAGTGCTTTCGGAAGGCTTCACAAAAGAGTCTGGAGCAACAAGCACCTGAGGCAAAGCACCAAGATCAGTGTGTACAGAGCTATCATACTGTCTATTCTCCTATATGGGTCTGAAACATGGGTCACCTATCGCCAACACCTAAGACTCCTCGAATGCTTTCATCAGCGCTGTCTTCACACAATCCGAAATATACACTGGACTGACTTTGTGACGAATGTTGCTGTCCTTGAGCAAGCAGGGATCACCAGCGTTGAGGCCATGCTATTGAGAACACACTTGCGCTGGGCACAGCACGTCTCTAGGATGGAGGACCATCGCCTCCCAAAGATACTACTCTACAGTGAACTCGCCACGGGTCAGCGCAAGAGAGGCGCCCCCAAGAAGAGAGATAAGGACTCCCTGAAACAACATCTCAAGCTCGACCAGATTGATCACCAACAATGGTCCACCCTGGCCTCACATTGGGAGGCATAGAGACGCACTATCCACAATGCTGAGTCCTCTTTTGAGACGACACGCCAAATAACAATGCAGAAACAACCGCAACTTGGAAACAGCATCACCCAAGGAGACTTTCTGCTGTGCTTTCTGCAACTGGACTTGCCTATCACGGATTGGTCTTCTTAGTCATCAACGCGGCTTGTAGAAAGCGTGGGATGAGTCCTTCCTGAATCTTCATTCGCGAAGAAAAGCCAAGAAGATTATCTGAACCAATGATAGCTTGCTTGCAAAACACAATCCTCCATGAACAATGGAACACGGGTTGGTCCTGGCATGAAGAAAATTAAGCCAAATAGTCATACATGATAAAAGTTGGGAGAGACAGCAGTGACAACCCTGCCATCACTCTTGGGAGTGGGATGAAGCCATTGCTATAGAGTATTTCATCAACTCCGGAGGTCCAATCAAGAGCAAGAGAGCATCTACATTGTGGAATTAACGCAGTTTGGCACTACTTCAATTGTCATATCTCAATGCCATGGAATTGTTGGTGAAACACCAGAGTTACTTTGCAGAATAGGTAAAAGATGTTGTGAAACTACAAGTCCCACGCTTTCATAGCATCAGGGGCGGTCCTACCAGTAGGCAAAGGACGCCACTGCGTGGGGCGCCGTCTGGGTAAAGGGCGCATTCCCCCGCCCGCCAGACAGCGACCGGCTGATGTTCCGCAGCCGAAGAGGAGCCCGACGAGTAGTAGCGCTACTGCGGAGACACCGAGGAGAGCGGTGTGCTGGAGCACAGGAAGAGGTTGCTCGTGCCGCCGCCACCGGTGCAGTAAGAGCGCAGGGAGACCCCCGGGGAGGAAGAGGAAGTGCTGAGGAAGCGCGAGGAATAGGAGGAAGCAGCGCCCATGCGGGGGGAGGAAGAGTAGGAGCCTGGCGCAGGGCCGAAGGTGCGGCGGTAGGAGGTGTAGGCACGGAGGAGGCAACACCCCACCCTGCAAAGAGGCTCTTCCCTTTGGCCCGGCATGGCGCCCCCGATTCTGCCCCTTCTTCTCCCCCCAAATTAAGGCGGATTCCAAGACCACTTTTGCATCAGAAGAAGGGGCTCTTTCCCCACCCATGTTTTTTTTGGGGGGGGGGCAAAATAATGTTCTCTTACCATTTTAAATTACCTTAGACCGCCCCTGCATAGCATTGAGCCATGGCAGTAAAAGTGGTATCAAGCTGCATCAACTCTACAGCAGTGTTTCTCAACCAGTGTGCCGTGGCACACTAGTGTGCCGTGAGCGATCATCAGGTGTGCCGCGAGAAAAGCTCTCTGCCCCCCTTCCTTCCCCCCTCCTCCTGCCAAACTCCTGCTGCTTGGGAGAGGAGGAGGAAGGACCAGGTGGCGGCGAAGAAAAAGAAGGGACCGGGGCACTGCCTCCTTCGGCTGTTTCCCCAACCAGCCTCCAATCCGCCATGACTCTCGCCCCTTGCTTGTTGAAGCCGAGCGGAGGAGCCCTGCCTACTGAAGCCCGTCCACCGCTCATGCTCCTCCTCTGTGGGAGAGCTGAAGCCAAGGGGGAGGTGGGGCATGATGCAACCTGGCTCCGCCCCTTCCCCCCGGTTCAGCACTCCCACATCTTCGCCAGTCTTGAGGGGGCAGTGCCAAGCCAGCGGTGGCAGAGCCAGCACAATGCTGGCTTGGTACTGCCCTCTCAAAGCTGGCGAACCTATGGGAGAACTGAAACCGGGGGAGGGGCAGGGCATGGTGCGGCCTGGCTCCGCCCCTCCCGGCTTCAGCACTCCCACAGCTGCTCCAGCCTTGAGGGGCAGTGCCAAGCCAGCGGTGGCAGAGCCAGCACAATGCTGGCTTGGCACTGCCCCCTCAAGGCTGGCGAAGTTATGGGAGAACTGAAGCCGGGGGAAGGGGCGGGGCATGGCGTGGCCTGGCTCCTCCCCCTCCCCGGCTTCGGCACTCCCCACAGGTCAGCATCCCCCAGCCCTTCTTTACTGTGTTAGAGTGTCATTTTGTGTCATTTTGGTTGGTGGTGTGCCCCTGGATTTTTTTAATGTTAAAAGTGTGCCACGGCTCAAAAAAGGTTGGGAAACACTGCTCTACAGTATAGATGCACTCCAAGAGAAGTTGGCTTTTGGACAACCTTACATAGAGTCCCTCAAAGGAGAACTTGCCTGTCTCTGCACTAAATATAAACCACTTTCATGTTTTCCTTCAAACTTTGGGGAAAGCGTTGAGAATTCTCCACTAGCGATTTCCTCGCCCCAATTATCATTTCCAGAATTCCCTGGAGACGGGCAGACAAATCCTGTAAAAACACTGTTAAGTGTACACATTAGAGAGCGAAATCATTCAATCCACATTGAAACTGCTCAAATGGAACTCCCTGAACTAATATGCCAACCATAATGCAGTTATCCTTTGGTATTAAACTACTTCAAATTTTGTGAGCTGGTTACTTAATCAGAAATCCATGCACAGATAAGGAATATTGGCGAGGATGCTGCATTTGATGTTTATCCTAGTAAACATAATGCACAGGACATAATGGTATTGCGCTTGAAAAGGGGGGGGGGGTGGCACAGAATGCATATAATTGCTCAAAACAATGAGTACCAATGTGCGTTTAGATTTTTTAAAAATGCAAACTGATGAAGGAATGAGACAGATAAATCTGGACGAACTGAGGCCATATAAGTTTGAAACTCCATGATATGGTCAGTGTAGACTCATATAGTTTAACTGCGCTGAGCTGCATTATATAGGTCTGTGCTGAACATATAATTCAGTTTAGATGAGGCCTGGGTGAAACAGAAATGGACACCATGTTACCATCCCCAAATGACATGCACCCATAAGCATGAAAGCGAGCCCCAGAAAGAGCCCATCTGCATCCTAATCGGTTTGACCTGCAGCAGGGAGTTCCAACGTTCCTGCACATGTGGTCTGGCATCTCTAGCACCAAAGGCTGGGATTTGGCATCAAAAGGCATCCAGCCATTTCTACCTCTCTGTTTTCTTGTCACACTTAACCTGAAGCCATGGACTCTTTGTGCACGGAGTTGCATGCGGACAGGCCAACAGGGGCAAGCCCTGAGTGGTTTGGGAGACATATTTTTCCAAGGATTTTCATGTATTTGGACTCTCCTCTGGCTATTAGCAAAATGGACTCATCTCTTATAGTTTTCCCAAGGGCACAGATGGACTTTTCTATTATGGACTTCCGCAAAGCATATGAATGTGATGCTTTTCAAGATCATATGGAATTTCTTTCTACTCCTTGCATATGAAATAATTGTGAGATATTGGTGATATTCCCCTGAAACCCTTCTATGTAATCTCCCTGCATGTTTTTCCCTCCCCATGTGTAAAATAATATGAAGAAATGCTACATGTTTGTTTAAGACCCAGCTGTTTTTTTGAGATCAGGATGAAAGCACATTCCTGGCTGCACCCTTTAATCCAATCATTTGAAACAATTTGCATTACTCTTTCTGATTTGGAGAATGTTTTCTTTTCCCCCTCTCCCCATTTTGAAAGACCCCTTTTCATTTCATAAGCCTCAAACCCTCAGAGTTTAGTCTCATTTTTGGTTTGTAGAACATATGGCATAACTATATTTCATATTTCACAATCGGCTGTCACTACTGGCCTCGGAAACCAGCACATGGCTACAGTTATTTCATTTATTTACCATCCAAAAGACTGAAACTCCTCATGGATAGAATCTGCATGTGGCCCTTTGTCAACAAGGAGGGTAGTTAAGGACAAATTCCTGTTTCTCACCAAGAACAAAAGAATTCCTTTGGCCCGAAAAGTCAAAGCCTCAGATCTTCATTTACATATGGACATGATCTAATCAAGAAAACTCCAGCTGCTCTTTGTTTTGAACACGTTCCTGTCCCTCGCTTCCCATTCGCCAGGGCAAAAGCAGCGATGTTTCACGATTGGTTCCCACTACAGCTGGCTTTGACATTCCAACTAATCACCGTGAAACCGGCCGGCACATGGGGGCAGGAAGTTTGAATTTTACCGTTCTGTAAAATGTATAAAAATGGCATGTATTTCAAATGTAACTTTATGACTGCTTTGCGACAAGGAAACTGCAGTGGTCATCCTTCTCAGCTGACAAGAATAAAAACTTCAGTGGCATCTTCTTCCGGACTTCTTTGGATCATTTGAGAAAGGGATTTTTAGTTTGCTTTATTTATTTATTTATTTATTTATTATTCAGATTTGCTAGACCACCCCTCCCCAAGGCTCGGGGCGGTTTCCAACATAGTAAAATTACACGAACAGCCTAAAAACATCATAAAAACATTCCTAAAAACAGTCAAATATGTCGTAAAACATCACAATAGATCGGTTAAAACTCACCTGAGGTTTTGCGGAAATCCTCGCTTTAGGGGTACTTCTGGGCCTCTGCCCCCTATGGGCCAGGCTGTCCTAAATTGTTCGGCAACAAGCTGACAATTTGTACTACAGGTTTTTGGATTTTGATCTGTGATTATAATTCCAAGCTAAGTGCACTTACTCACTCTCCAGAAATGCACATACTATTCCAGGTGAGGTCTGGCTCCTGAATACATAGCTTCCTGTGATCAATAACTTGATTCCAAATACTAATGATCCATATGCGTTGGGCAAGGCAAATAATTACGAATTTCACCAACTTCCCTGCTTAATTCACAGATGTCCCCCAGCCCCGTCTTCGGATCACCCACATTTTGCGTCCCCTGAATAGTCCCTGGGCAACATTGATTCAATTGTTACCAGTGGGAGATGGCAATTCCAGCATTCCTCTGAAACAAAGGAACAAAAGGACCCATGGAGCTATCAAACAAATTAAATCCAGATTATGGAAATTGCCGAAGCCTTGCTGTTTTATACAATGCTTATTAGAGATCCAATTATTTGGGGGATAATTTAATACGGCCGCTTTTCCCATGGAATCCATTCACCTGTTGAAAGCCGATGAGCTCTTGAGACGGATCAGGGCATGTTAATGTGCGTTGTCAATAAATTATGAAAACAATAATCGTGGTTCGTCAGCCCCCCTTCGGTGGAAAACTGTTTATTCTGATTTCAGTGCCAGCTGTCTCAAACTTTAATTTAAGTGCTAGCTAGAGGCAAGACATTTGGAATACTAGTTGAGAGTGTTTTATAGCCCGAGCAATATGTTTTACTAACCTCAAATACTATAGTGATGATGATTTTAATGGGAAGTATAATTTGTGTGCAGGGGTTCAGGCCAAGCCTGATTTACCCAGAATAGGCACATGGCTTGCGGGGAGAGAAATCCTCCTTGGGTTCTGACTTAACCAGATGCCAAACCTGGGATCAAGGGAAGGAGTGAGTCATGGGGTGGGGGAGAAGGAGGCGGCCACTTCACCTTGGAAAGCAAACTCATCGCAAATCATTTACCACGCTCCCTCCGGCTGAATGAGAAGCTACCACGTGAGCGGGGCAAGGCAGCTTGGGGCTGGAGGCAGGGGCGGTCTAAGGTCATTTTAAATGGCAAGCGAACATTATTTTGCCCCCCCCCCCCATGTAAAACAAATATACAATTATAATATCACAATACCATTAGTAGTATTATATTGTATCAATGTATATACAATATATTCTACCATACTCATACTATATTATATCATAATTATATTATACTCAGGTCTCCATGGTTAGCAAAACATTGTTCTTCCATCTTCGACAGCCTAGGCGACTGGCACCCTACCTGTCCAGGGATGACCTGGCCACGGTTGTCAGCGCCGCTTGGCCCGTTTGTTGACCTAACGGACCAAGCCCCGCGCACCATCAGATAAGAGCAACATCTGGCGGGCTTTGAACTGGAACTGGCGGGCTTTGATATGGAACCGCCCTTTGATGTGCCAGGCACCTTTCCTGAACTTTGATATGCGGAGAGCCGGATGGTCATCCCTGAGGAAGGAGGGGCCCAGCAGGGGGGCGGGCCGGGGAGGGCTTTTGAAGAGACTCTTGCGCGGGAAACCTTTAGTCTATATTTGCTTGCCCTGGATTAAGGACCTATTAAACTACTTATCCTTCAGCATCGTTGGAGTGAGCGTGGTTCATTAGACCCCCCTTGCCGGAGCTGACAACGGTGACCCAAGTGACGGTCATCTCAAGGCTGGACTACTGTAACGCCCTCTACATTGGCCTTCCCTGGTCGACAATCTGGAAACTCAAGCTGGTGCAGAATGTCGCTGCTCGCTTGCTGGTGGGAGCACCAGTGAGGGAGCACATCACTCCCATTCTGCGGCAACTGCACTGGCTTCCTATTGAGTACCGAATTGCCTTCAAGGTGTTGGTCCTTACCTTTAAGGCCTTGCACGGTCTAGGGCCTGTGTACCTGAGGAACCACCTTACCCCGCATGTTCCCCCGAGATCACTACGCTCGGAAGAGCGCAACCTGTTGGTCATCCCATCGATCCGCTCCTGCCTTCTGTCCACTACGAGACAGCGAGCCTTCTCTGTTGCGGCCCCTGTGCTATGGAACTCACATCCGGACCATACTCGTATGATTTCAGAGCTCGTCCCCTTTCGGAGGGCGTGCAAGATCGCTCTTTTTAGGCTTGCTTTTAGTTAAATCCTTTAGTTAAATCTAAAATGTAAAGGCACGCTTACGCTTATTGCCTATGAGTTTTAGGAATGTGCAATTCCATCATTTTATCACTGTTACACTCTGTGTTTTTATTGTATGCTGTGATCCGCCCCGAGCCTGCAGGGAGGAGCGGAATATAAAACTGAATAAATAAATAAATAAATACTACATTACAATATAATTATATAATAATATATTGACAGTATAATATAATATAACATTCTATTATACTATTATTATAAAATAATAAATAAAATTATTTATTTACGTAAAATTATCCTCTGCTAAATATTTTCATTACTCCTATAAAACTCAAATAACCCAAAATAAAGTAAAATAAAATATTATATATTACTATTTGCCTGCGCAGTTGCGCCTGTCTCTCCTTGATGCTCCCGGCCGGCGCGCGGGGGGAGGTGGTTGGTTGTGGTAGGGTTCACGTGATTAGGCCTGGCGAGGGAGTTTGCCTTAGCGCGCGGTGGCTACTTCCGGTGGCTGCTGTCTGGAGGGCTCCCTGCTTCCCTCCCTCCCTTCGCGCCCCGTCCCTTTCCCAAGCGCTGGCTGAGGCGATGGCGAGCAGCGGTGAGAGCGTCCCTCCGGAGGCGGAGGCGGTGCCCGAGCCCGGAGGTTCAGCTTTCGAGACCACCGAGGAGGAGGCAGGATGCTGTCTGGCGGGCAGGGGAATGCGCCCTTTACCCAGATGACGGCCCACGCGGCCGCGTCCTTTGCCTACCGGTAGGACTGCCCCTTTGCCTACCGGTAGGACTGCCCCTGGCTGGAGGTGGGAGGGAAGGCCCATGGACCCCATCAAAGAGTGATTTGAATGGAAAAGCCAGAAGAAATGCCTTCAGTAAATGCTTGGAGCCAAGACAGAGGAGCAAATGACACTCTCCTTGACACACCAGGCTGGATCTTTCCCCAAACACCTCTTGGCAGTGAAAATCCAGCCATCTGTATCTTGTTGAAACCTTACACATAAGTATGTTTCACAACGGAAGCCTTTGGCCCATTGGAATGCCTGCTTTCAGTTCAAGATGGTGGAAGTAGAACCTTACATGCGGCGTCATAGTGCTTGGATGTGCATGGCCATTTGGTCGCCCAATCGCCTCTGGGCTCAGCTATGGAAAACCGCCGTTGAACACAAAGACTGTGAAATGCAATGAACATTTATGCTACATAACCCTGATGTAGAATCAGAGTCAATACATAGGAAAGTACATAATTTTTACTAGGCCTGAGTAGGTCCATCGAAATGTTCCTAAAATCGGAATGAATTCGGATTAAAATCACTTTTGAAGCGGGTTTGAAGAGATATAAGCAACCTGGAAGTGAATTTGCCATTTCGAAGCCACGGCCTCCATTTCCGGAAAGGAATCGGTGGGTTTCCCTTCCCTGACCTTCCCTTCAGTGTGCGGCTCTCACCTCAGTTCTCAGCGGAGGGAAGGCATCCACATCCCAACTGGTGGTTAAACGCAGCTGTCACCCCAGTTCTCAGCGGAGGGAAGGCATCCGCGTCCAAACTGGGTAAAACATGCATGTCCGCCATTAATTAAGACATTCCGAATTTTTGGAATTAATTCGGGAAATTCTAAAAATTTTCTGGAAAATTTCAGAAGTCATTCAGATTCAAAGCAGCAGTGCCCCCTACATCCGGAACAGGTTTTGAAACTTTTTTTGTTTTTTTGGATCGCCCAGGTCTAATGTTTACTACCGTTTTAGGAAGTTCTGCTCTTTAGGGCAACCATCACTCTCTGTTTGAGCATCGAGTCAGGAAGACCTCAAATCAATTATTTCCCGAGCTATAAACACATGTAAATCCCTTTTCTGAATCTGGCCTGGTGGAACATACAGGCTACTTCAGACTGACGTCTCTGCTTTGGTTATTTGATCAATACCAAAGCCGGAATCTTCTTGGTGCTTATTCAGATTCCCAAGTTCAATCAAAAATCAATCAAAACTTTATTACGGTCACAGACCAGCACACAGATTCCCAAGTTGAGTACAAGATGGGGCTCTTGTAACATTAAGCCTAAACAAGTTGAGACGCATGTTGAGGTAGCATAAAACTCCATGAAGCTGGATGAATGTCGATCCTCCCTTACATTTCAGGCTCAAGCTGTAGCCATTCAGCTTGTGTACAGATTCGGAATGGTCGGTTTCCTTCGGCCAATCCAACTTGCCCACGGGGCTTGTTTAGTACTGCATCATGGACTTGGTCACCTTTACCTGCATTCCTTTGTTCTCAACCATGTGGACTTGGTGGGAGGGACTGTGTTGAGTGCCAAGGTGATGCCACCACCCTAACTCCTCCCCTTTCTGAGGTCATCTGAGGGGCAGGACTTCCTCTCTTCGGAAGTTCATAACGGCAAGGGCCCAGCCATCATGGCTTTTTGTCCATAACAGGACCATGTGGGAGCTGATCACAGCTCCTCCTCCCCTATTTGGCATCGCAGTTGTGTTCTAACTTCAGTCTGATTGCCTTGCCGCTCGCTCACTTGTTCCCTGTCCCCCATAATGGGCTGGATAGGAAATGAATCTTGTGGCTTCCCAGATCAAAAACGGATTTCTGTCCTCCTGAATTCAGGGGCTTCTGAAAAACGGTTTGGGACCCCCACCAAAATCTGGGACAACAGATTGCCATTTACCCAGATTACACAAGTCTAGTAGCCATTGCTTCCTAACATGGTACTTGCTTTGCTAGCAGAAAGTGGTGAACGGGGTTGAGGAGGAGATTCTATGACTTCATGAAGTATGTTTGCGATATGTCAAGAGGTATCTGTTATGCCCCCATGGGGCTTGTTTAGTACTGCATCATGGACTTGGTTACCTTTACCTGCATTCCTTTGTCCTCAACCGTGCGGACTTGGTGGGAGGGACTGTGTTGGGTGCCAAGGTGATGTCACCACCCTAACTCCTCCCCTTTCTGAGGTCATCTGAGGAGCAGGACTTCCTCTCTTTGGCCATTCCAAGAAAGAAGCCGCATGGACGTGCATGGAAACCCATCCATGCTGAGATAAAGCATCTTTGTCCACCTACAAAGCCACCCCTGTGCTCTCAACCAAGCCTGCAGTGCAAAGGAGGACCTGTCCTCAACATAGACTGCGTATTTTGGGTTTTTTTACAGGACTTTGTGGGCCTACAAAACCAGAGGGCAACAGGAAACCTGGAATCGAGGAAAGCACCATCACTCTGCAAACAAAGAGGCAAGTGATTGACCCCTTTTCTCAAAGGAACCTTTCTTAGCAACCAACTAAGCGTTTTTGGGCCACCAGTTGTTTTTCACTGGTTGTTATTCAATAAACCTGTTTGAGTTCAGAATTTTAAGTCTAGAACTCATTACTCAAAGACTTTCGGGTTTCTGTGTATGGGAAGGCTTTTTTCTGCCTTCAGGAACCAAAGCTTTCGCGTCCATCTCTCAAAAGCCACTTTTACGGGCCTTAGGGGCAGAAGAGTATCACAATCATGACACCGTTATTTATTTATTTTATTTCCACCATTTCTACCCCGCTCTTCTCTACCCCCGAGGGAGGGGGGACTCAGAGCGGCCTAACAAAAGGCACAATTCGATGCCAACATAATAAATACAATATAAAACCAAAAACATACAGCATTAAAACACATTAAAATACAATTAACATTAACACATCATACACATTCTCTTAAGTTAAAAACATTATTTCATCCATAACAGGAGCATTGAGCCATCTCCATCAACTTGCTGTTACAAATCCAGTCCAAAGTGCTGCATTGTGCTAATGTGCAAACGCTTGGTCACATAGCCAAGATTTCACTTTTTTCCTGAATGCCAGGAGGGATGGTGTTGATCGTATGTCGCTTGGAAGCGCATTCCACAGACAGGGAGCCACCACCGAGAAGGCCCTCTCTCTCATCCCCACCAACTGCATTTGAGAAGTAGGCGGGAGTGAGAGCGAGAGCAGGGCCTCCCCGGATGATCTTAAATTACGAGGTGGGACGTCTCGCCGGCAACAGACGTCTCACCGGCTGATGCGTTTGGACAAGTAAGCTGGGCCAGAACCGTATAGATCAGGGGTGCTCATTAGGTAGCTCGGGAGCTACTAGTAGATCTTCGGCCCTCTTCCAGGTGATCTTCGGGCCTCACCAGCTGGATGGGGTGCTCCTGCCATGTGCGCGCACACCCTGTGCGCACGCATGCTTCTGCTGCTGGCTTCCGCTCTCACAGTGCTTCTTTCGCCTGCGGGGCATTGCAGGAAGAAGGAAGCATGAGGTGGGGCCTCTGGAGGGAGCTCCCTGCCTCTCTCTCATCCAGAAGCAGCTGTGCAGCCTCCGTTGCCGGCGAGACAGGCAGGGCGGAGCGCTCCCTCTGGATGCCACGTCTCGTGCTTTTTCCTTCCTGCAATGCCCCGCAGGCGGAAGAAGTGCTGCGCAGGCGGAAAACAGCAGCAGGAGCACGCACGGTGGCAAGAGCACGCGGCGGCAGGAGCACGCGGGAGCGCACGGCAGCAGGGGCAGGTAGATCTTTTGGACTTGGTTGCTTTAAGAGTAGCTCGCATGCTGAAAAAGTGGTATAGAGCTTTAAAGGTCAAAACCAGCACTTTGAATTGAGCTCGGAAGTGGACAGGCAGCCAGTGGAGCTGACACAACAGGGGGGTGGTGTGCTCTCTCTGTAAGTAGCTCCTGTTAGTAATCTGGCTGCCGCCCGTTGGGACTAATTGCAATTTCCGAACTGTCTTCAAAGGCAGCCCCACGTAGAGTGCATTGCAGTAATCTATTCGGGATGTGACCAGAGCTTGGACGACCGTAGCCAGATCAGACTTCCCAAGGTACGGGCGCAGCTGGCGCATGAGTCTTAACTGTGCAAAAGCTCCCTTGGCCACCGCCGAAACCTGGGGTTCCAGGCTCAGCGAAGAGTCCAGGATCACTCCCAGACTTACTCACTAAGAACAAGCAAACCTGTGCATATTCCTTAACCTAGGAAGCATTTCCTGGATGCAGGAATATAGCAGAAATATAGCATGTCAGGGAAATGATTAGGCTACATTCAGTCTTCCTGACATATTGATATTTTCTGCAGCCTGAAGTAAGTAGTGCAAACTGACTCTGGTTTCCCTGTTCCGTAAAAGCAAAGTCCGATGCCAGTATTTGCTTGGATCTAAATCTAAGACGACATCCACCTGAGACAGACTGTCCCATATGGCCAAACGTATGTTACAGTCCTCAAGAAAGTTGACCTTCCTCATTTTAATATGGTTTTAACAGACCTATAATGAATGATTCCCAGAGGAGTCTGCCCATTTTTATTTATTTGTTAACACGCCTGCGAAAAGTGTGTTGTTCACCACTGTCGGCGCATTTGAATGGAAACGCCCTGACGGAAACTTGAAAAGGGAAATCTTAAATCAAAACAGTGCACCTCGAAGGCACCCCCGAAAGGCAATTAAAACAATTTCCGCATCTACAGCAAGGATAATGCCGCCTAAGTGCTCCCAAATTTCAACATCTGTTATGCCTTGTCAGGAGCTCGGCTCCCCCGCCCTGAGACAATTTCCAAAGATTTTTTTTTTGCCAATGTAATTCAATTTAAAGCTTTTAATGTCAACTCGACGGGTCAGGCAACTTTCTCCGCGTCTCCATTTGCTGCTCGTAAGACAAGGCGGGAACTATTATGAATGCTTTTTTGGCGGAGGGTTTTGATTCAGAACAAATTGCAACGGCATCTTGTTTCATTATTTGGAAAGCTTCTTTTGAAAACATTGCGCCATACCCCCCTTTTCTCTTACGAGCACATCGCGCCAATATCGGTCTGGTGAGTTATTTGCAGTTCTTCTGCATTGCAGACAGCCATTCCCATCCAACTGCAATTATTTGTAAAGTGCTATTGTAACTGTTCCTCTGTTGTCTGCAGAACTGTTTGCGAAACAATAAACTCAATCATGCATTTCGTTCCGTGAATGTTGCCCTAAGCAAGCGTGCTGACAAAATATCCATCCTCATTCCGCAAATGGCCACCGAAGCACAGTTCATGGGTAGCATTCAAACCGCTTCCCAAGCTTTTCAATTAGTAGCTGCCAGGTATGCCAAACCTTTTATTTGGAAAAACAAAGATGTGCGGAACCCGCTCCATGAGAAATTGGATCCGCGTTATCACAAGTATTTTGGCTTCCCTGAAAATTCCTCAGATGTTTAGCTTAAGGAGGAACCTCTACATCAGTGTTTTTCAACCTTTTTTGAGCCGCAACACATTTTTGACATTTGCAACATCCTGGGGCACACCACCAACCAAAATGATACAAAATGACACTCTAACACAGTAATACATATAGTTAATATGTTTTTAAATGTTTTTATTCACTCAGTGTGAAACCTGGGCCTGTTTCGATGAACGCAACATATATATGACTTCCTCTCACATATTTATACATGGCTATCATGTCTCCTCTCAGCCTTCTCTTCTTCAGGCTAAACATGCCCAGCTCTTGAAGCCGCTCCTCATAGGGCTTGTTCTCCAGACCCTTGTGAGATTTCACCCTGAGTGAAACTTGCTTCCAGTTAACTATGGATGTCATGAAGCTGTTATAGAAACAAGGGTGTAGACCAGTGTTTCCCAACCAGTGTGCCGGGGCACACTAGTCTGCCGTGAGCGATCATCAGGTGTGCCGTGGGAAATTGGAACCTCCAGGAGGGGAGGGGGGAGAGTCTAGTGTGTTGAAGTATAAAAACCCTAAGAACCCTACCTCGATAAAGGCACAAAATTACAAACACTCCCCCGTCCCCACCCGTTGTCAACTTGGTCTCTCCCTCTCCATGCATTGGGAAGGCCCGCTTCCCTTTCCCCAAGAAGAGACCTCCTTTTGCCTCCTGGGGGTTCTGTGTGGGAAGTTTGGCCCAGTTCTATCATTGGTGGGGTTCAGAATGCTCTTTGATTGTAGGGGAACTATAAATCCCAGCAACTACAACTCCCAAATCTCAAGGTCTATTTCCCCTGAACTCCATCTGCGTTCATATTTGGGCATATTGAGTATTCATGCCAAGTTTGGTCCTGATCCAACATTGTTTGAGTCCACAGTGCTCTCTGGATATAGGCGAACTACAACTCCAAAACTCAAGGTCAATGCCCACCAAACTCTTATAGCATTTTCTCTTGGTTATGGGAGTTCTGTGTGGGAAGTTTGTGTCTTTGTGCCATTCCTGCCAGGATATCTATGTTGAGTTCATTGAAAAAGGCCCAGGTTTCACACTGAGTGTATAAATACATTAAAAACATATTAACTATATGTATGACTGTGTTAGTGTCATTTTGTGTCATTTTGGTTGGTGGTGTGCCCCAGGATTTTGTAAATGTAAAAAGTGTGCCGCGGCTCAAAAAAGGTTGGGAAACACTGGTGTCGACCATCAATACTGTTAATGAATATAATTTATTAATGGTAATCCATAGTATAGATACAATAATAGCATAGCCTACCAGACAGAGTACAACAGAAATAGTATCCAAGCGGATAAAGGTGGAAACGCTTCGAGGAAAATATTAGTATCCAACCCTGATGGGTGTTTGTAAATTCAGTTTGAATAGAAGTTGAAGCGAAACCAAAATAAACCCGATGGGTATTTGTAATCTGAAACGCGCCCGATGGCGAAACCAAAGTAACCCCGATGGGTATTTGTAATCCTAAACGCGCCCGATGGCGGAAATAATATTGTAATCCTTTAAGCGCCCGATGGCGGGAAATATTATTATCAACTTCTATTCAAACTGAATTTACAAACACCCATCAGGGTTGGATACTAATATTTTCCTCGAAGCGTTTCCACCTTTATCCGCTTGGATACTATTTCTATTTCTTCACGTTTACCTACTAGCCCAGCCCTGTTCTCAGTTTCTATGAAGCTGTTATAGACAGTTCCTGGGGGGGGGGGGGGACTCTCAAAAAATCCAGTAAAATAGTAAAAGAAAAAATCCCAACATTTCCAAGCGGAGAGGCGCAATTTGTTTCTTGGAAACCTGTGAATGCTTCGGCCTCCCGATGCTCCAAGGTTTGCTCACTGCCCAATTCACCGACGTGGAGCTTCCGGCTTTGTTCTCGCGAGAAATCCAAGCCAACGCGAAAACGCCGACTCAATCACTTCCGCCCAGTGCTCTGCTTTTGTGGAGGAAGGAGGGAGGAAGCGAAAGAGGCCACACAGATCTATGAAACGTATCGGGAGGCTGAAGCAGCCCTGAGCACAGAGGCGGCCCCAGCGATCGCGATGTAAGCGGCCGCGTGAGAGCGCCACCGCTGGGCGTCAGCCTGCTGAGCAGGACCTGGAGCCATGCTGAGTTGAGGCTCCTGATGGCTTCCTCAAGGCGGACCTGGCCCTGGCATTCGGCTGAGCCCTTCTTTTGCCTCGGGGAGGATCTTTGGGAAGGGAAATAGGGAGAAAGAGCTGCTAGGAGTGGGAAGAGTGCCAATTTCCAACGATCGCTCACGGCACACTAGTGTGCCACGGCACACTGGTTGGGAAACACTGCTCTACATTCATAGCAGAATCCCCCATTGAGATTTATTTCGGTCACAAGCAATGGAAAAATTATCTGGTCACGTTTACAATAAATCCGAGGGTCCGCCCTTCAGGTAGACCCTTGGTTCCTCCTAAACGGGCTTGGCAATAGACACTCACAGGCCTGGCCTGGTTTCCTGTGCGAACAACTGCCATCTAGCCATGAGCAGTGTCGTATTCCCCCATTTCTACCTGTTCCCTTTTGAACCAGGATTGCTCAGTCTGCCCCACATGCACTGGTAACACAGTGAAGTTTTTCCACCTGACTTCGACAAGGCGCAGGGCATTCTCAATCATTGTTTCCGTGGCGTCCCGCCAGGGCCAAAAAGGGACTTTAAGAGGATGGACGAACTCTATGGCCCTGGGGGTCGCGTTCTAGTCTTCCCTTAAAAAGAACACCTGGAGAGTCTCTAAGCAATGAGTTCAGGACTCCAAAAAGGTGAACTCAAAACAAGGTTTATTTGCTTACAATCAGTAAGACTGATGGTCCAAAAGGCTTGAGGTTGGTTACTAAGAAAGTCCTTTAAACAAAGGGATTGCATTCATTTGCCTTTTGCAGAGCAAAGGTACCTTTCTGTTGTTTCCAGGTTTCCAGTTGCTCCTCAAATGGTCCGCTGGCTCACAAAGTCCGTGGGTCCCCAGAGATTACAGTGTATGGGTGAAAGGCTGGCTTTCCTATCACTGCAATCCTGGCTTGAGAGCGTTGGAAGACTATACATGAACGAAGGTGCTTGTCTGAGCCTGAGCTCCAGATTGCCGCCTGTTTCGTCCATGTGTTGAGCTTGGAAAGGCCAAAGAGAGGACGTCCTGCCCCTCAGATGACCTCAGAAAGGGGTGGAGTAGGGGTGGTGACATCACCTTGGCACCAAACACAGTCCCTCCCACTACATGGTAGAGGACAAAGGAATACAAGTTGACCAAGTCCATGATGCAGTACCAAATAAGCCCCGTAGGGGCATAATAGCCTTGGCTCTTTGGAAAACGTTGCCACCGGAAATGCGGGCTCTCCGAAATGTGGTAACTTTTTGGAGGGCCTGCAAGACTTGTTCAGACAGGCCTTTGAAAGCTTGTGATTTTAGCTTGTGATTTTAGCTGCGTTTTTATTGTGCTGTTTTACTTACTATTATATGTATGTTTTCCCATTGTTTGTCTTATTGAATTGTGTTGTAGACCGCCCCGAGCTGCTGGGAGTGTTGGTGTACAAGTCCAAATAGATAAATAAATAAATATTCAATGCCACATGTACAATCAGATAAAAAGCAATGCATCAAATACAAAAGAATGCAATAAAAACACATAAACAACCATAAAACTTCCCAAAGGTTATGATTATTCCAAATAGTATGAATGCCAATTGAACTCCAAAAGGCTCACGCTTCCAAAAGCCAGTGGAGATCCCTGAATATCCATTTTCCAAAAGGTTATAGAGATGCCGTTTTCCAAATAATAATAATAATAATAAATTGCAACCCCGAGAAGAATGTTGTGTGTCAGAATAGTAGTCCCTATGAGGCAAATATGAGTTGCTGCCTCATGTCTGCAAGATCAACTTCTCCTAGCTCAGAGTCTTAAGGCAGTGTTTCCCAACCAGTGTGCCATGGCACACTAGTGTGCCGTGAGCAATCATCAGGTGTGCCGTGGGAAATTGTAACCTCCAATCCCCTTTCTTCCCCCTCCTGCCGAACACTTTTTCTTCTCTACTCAGGCTCCCTTCTTCTCAGCCTCGCTCTGCTCGCTTTGCCTCACTTTGCGCTAGGGCGAGTCTGCACAGTTGCGCCCGCACGGCTCACGTTTTCCTCCCTCCCCCCCCCTCCTGAACATGCTCACGCTGCCCCCTCGGATCAAAATGGTGGCAGAAGCGGCAGTGTAGAAGAAAAAGTAAGTGTTGGGCAGGAGGGGGAAGAAAGGGTGCGAAGGGGGAGGAAGAGGTCTCTGTCGAAAACTGGCATGGGCAAACTTGGACCTTCCAGGTGTTTTGGACTCCAACTCCCACCATTCCTAGCAGCCTCAGGCCCTTTTCCTTTCCCCCCTCAGCCACTTAAGCAGGAAAGGGCCTCAGGCTGTGAGGAATGGTGGGAGTTGGAGTCCAAAGCACCCAGAGGGCCGAAGTTTTCCCATGCCTGTTTCAGGGACCTCAAAGTGGTGAGCCTCCTTCCAACATTGTGATTCTGGAGAAAACAAACAACAACATAACACAACATTGTTTGAGTCCACAGTGCTCTCTGGGTGTAGGTGAACTACAACTTCCAAACACAAGGTCAATTCCCAAGCAAACCCTTTCAGTACTTTCTGTTGGTAATGAGAGTTCAATATGCCAAGTTTGGTTCAATTCCATTGCTGCAAGAGTTCAGGATGCTCTTTGATTGTGTGTTAACTATAAATCCCAGAAACTGTAACTCCCAAATGTCAAGGTCTATTTTCCCCAAACTCCATCTGTGTTCACATTTGGGCATATTGAGTATTCATGGCAAGTTTTTTCCTGATCCAACATTGTTTGAGTCTACAGTGCTCTCTGGATATAGGTGAACTACAACTCCAAAACTCAAGGTCAATGCCCACCAAACTCTGATAGTATTTTCTCTTGGTTATGGGAGTTCTGTGTGGGAAGTTTGTGTCTTTCTGCCATTCCTGCCAGGATATCTATGTTGTGTCCATCGAAACAGGGCCATGTTTCACACTGAGTGTATAAATACATTTTAAAACATATTAACTATATGTATGACTGTGTTAGAGTGGCATTTTGTGTCATTTTGGTTGGTGGTGTGCCCCAGGATTTTGCAAATGTAAAAAGTGTGCCATGGCTCAAAAAAGGTTGAAAAACACTGTCTTAAGGCATCTTGATTTCACCATTGGCCTTTTCCCAGACCCTCCCCCCAGCCTATTTTTCCACCTTGGTCCTCCTGTGGACTGACGCCTGCCCTCTATGCGGGCCGTTCCTAATTCGACCAGGATTCATGCTCGGGCTCTTGCATCCTTGGCTGCCTCCGACAGCAGGCGAGAGACCGCGTGGGGCCATTGTGTGTCAGCACAGAGGTGGCCCATCTTCTGATGTGGTGACAGGGAATGAAGCTGTGAACCTTTCAGCATCAACCACGCCTGACATCCCTGACCAGCACCGGCTGCCAAGGAGCGGCCCCCGCCCGGCCCCGGCCCACCACCCCTTCAACCTGGCAGTCCCTTCCCACTAAAGAACTCAAAGGTCAATTTTCAATGAAGTTCTTACTTACTTGAATCAATGTCGCCTTGATTCTTTGTGAAGGGTGCAGCAGGCATAAAATGTGATATTGATTCTCACGATGCAGAGCATTCCTTTGTTCCCGGCCATTTCGAAAAATGCAAAGTATTTCTTTCATCCCACTGCAGAGCATGTCACCTTAAACAAACCTGGGGTCAGCGGCCTTTCCTGCCATTTCATGTTTAGCTCACTCACGCTTTCCATTTTCCCCTCGCCCTTCTCCTTTCTCCTCGGCTCCCCTCTTGTTTGCACCTTTTCCCTCTCCGAAGGTATTCTTGCAAATGGTTTTGGCTCTTCTCCTCGTCACTACTTTCCTGTTTTATTGTCTTCCCCCCTGATCTCTGGAATACTCTTTGGATTCTGATCTAATTCATCATTTCCACCTCTTTCTTGGCGATGCACTTTGGTTCTCTCTGACTCTCAACAAACTGTGCAAAGGAGAAGCTTATTGTGCAAACAAGACTGAACTAAACGGGTATACTGGCAAAAAACGGGAAATCCCAAGGAAGTTACTTCTATTCTTCTGTGTCAATAAGTCACATACAATCTTATCTTAAACCAAATGTATAACTCTATTCATTCAACAATGTATAAATTTGTACAATGCAAAAAAAAAGTGCACAGGTAGACACTCAGGTGTGGACTGGATAACCCGATATAGGAGGGATTTCCTTTGAACACAGCAAGGTCCAAAGTGCAAGGTATATAGTTCAACACAAGTTATACACCAAGTAACGTTCTACACCAGGGCTGTCCAACTTCTACCGGACCTGTGGCCGGAATTCTGGTCACTGATGACCTGGGGGGCCGAAGGGTCTGCCTCTGCCCCCGGCTCCGCCCTGCCCTGCCCCCGGCTCTGCCCCCTCCCCCTCCTCTGCCCCCTCCCCTCCCCTTAACATAAGGGGAGAGGGAGAGAATGGAACACATGGGGGCATACATAAACAATTCCATATATTTAATATTAACATAAGGAGAGAGGGAGAGAATGGAACACCTGGGGGGCATACATAAACAATTCCATATATTTAATATTAACATAAGGGGAGAGGGAGAGAATGGAACACATGGAGGGCATACATAAACAATTCCATATATTTAATATTAACATAAGGGGAGAGGGAGAGAATGGAACACAATGGGGGCATAAATAAACAATTCCATATATTTAATATTAACATAAGGGGAGAGGGAGAGAATGGAACACATGGGGGGCATACATAAACAATTCCATATATTTAGTATTAACATAAGGGGAGAGGGAGAGAATGGAACACATGGGGGGCATACATAAACAATTCCATATATTTAATATTAACATAAGGGGAGAGGGAGAGAATGGAACACAATGGGGGCATAAATAAACAATTCCATATATTTAATATTAACATAAGGGGAGCCCCCTGATTCAGCCTACCTTCCCAAATGCGCAGGATCCAGGAGAAGCCGATCCACGAGACAGGCCATGAACGACCGAGCCAGGCGCTGAAGAAGGTCTGTGTGGGCCGCAGGGATTTAGTAGCCGAGATTTCGGCAACAGGAGGAGTATCGCGCGACTACGCGAGCCACATGAGATTTCGCTCTGAACGCAGGCGTGATCTCGCGTTGAGAGCGAAATCCCGTGTGGCTCACGTAGTCTTGCGATACTTGCTCCGAAACCCGGAAGTGGGTAATTTTATTATTATTTTTTATTTTATTTTTCTATTTTTATTTTTTATTAAAATGCTGAGGGGGCCAGAGGAAAGGGGCTGGGGGGCCGTGTACGGCCCTGGGGCCGCCTGTTGGACAGCCCCGTTCTACACAATACAGAGTTCTACACAAAAAGTACAATATCAGTGGAAAATTCCGTAGTTCGATACAATTTTTTAAAAGTCCGAAGGAGTAATCCAAATCGCGGCTTAAATAGCTGACGGCAGTGAGGCAGTTCATTGAACGCACCCGATTGACTCACAGTCTCGGTATTCCAATGGTGAACGGGCGAGGAGCTAAAGTAGCAGCCATCACTGCGTGGGTCGAGTTGGAAGTACGCCAATGGCTCGAAGTATGAGGACGCCACACAAAGGCCATTTCGCGTCATGTAGACGCTTCCTCAGGGTGTTCCAGTTCCTCAGGACGCTCCTCCTTGGTATTATACTGCCATGAATAACATCACACTCCTTTTTGGAACTAGAGGACCATCTGTATAAATATATACCCAACAATAAGCTTACAGAACCATGGCAAAAGCAAAAGCAGCAACACGGAAAAGCTATAATAAACATACCAATTGGCAGGAAAACAGGAACATCACAACAGGTACCAATTTATACATTGTTGAATGAATAGAGTTATATATTTTGTTTAGATAAGATTGTATGTGACTTATTGACACAGAAGAATAGAAGTAACTTCCTTGGGATTTCTCTCTGACTCTCACCCATGCTGTCCGTTCAACCGAAACTCTTTTACACCTTATTTCACTCAAATTTACAAACTTGTAAAACTTCTTCATACATTTTTGAGCACTAAATCCAAAAAACTTCCCCTGTGTTGCACTAAGGCCTTTCCCTACAGTGAAGAGACGTATATCCCATGTGTTTCCTTTTAACTAGCTACTAGGCCTGGTTAGTAGGGGTGGTTGATCCATCAAAAAATTGTTTCTAAACTCGCATGGGGGGGGGGGGTTGTCAGCGGTGGTTCGATATAGAAATAGTTCCAAAAAATTTCTGTATAATTTCGTTATTGAAACATAATTATTAACGAAAATTTGTTACTATTTCCTGTTAGTTCTCAGCAGGGAAGGAGGAGGAGAGGGCATCCGCACCTCCTTCCCTGCTGTGCTGAGAACTAAAGCGCATCAAGCATTGGTTTGCAGGGAAGGAGATGTCCTTAGTTTGAAGCGTTAGTTTGCAGGGAAGGTGATAGTCCTCCGCACCTCCTTCCCTGCTAAGACCTAACGCACCTCAAGCCTTGACGCGCTTTAGTTCTTAGCAGGGAAGGAGGTGCGGAGGGCATCCCTTCGCCTCCTCCTTCCCTGCTGAGAACTAACTCCGAGATTCGGAGGAATTTCCTCCTGTTCTCCAGGCTCTCCCCCCGCTTGTGAGGGAGAGCCTGGGGAACAGGAGGAAAGCTCGGCTGGGCTGCTTCCAAAGCGCCTGCCTCAGCTGGCGAGAGGAGAAAGGAGGGTGCTGCTGCTGCTCTCGTGAGTTGAGAACTGAGGAGGGGGAAAACGACCTAATAACGTGCCCTTTACAAAAATGGCAATCCCGGGTTCGGTTTTGAAACTTCACTTCCGGGTTGGACGCCGAGGGTCGATAGAGGGTCAAAATAATATCAAATACGAAATATTAATGGGTATCAAAGTATTTAAATTGGAGATATCCACCCCTACTGGTTAGATTTTTCAGAATGCTATGAAAATTGGAATAAATTTGGAATTAATTCACTTTTGAAGCGGTTTTGAAGCGATGTAAGCAACCCGGAAGTGAATTTGCCATTTCGAAGCCACCACCGCCATTTTTGGAAAGGAATCGGCGGGTTTCCCTGGCCTTCCCTTCCGTGTGTGGCTCTCACACCAGTTCTGACCTGGAGGGAAGGACCTCCGCATCCAAACTGGGTGTTTTAACCCAGTTAGGAGTGGATGCCTTCCCTCCGAGTTAGACCTGCCGCAAAACACGGCTGTCACCCTCGGTCTAAAACGGTGGGAAGGCATCCGCTCCAAACTGGGTTAAACATGCGTGTCCACCATTAACAACGCTATTCTGAAATTTCAGAATTAATTTGGAAATATTCCAATTTTTTTTCAAACACTTTCCGAAGTCAATCAGATTCGAAGCGCTAGCGCCCCCTACATCTGAAATGAGTTTCCGTTATGTTATGTGACATCTCACGAAAGTTGTATAGTAGTTCCGTGTGGACGACTGACGGTATTATATGGAGCTCAAACCATAAACTACTGTACAAGTTTCGTTTATAAAGCAATTGGCACAAATAGAGCACGGAGTTCTGGAATTTCCTTTAATAAGTCACGAATGTCGAAATTTGGATTATAACTACCTACTGGAAATCCTTTTATATACCGTATTTTTCGCACCATAAGACACACTTTTTTCCTCCCAAAGTGGGAGGAAAAATCAGCTGCGTCTTATGGTGCGAATATGCAGGCGGGGGGGGGAGGCGCTGGAGCAGAGGGAGGGCGGCAATATACTCACCCTGTCGCCGCCTCTCCTCTTCTCTGGTCCGTTCTTGCGGCGGCGGAGGGACGCTGGTTCGCTCGCCATCTGCCTCCTTTGCTTCCCCACCTTTGCTTCCCTCAAGGAAAGGGCGGAGGGAAGCAAAGGAGGCGGAGGGAGAGCGAACCGCCGCGTCAGCTGTGACGTGAGCGGTTCGCTCGCCTTCGCTCCTTTTGCTTCCTCCGCCCTTTCCTTGAGGGCGGGAGAAGCAAAAAGGAGGCGGAGGGAGAGCAAACCGCGTCGTCAGCTGTGACGCGACGGTTGCTTCGCCTTCGCCTCCTTTTTGCTTCCCCCCACCCTTTCCTTGAGGGCGGGGGACGCAAAAGGAGGCGGAGGGAGAGCGAACCGCGTTGCGTCAGCTGTGACGCGAGCGGTTCGCTCCTCCTCCGCCTCCTTTTGCTTCCCTCCGCCCTTTCCTTGAGGGCGGGGAAGCAAAAGGAGGCGAGGCGGAGCGAACCGGCCAAGCGCCACAGCTGACGCGCGACACGCCCGCTCTCCCTCCGCCTCCTTTTGCTTCCCTCCGCCCTTTCCTTGAGGGCGGGGGAAGCAAAAGGAGGCAAGGCGGAGCGAACCGCTCGAGTCACAGCTGGCGCGACGGGTTCGCTCTCCCCTCCGCTCCTTTTGCTTCCTCCGCCTCAAGGAAAGGGCGGAGGAAGCAAAAGGAGGCGGCGGCGGAGCGAACCGCTCACGTCACAGCTGACGCGACGCGGTTCTCTCTCCCTCCGCCTCGTTTTGCTTCCCTCCGCCCTTTCCTTGAGGGCGGGGAAGCAAAAGGAGGCGGAGAGCGGAGCGCTCGCGTCACAGCTGACGCGACGCGGTTCGCTCTCCCTCCGCCTCCTTTTGCTTCCCCCGCCCTCAAGGAAAGGGCGGAGGGCAGCAAAAGGAGGCGGAGGTGGAGCGAACCGCTCGCATCACAGCTGACGCGACGCGGTTCGCTCTCCCTCCGCCTCCTTTTGCTTCCCTCCGCCCTTTCCTTGAGGGCGGGGGAAGCAAAAGGAGGCGAAGGCGGAGCGAACCGCTCGCGTCACAGCTGACGCGACGCTTTTCGCTCTCCCTCCGCCTCCTTTTGCTTCCTCCGCCCTGAGGGCGGGGAAGCAAAAGGAGGCGAAGGCGGAGCGAACCGCTCGCGTCACAGCTGACGCGACGCGGCTCGCTCCCTCCGCCTCTCCTTTTTGCTTCCCCCGCCCTCAAGGAAAGGGCGGAGGGAAGCAAAAGGAGGCGCGAGCGGAGCGCTCGCGTCACAGCTGAGCGCGACGCGCTCGCTCTCCTCCGCCTCCTTTTGCTTCCCGCCCTCAAGGAAAGGGCAGAGGGAAGCAAAAGGAGGCGAAGGCGGAGCGAACCGCTCGCGTCACAGCTGACGCGACGCGGTTCGCTCTCCCTCCGCCTCCTTTTGCTTCTCCCGCCCTCAAGGACAGGGTGGAGGGAAGCAAAAGGAGGCGGAGGCGGAGCGAACCGTGTCGCGTCAGAGCTGACGCGACGACGCGGTTCGCTCCGCCCTCTGCCTCTGCCTCGTTCCCCCACCTTTTTTCCCTCAAGGAAAGGGTGGGGGAAGGAAAAGGAGGCAGAGGGCGAGCGAACCAGCGAGCCCTCTGAGAAGATGCACCTGCTGATAAGACTTACCTAGATTTTAGAGGGGAGTGAAAATATTTTTTTCCCTATTTTCCTCCTCTAAAATCTAGGTGCGTCTTATCATCCGGTGCGTCTTATGGTGCGAAAAATACGGTACCTCTTTTCCAATAATTGATGGATCACTTATGTATGGACATTTAACCCGGACTATAACGAACTCAGATTTCCCAGTACGGACTTTGAGATACTCCAGACTCCTATATGCGAAGTATTTTGCACTTTATCTACACAGCGTTTTGTATTTATTAGAATATATTACATGCTTTATAAACTCATTAATGAAATACATTTTGATAACAAAATTGCATTGGCTTGTTGTATATTGAGCACAAACACTTTTTTGTCCTAGTGGGTAGTGTCCTCCTGAAGATTGCCAGGGTGGGGCTTGCCTAATATCTCTGGGGAGCGAATTCCAGAGCCGAGGGGCCATCACAGAGAAGGCCCTCTCCCTCATCCCCACAAGTCGTGCTTGTGATGGAGGTGGGAGCGAGAGAAGGGCCTGTCCAGAAGATCGAAGAGAACGTGTGGGTTCGTAGAGTATCATGTATTCCATCTGTCATTTCTTTCCCTCTTGAAGTCAAGACAAGCTCCTTCTTCATGATCTATATTTGATCCTTTCCTTCTCCCCTCCTCACTAGCAGAGCAATGGCAGCAATAACAGAGGTCCCTCAGAAAGCATGACAGAGGTTGGTTGCGAAGCCATGGAAGTGCACGGTGAGAACAATATGCTCCTCCATGTCATTTATTTATTTATTTATTTATTTATTTATTTATTTATTTATTTATTTATGCTTCACATTTATACACCGCCACTCCCTGGAGGGTCGGAGCGGTTTACCGTAGTATGCATAAAATTCAGAATACAGATACAGTGTTAACAAGACTAACTATTTATTAAGATGCTTAAGATCATCCGTAGAGGCCCTGCTCTCGGTCCCGCCTGCTTCGCAGGCGCGATTGGTGGGGACGAGAGACAGAGCCTTTTCAGTGGTGGCTCCTCAGCTTTGGAACACCCTTCCTAATGACATCAGATTAGCCCCCTCCCTCCTGATATTTCGCAGGAAGGTCAAGACCTGGCTATTTGACCGGGCATTTGCAAATGAAATATGGTTATCAAATAGAGACCTAAGGAACGGCGATGATGCAATTGGAAATCGACTTAATAATGAGACGCTGATATTGTGTTTTTAATGTTCAATGTTAAATTGTATATGTTGAAATTGTATTGATAATTGTTGATTTGTTTGTCTTGAGCAGTTCTTGCCATTTGTACACCGCATCGAGTCGCCTTCGGGCGGAGAGAGGCGGTCTAGAAGCAAAGTAAGTAAATAAATAAATAAACTAATAAATTCTAAAAGTGAATATAAATAACTAGCTAACAGTAAGAATCAAGTCAGACCCAAGGATGCTTGAGGCGTCCTGGAAAGAGGCAGTTTCATAAAGGGCTGCTGGTTCAGGATGGCTGTTTTCCTCTGAGTTCCAGAAAAGGGGGGGGGGGTGACCACCCGAAGATGGAAGGTGGACTCCAGATAGGGAGGACAGTGGGTTCGCTAGTTCCACTCCAGGTGTTGCCGTTCGGCTGCAGCACCCGGAGTTCACGCCTCAAAAGATCCTGGTGCCAAAGCGTCGACGGCGGGCACCACCCCACTGAAGTCCACATCCGTCTTGGTTCCGATGTCCTTGTAGTCGCTCCCAGAATGCTCTGGGGGAGCTCTGCCACTCCGCCTCCAGGGCCCGGAAGTCCTTGATGAAGAGTTCCGAAAGTCAAGGTCCTCAGAAGACACCGCCTTCGTCTCCTCCCCGCTCGTCGGCCACGCTTGTGACTGAGACCTCTAGGGTTTCGTTGGGGGAAAGGCCCAAGGGCGGCTTCCTCCTCGGCGTCCCCAAGGTCAGTCGCCACCTTCTGTTGTCTTCCCAAAGTCTGTCTTTCCGATAGGGAGAGACAGCAACGTCTTCGGCGATTCTCCGGCGCTCGCAGCACTATCGGAGAAACAGAGTCAGTCTCCGGGGCCCCAGGGACATTCGGCATCTCTGATCCCAGGCCACCGAGCCTGAGCCTCTCAACTTCTGGGGAGTCCGAAGAGCCGCGTAGCTTCCTTGTCGCCCCCAGGTCCCCCTCCGTTAGCCTCTCCTCCTTAGCCATCCATCCAGGGGCGGTCCGACGTATACACGAAGTAAGCGGCCGCTTAGGGTGCCAACTTCTGGGAAGGGCGCCACCACGCTGGCCGCACCGCCATAGCAAACCTCCCTGCTGCTGCGTCGGCTTCAGCGCCTGGCCTGCAGGAGCTTCTGGGCATGCACGGAGATTTTCGCTCATGCGCAGTGGATCCGGAGCTGAAATTGAGCTCCGGAGCCACTGCGCATGCCCAGAAGCTCCTGTAGGCGCTGAAGCCGAAGCCTGTAAACACGTCACGTCAGCACTCCATCCGTTTTCAGCACACAGGGGGTGGAGGCAAAGGGGGAGGGGGAGGAGACAAAGGGAAAGGGGGCGGAGACAAAGGGGGCCCCAAAGTAATGTTCGCTTACCATATAAAATAACCCTAGACCGCCCCTGCATCCATCCCACCTACTGATAGGTCACTGTAGAGTTCTTTGTACATTTTATGGACTAATGCTGACAAGAGTACAATGAACACACACCTGATGCAGAGCAGAAATAGATCCAGCCATTCCAATCCATTGCATGATCATGTGAAAGACCTTTGACTGTAAGGTTAACATGTTAGCAAAAAGTGCCAGGTACATAAGCACACATACACATAATAAGCATTGGGTGGTTAAAGAAAGACGACAGTGTGCCCACTACCTCAGGCACAAAAATCCCTCTTACACACTCCAGCACGAAGTGTATTAGAGCAGAATCTAGTGAAAATGCAATATGTGGCTCCAAATACCTCCAAACAAGCAATTTACCACTGAAGCTGAGGGCAAGTTGCTTGTGTCCCGACTTTTAATACCCAGACGATTTGTGGCCTCACACAATTCTTGCCTCAGGCAAGCGTTGCGCTGGAGTTCTAATGGGTCTAGTTTGTTTGCCTGTCAGAAACTCAAAGAAACAGGGAGGCGAAGGCCTATGCTTTGCAAAAGGCAGAGATAATGAGAAGGTCTGTCATGGGAAGAAATAGCCAAAGCGTAGATTTCTCCAGGGGGTTGGCCTGGGAGAAGGCAGAAGAAGCTGGGCATGACTGTGACAGCGCAGCCGAGCATTTCTCAGCCACGTGAGCATCTCCAGAGGTCACTGGCCCATGCCTCTTGAGTTCTAGAACAGAACATTGTTGCAAAGACTACAGCCATGCCTAGAGAAGGCAATGTGACTTTTGATAAGAATCATGGAATCACGGGGATTATACATCTTTTAGTCTTCTCTGCCAAAGCATGCTGGTGTCTCACCACAGTGTTTCTCAACCAGTGTGCCGTGGCACACTAGTGTGCCGTGAGCGGTCATCAGGTGTGCCGCGAGAAAAGCTCTCTGCCCACCTTCCTCCCCCCCCTCCTGCTGAACTCCTGCTGCTTGGGAGAGGAGAAGGAAGGGCCGGGCAGTGGCGAAGAAGAAGGGCGTTTCCCCAACCAGCCTCCAATCCGCTATGACTCTTGCCCCTTGCTTGTTGAAGCCGCACGGAGGAGGAGCCCTGCCTACTGAAGCCCGTCCACCGCTCATGCTCCTCTGTGGGAGAGCTGAAGCCGGGGGCATGGCGCAGCCTGGCTCCGCCCCATTCCCCCGGCTTCAGCACTCCCACAGCTTTGCCAGCCTTGAGGGGGGATAGTGCCAAGCCAGCAGTGGCAGAGCCAGCACAATGCTGGCTTGGCACTGCCCCCAAAAGCTGGCGGCTGTGGGAGAACTGAAGCTGGGGGAGGGGAGGGGCATGGTGTGGCCTGGCTGGCCTGGCTCTCCCCCCAGCTTCGGCACTCCCAGCAGCTGCTCCCAGCAGGTCACCATCCTCCAGCCGTTCTTTACTGTGTTACAGTGTCATTGTGGTTGGTGGTGTGCCCCCGGATTTTTTTAATGTTAAAAGTGTGCCGCGGCTCAAAAAAGATTGGGAAACATTGTCTCACCAGACAACAAATCCCATGATAACATAGCATTGAGCCATGACATTCCCCAGGTATCCAATTTATTGTTAAGAGCCTTGGGGTAACCCTGGACCCTCTGCTGTCGATGGAGGCACATGTCTCCGCACGTCAGCAGAGTGGCATTTTTCCATCTTCGCCAGGCAAGGAAGCTGGCCCTTTATTTGTCCCGCTGCGACCTGGCCACAGTGATCCAAGCCACAGTCATCTCAAGGCTAGACTACTGTAACACTCTGTACATTGGCCTCCCTCTGTCGGTGATCTGGAAACTCAAGCTGGTGCAGAACGCTACAGCCCGGCTCCTTACAGGGAGTCCGGTGACTGCCCACATCACGCCCATCCTGCGCGAACTGCACTGGCTACCGGTAGAATGCCGGATCACCTTCAAAGTGTTAGTTTTAACTTTCAAGGCCTTATATGGTCTGGGGCCAGTGTACCTGCGGGACTGCCTCATCCCGTATTCTCCCGCCAGATCGTTACGTTCTGAGGAACAGAACCTCTTAGTCATTCCCTCCCATCAAATGTATCGCTTGACGGCAACCCGTCGGTGGGCCTTTTCAATAGTGGCTCCAACACTCTGGAACTTGTTGCCTGCAGACGTTCGTGCCATGGAGAACATCCTCCCATTTTGGAGAGCATGTAAGACCTTGTCTGTTCCAGCAGGCTTTTGGGGCTGATGAGCTGCAGTCCACGTCGCATGCCGCCACATGTGTTCATCTGTCTTACTCTGTGCCACATTGTATCTAGTAGGCATGAGAAAAAAGTTATGAAAATGAATTGTTTCGTAAGAAATTCGTAAGAAATGCTACTTTCGAGCTTTTCCGCACCTGGAAAGCCAACCAGGAAGTGGACTTAATTTTTCGAACTTTGGGGCCAGGATTTTCTTAAGTGTCGTTATTAGGTCGTGAGGGGGCATAAGGGGGCACCCTCCTTCTCTCACCACCCTCCCGCCTCCCTTGCCAATAAGTATTATGGCAAGGCAAGCCCTAAACTTGCTCCTTCTTTCGGCTGGAAGCCTGGAAAAAATGTAAACAGAGAGGATTACTCAGAAGTAAATCTGCAAAGGAGGGCACTTTGGATGAAGGGTCCTTCTTTGTGGATTTACTTCTGAGTAATCCTCTCTGTTTACATTTTTTCCAGGCTTCTCTGCCTCTCCTGCCTGCCAGCCAGGATCTAAGGCATCAAAGAGTATTGGGGTGAGAAACCAACCTAATGTATAATAGAATGAATGCTACTGTAAGTGCCTAATATTATAAGTAATCCAACTGGTCATACCTACTTTCCATGCACATGCAATAATACAGCAGTAATAACAATGGGTATAAGAAGAGGTAAAATTCAAACCGAAGTATTCTGACTGGTCTCTTCTCATGCGGTGCAAATGGGGCTCGGGAAATTAGCCAGGAGGAAAAGCCAGCGTTTTCTGCTTGGGAGCACACACATACATATTCTTGGGAGGGGGGGATTTGCTGCAGAATCTTCTCTATGAGGCCGGGATTCTGCAGCAAATCCCCCCCAAAGAATATGTATGTGTGTGCACCCAAGCAGAAAACGCTGTCTTTTCCCGGGCTAATTTCCCGGGCTCACAGAGAAGAGCCCGTTTGCACCGCATGAGGCAGGGACCAATCAGAATACTTCGGTTTGAATTTTACCTCTTCTTATACCCATTGTTATTACTGCTGTATTATTGCATGTGCATGGAATGTAGGTATATGACCAGCCTGGGCAAACTTTGGCCCTCACTCCCTCGGGATTGGAGTGAGAGAGAGGCAGAGAGGAGCGAGGGGGGCTCCTCCTCCTTTTCTTTTGCTGCTTCCAAGAATAGAATACCCCCACCCACCCACCCTCCATCCTATTTGGAGAGTCCCATCTAGAATTCAGTGTGATTTATTCAAGTTTTTGCCAACAACACCCAGAAAACCCAGCCAATTTACCAGCTGTTAGGATTTCTGGGAGTTGTAGGCCAAAACTATCTGAAATGCGATGCGCTGGCATACAAACTACTAACAAATTTCGTTAGTAATTAAGTTACATTTTAGAAATTTTTGGAAATTTTTTGTAAATCTTTCTTTACTAATAAAAAAAAATCCCCATTTGATTTTAGAATCGCCATTTTTGGGTTCTAAACCATGCCTAATTATTAGGCTTGTGCAGTCCAGGTAAACATTGACCCATTTCATGCCATAGCTTTTGGCAAGTTCTGTTTCAGAGGAGGTGCTCAGCTGCAGGCAGGCATGTGCGTTTTCACACAATGGGTAGGAGCCCATTGTGGGCATGCATGATACCTTATATGTAATTGTTACTGTGATTTACATTATATGAATTGTTACTGTGATTTACATTATATGTGTTTATTATTATGAATTAGAATAATACATGATAAATACTCTATACTTTGACACTCTGTGTTTGTGTTGCTAATACAGCAACTCCCCCTCTTTTGTGTATAGAAGAAAAAGTGTTCGGCAGGAGGGGGAAGAAAGGGTATTGGAGGTTCCAATTTCCCACGGCACACCCGATGATCGCTCATGGCACACTAGCAAGGGCGGCCCGACCTAATTTGGGGGGGGGTACGTGAAGAAAATGTTGTCGCCCCCCGCCGCCGCGTCACTCACCGCCGCCACCACACGCACACTGCCACCGCCGCAATGCCCACACCGCCGCCGCCACGCCGCCGCCGCCACAACCAGCCCCATCGGCCACGGCACACCTCCGAGGCGCACCTTTCTGCACGCGCCTCCCTGCGCCGCCGGCCGCCCACGCGCAGAAGCACCTACAGGCGCTATAGTGCCTGTAGATGTTTCTGCGCACGCGCGACCGTCCGCTCATGCGCACTCACTCCCAAGCACGCCTGCCGCTTTGGAGCCAGCGCGCACGCGTGCAGTGCAGGTTTTGCGCATGCGCGCTGGCTCCAAAGCGGCAGGTGCGCTTGGGAGGGAGTGTGCGTGTGCGGATGTTCGCGCGTGCGCAGAAACATCTACAGGCGCTATAGCGCCTGTAGGTGCTTCTGCGCGTGCACGGACGGCAGCGCAGGGCAGTGTGGCGGCGGTGGGGGCGCGGAGTCGACGTGGCGGTGCCCCTCCCATCCAGTGGTGCCCCTCCCAGCCGGTGACGCTCTACGCGACCGCGTAGGTGGCGGAATCGCTGGGGCCGCCCCTGCACACTAGTGTGCCACGGCACACTGGTTGGGAAACACTGCTCTAGACAGAACAGTGGCCGAGGGGCAGGGTCTGGAGGCAAAGAGAGACCTTCGCAGCCACATCTATGTGAGGCCCCCACAATCAAAATTCATCGGGGTCATTTGGGCCTTTGATAGTCAAATACAGCCTGAGGGAGCGGGACCAGAATCGTGTGTCAGAACAAGCGGCCACTGGGGAGAGCCATCCCGTGTCCACTTCTGCCTGGCCTCATTTGTCTTCCACGCAGTGATTCATGAATCCACTCTCAATCCTTTTAAATGGAAAACAGCTCTTGCCGATGCCGAGGCTCGCTTAGGATCACTCAGCTCAAAAGTTGACCCTGGATACAAGCCCGTCCCAAAACACTCCTCATTTGGAAAGCATTAAACCCTCAATCGGAGACGGTCTCCAAGGGACTTCCCCATTCCGGGAGTCCTCTAAATCTGCCACAACTTTTATTTTGTTCCGTCTTTCTCCCCGGGTTTTGCATCAGGAATATTATCTAACGTCTCCTTTGAAAAAGCCCAGCTGCTTGGCAGACACAGTAACCGTATCCAGAGTTGGAGATGCGGCCATCTTCGTTGCATTCCCACATCTGCAGGCCTCGGAGAAACAGGCAGCCCTGCCTCCTGCTCACACGCAGCACATTCCGACAAGAGTGTGCATTTCCTTTCCCTCACTCTCCGGATCACAAGGGTCTTGTTCATTTCACACATGTTTGGCATCAAGGGCTCCTGCTTGATATCACTGCGCCTTGAGTGATACGAAGACCTCGATATTAATCTCTTTTAAGGAGAAGCATCTGGTTGTAAGCTAATAAACTCTCAATTTGTAACTACGAGGGGAAGCCCGCTTCCCAAGACATTTTGTGCGACACCCGATTTGGCTCAGGAAGTTGAATATCGCTTCTTATCTCCACTTTCCCTTGAATTTTGCGTTTCCGGATTGCAAACCACATCACGAGAACTCCAAGTTCAAACCCCCCTCCCCTTTCCCAAAGAGTTTTGATGTCCACATGTGGCGGAAACCTTGCTGGGATGTTCAACTGGCAACGCACTTGATTCAGGGAGGCAGGCGTTCAATCAGCCGCCTCTGGGAAACCTTCCCCTGTTCTGGAAGGAACCTGACACAAACCAGCTGAAGATTGCGCAATGCCAGACAGTGCTACGACTTGACTGTGTGACAGATAGGCAGCACATAGTGTTGGCCTGTGGAGGAAAGGCTTGGAGACGGAGAGGCAGGGAAAGTTGCTCATTCAGTGTCCAGGCGTTGAGCCATAATCACAGTTTGGATAGCGTTGCACTGCAGAATATCTCTTGTTCTTTATTTTATGTATTTCCAACATTTCTACCCCGCTCTTCTCAACCCCCGAGGGGCGACTCAGAGTTAGGGTTGCCACTTTTTGATATAAGAAACTAGCTGTACCCGGCACGCATTGCTGTGCCCTATTTAGGAGATGCGAGAAAGTCTGAGTATGTAAGGGTTGGAATTGATGTTAGTTATGATCTTGGTGGGGTCATGGCTGTGTCGTTGTGGGTTGTTCTGGTGGGTGGGATGTTGAAGTCCTGTGAGTTGTTGGTGTGTGGTGTTGCTGGTGTTCTGCAGAGCTTGTGGATATACAATGTTTTGTGTCTTTCCGTCTGCTGTGTTGATGTAGAGGTTCTGTGGTTTCCCAACTCTGGAGCACACTACGTAGAGTTGTCCGTGGGAGAAGCATTCTGTGTCAAGGTCTATGCCACAGATTTGCAGTGTTTGTCCTTGAGCCTTGTTTATGGTGATGGCAAAAGCTAGTGTAGTGCAGTGTCTTTCTGTTCTGGCGTTTGTTCTGCCCTGTTTGTGTGATGTATGTAGCGTTGCAAGTGTGTTGTCTGAATGCTATTCTTTTTTTAGGAGGCATGGCTTGTCTTTTGGGTCAGCTTATGCCTGTGTGGAAGGAAGGAATGGCATACAAATGGGTGGAGCAGTAGACGCAAGGTTGTGTTATGTGCGTATTGTGTTGTGTGTAGGTATTACTTTTGTGTTATTCTGGGGGTATGTGTTTGTCTGTGGTGCCTGTGTCCCTGGTGCCCTATTTGTCTCCCTCCTAGATCTTGACCGTGGCAGTTTAACCCTCAACTGAAATCACTCAGCATTCTAAGTGGCTTTGCCCACCGTTACTATGGTAACTGATTTTGCCCAATGGGTTTGGCTGGCTGCCACAGAGGATGCTGGGAAATGTAGGGTTTTTTTGCATCGTTGTTTTGGGGACCTTCTAGGTTTTTGGGGGGGAAAGTTTCTTTGCTAAAATCCTTACTTGCCTGAGGCCTATTTGTGTTGGCAAGTTTGGTGTCTCTGCCTTGGAAGGTTTCTCTGTCTCTGTCAGTCGTTCGACGATGGGACCTCCTTTATACAATAGATAAGGGACATTTACCTAAAAATACGAGATTTTTCACACAAAAAAGGGACACTTCATAAAACCTTGAAAATTAAACGTTAGGCAACCCTAACTGCACTCCTTTTGATGCAGCCTTGGCTTTTTCAGCTGCGGCATCGCACTGTTGACCGATCTTGAGACTGGGGTCTAACAGAAGCCTCCTTTCGCATGCATTCAGGACAATATCATCTACTTGGATCATTCTGCAAGAAGGCACATCCCAAGCCCTCCCGACAGATGCCTGTCTGGCTCAAAAGCCCTCCAGAGACCCCCACCTGCCCCTCAGCCCCGGTGTGGCTGTGATTTGTGTGCCTGGCAGGGGTCAACTTCCTTCCTCTCCCAGCGGTCAACGGCGAAGGCGGCCCCGCGGTCAAGGTGGGCGAGGGCGCAGCAGACCTGGCTCTGGGTCTCCATGATCAGCAGCTCCATGCGGACTTGCATCTCCCCGCGCCGCGCCTGCAGCTCCCTCAGACCGCTCACCGGCAGCGGCATGAAGACCGGCAGGCCCCCTTCTCCCTCTTCCTTTTCCTCCTTGTCCTCCCCCTGGGAACAAGGACTCTTGGGAAATGGAGTCCCACCCAAAAGGGCCGCATGTGCCTCTCAATCAAGACAAGGCAGCCTTGGACTACAATTTCTGGCCGCGCGCGGGGAGGCGAGAAGAAATGGGAGGAGCGAAAAGAGGTAGCAGGATGGAGGAGGAGGAAGATGGAAGTATGTGTATATTTGTACTGGCTCAGCCTCGCCTCCTGCTGCCACCTGTCCTGTCAATACAGGGGCTGAAAATAAGGGACACAAAATTTGGGGCCGAAATAAGGGACGTCCCTTAGAATAAGGGACAGTTGGCAACCCTACTCAGAGTGGCCTAACAAAAAGGCAACAATTCGATTCCAACATAGTATACATACAATATAAAACCAAAAACATTCAGCATTAAAATACATTCAAATACAATTAAAATCGACACGTCATACACATTCACTTAAGTTAAAAACAGTGTTCCGTCCATTACAGAAGCATTGAGCCATATCCAACAACTTGCCAATACAAATCCAGTCCAAAGTGCTGCATTGTGCTAATGTGCAAATGCCTGGTCCCACAGCCAAGATTTCACTTTTTTCCTGAATGCCAGGAGGGGTGGGGTTGATCGTCTGTCGCTTGGGAGCGCGTTCCACAGACAGAGAGCCACCACCGAGAAGGTCCTATCTGTCGTCCCCACCAACCGCGTTTGAGAGGTTGGCGGGAGCGAGAGCAGGGCCTCCCTGGATAATCTAAAATTACGAGGTGGGACGTAGAGGCTGATGCGTTCGGACAAGTAAGCTGGGCCAGAACCGTATAGAGCTTTAAAGGTCACAACCAGCACTTTGAATTGAGCTCGGAAGTGGACAGGCAGCCAGTGGAGCTGGCACAACAGGGGTGGGGGTGGGTATGCTCCCTGTATGCAGCTCCAGTTAGTAATCTGGCTGCCACCCGTTGGACTAGTTGTAATTTCCGAACTGTCTTCAAAGGCAGCCCCACGTAGAGTGCGTTGCAGTAATCTATTTGGGATGTGACCAGAGCGTGGACGACTGTAGCCAGATCAGACTTCCCAAGGTACGGGCGCATGTTACTGGTTCCCTCATCTTCCGTGTGCATGCATGTGCGAATTTGAACAGTGGCTATACCACAACCTGACCCTCCCTCCCTCCAGCCTTGAAGGGCCTTTCCTTCCTTTCCTTCACTTTATTTTCAGTTTATAAAGACTTAAAATAGCGTATAACTACTAAAATAATGCATAAATATTAAAATAAATAGAGCATCCCTACATCATGGCTTTTCACTTATTGCGGAAGGTTCTGGAACGCAACCCCAGCAATAAGTGAGGGAGCACTGTATAGTAATTTATGTTACTATATTGTTGCTGGGGAGAGGGGCTCCCAACTGATGACCCAGGAGGGATGGTGGAAATGTGTCTTCCTGGCTCCCTTCTTCACTCTCTCTCTCTCTCTCTCTCTCTCTCTTGATAAAATACCGTGTTTCCCGAAAGTATGACACCCCCGATTGTAAGACGTATCGGGGGTGTCAGGGGGGTCGGCTAATGTAAGCCGTACCCCGAATGTAAGCCGTACCTCGTCACCACGCCGCCGCCGCCGCCGCCGCCGCCGCCGCCGCAACCGGCCCATCGGCCGTGGCACACCTCCGCGGCACACCTCCTTTCTGCCAGGCCTCCAAGGGAGGGGGAAGAGAGCCAGAAACATGGCAAAGCGTGCGCTGCATCAGAGTGACGCTTCGTCGCTTTGCCCCGCCCCTGGCTCTCTTCCCCGTCCCTTCCTTTGTCCAAGAAAGGGAGGGAAGAGAGCCAGGGCGGGGCAGAGGGACAACGCGTCACTCTGACGCGCCGTCGCTTGCCCCCGCCCTGGCTCTCTTCCCCTCCTTTCCTTTGTCCAAGAAAGGGAGGGAGAAGAGAGCCAGGGCGGGGCAGAGCGACGACGCGTCACTCTGACGCAGCGGCGCTTTGCCCCGCCCCTGGCTCTCTTCTCCCTCCCTTTCTTTGTCCAAGAAAGGGAGGGAGAAAAGAGCCAGGGGCGGGGCAGAGCGACGACGCGTCACTCTGACGCAGCGGCGCTTTGCCATGCTTCTGGCTTTCTTCCCCCTCCCTTCCTTTGTCCAGAAAGCTGCGCCGCGGAGGTGTGCCGCGGCGGCGTGGGCGTGGCGATGGGGTACGTCTTAGTTTATATAAGACGTACCCCGAAAGTAAGACGTAGGGGGACTTTTCGGGGGGAAAAGAAAGTAAGACGCTGTCTTACTTTCGGGGAAACACGGTAGTTAAAAATAGAGACATCACAGTGGCAACAAAGATCCGCATAGTTAAAGCAATAGTATTCTCCGTAGTAACCTATGGATGCCAGAGTTGGACCATAGTGTAGCAACCCAGCCTCCATTCCAGCCGGGGGGGCCAGGGGGCCGTCCCGGGGGTCCCAATTGCTTTGGACCCGATTGCTGTAGATACAGGTGAAGCAGATGATGGGGCTGCTGGGCCCGCATTTCCAACAGATAGTTTGCAGTGGGATGACACCTGGCCTGAGGCTTATTCGGACGGAGAAGGTCAGGATGACCCAGATTCTGATAGTTATGAGAGACCGGAGGGCACGGTTCCCAGGAACGCATCTGGGAACCTGCGGGGGATGAGTTGATGGAAACAGAAGGGGAGGCAGCTTCTCAGGAAGATAGTGAGCCAGCTGCAGACTGGCCTGAAGGGTGTTTTGATCGTAGGAGAAGCATTGAGTCCCATCGTAAGGAATGGAGACGAAGCCTAGAGCGGCGATGGGTTCCCAAAGGGGGGGATTAAGTATACGTTCTCTGGGAACAGTTCCTCAGTTGGTCGGCCACTTCTGATCTGAAGGGAGTGAAGCGACCGTGTTCCTGGAAGCCATAGTCTGGCTGCTTTGCCAAGTACCTTGCCTAGGACCTTGTATTCTCATGGACTTTGCCTTGTTGTGTTTCCACGGATTACCTTGCTTTTTGGTTCCATGCTTTTTGCTTTTTGAACTTCACTTGTTTTCACTTTGGACTATTTGACAATTTCTCAATTGGACAATTTACTTTTTCACCTGTTCTTTATTATTCAATAAATAGTTAATTGATCACTGTCTCTGTGTGTGTGCTTAAGGGGCTGGGCCAGGACCCAGCATTGTGACACATAAGTATTGATACAGTAAGTTAACTTGAGACTCTGTGGCCTCTTGTTGGGCCCACCCTCGATCGGTTCACACCGCTGGACCAAGGGGCTGTGGAGAAGCTTATAGCTGCATCTAGACCTACCACCTGCTCCCTCGACCCGTGCCCCTCCTGGCTAGTAAAATCCTGCATGGAGGGTCTACCTGGCCCTCTGAGGAACATAATAAATAACTTAAATAAATAATAAAAAAACAAGGGTTTTTTTCCAGAGGGGTTAAAAGAGGCTATTGTGTCCCCACTGCTGAAGAAGCTGGAATTAGATCGTTCGGCTCCCTCCAGTTACCGCCCGGTTTCGAACCTTCCGTTTCTGGGCAAAGTAATCGAGAGGGCAGTAGCTGAGCAGTTGCAGCGCTTCTTAGACAACTCAGATGGATTAGATCCCTTCCAGTCTGGCATCTGCTTAGGGCATGGGATGGAGACTGTGCTGGTCACTAGGCATGAGAAAAAAGTTATGAAAATGATTCGTTTCGTAAGAAATTCGTAAGAAATTGTACTTTCGAGCGTTTCCGCACCTGGAACGCCAACCAGGAAGTGGACTTTCTTTTTAGAACCTTGGGGGCCAGGATTTTCTTAAGTGTCGTTATTAGGTCGAAAGGGGGGGCATAAGGGGGGCACCCTCCTTCTCTCTCACCACTCTCCCGCCTCCCTTGCCAATATTATGGCAAGGCAAGCCCTAAACTCGCTCCTTCCTCGGCTGGAAGGAAGCCTGAAAAATGTAAGAGAGGATTACTCAGAAGTAAATCTGCAAAGGAGGGCACTTTGGATGAAGGGCCCTTCTTTGCAGATTTACTTCTGAGTAATCCTCTCTGTTTACATTTTTCCAGGCTTTCCTGCCTCTCCTGCCCTGCCAGGATCTAAGGCATCAAAGAGTATTGGGGTGAGAAACCAACCTAATGTATAATAGAATGAATGCTACTGTAAGTGCCACTGCCTAATATTATAAGTAATCCAACTGGTCATACCTAATTCCATGCACATGCAATAATACAGCAGTAATGACAATAACAAGAGGTAAAATTCAAACCGAAGTATTCTGGAGTGGTCCCTGCCTCATGCAAACGGGCTCATGCGGTGCAATGGGCTCATGCGGTGCAAACGGTGCAAACGGAATTAGCCCGGGGAAAAAGCCAGCTTGGGAGCACACATACATATTCTTGGGAGGGGGGATTTGTTGCAGAATCCCGGCCTCATAGAGAAGATTCTGCAGCAACCCCCCCCCCCAAAGAATATGTATGTGTGTGCTCCCAAGCTGGCTTTTCCCCCGGGCTAATTTCCGTTTGCACCGTTTGCACCGGTGTGTGCACCCAAGCAGAAAACGCTGTCTTTTCCCGGGCTAATTTCCCGGCTCACAAAGAAGAGCCCGCTTGCACCGCATGAGGCAGGGACCACTCAGAACACTTCGGTTTGAATTTTACCTCTTCTTATTCCCATTGTTATTACTGCTGTATTATTGCATGTGCATAGAATGTAGGTATATGACCAGCCTGGGCAAACTTGGGCCCTCGCTCCCTCGGGATCGGGGTGAGAGAGAGGCAGCGAGGAGCGGGGGGGGGCTTTTCTTTTGCTGCTTCCAAGAATAGAATACCCCCTCCCTCCCTCCTTCCCTCCCTCCTTCCTATTTGGAGAGTCCCATCTAGAATTCAGTGTGATTGATTCAAGTTTTGGCCTACAACACCCAGAAATCCCAGCCAAATTACCAGCTGTTAGGATTTCTGGGAGTTGTAGGCCAAAAACATCTGGAATGCACATGCTCTGGCATACGAATTACTAACGGATTTCGTTAGTACTTAAGTTACATTTCCGAAATTTTTGGGAAATTTTTTGTAAGTCTTTCTTTTACTAATCAAAAAAAATCCCCCCCCCCCATTTGATTTACGATTCACCCTTTTAGGATTCTAAACCATGCCTACTGGTCACCATCACAGACCAGCTTCACTGTCAGCTTGACCAGGACGGATCGGCACTGCTAGTATTATTGGATCTCATGGCAGCATTTGATATGGTCGATTACAATCTTTTGACCCACCACCTCGCAGTTGCTGGAGTTAGGGGGAAGGCCCTTGATTGGGTGTCCTCCTTTCTCCACAATCGGGGTCAGTGAGTGGAGTGGGAAGGGTTGGTCTCTGGGAGATCCCGCCTTTAGTGCGGGGTCCCTCAGGGGGCCATCCTCTCCCCTCTATTATTTAACATCTATATGAGACCGCTTGCTCAGCTGGTGCGAAGCTTCGGGCTTGAGTGTTACCAATATGCTGATGACACTCAGCTCGTGCTGGGGATGGAGGGCCGGCCAGACTCTGTACCTGATAATTTCCATCTTTGCCTCGAGGTCATGACTGGATGGCTGCGTGCCAGCAGATTGAGGGTGAATCCAGTGAAGACGGAGATCCTATGGCTGGACTGTCCAGGCAGTGGGGATGTCCAGTTACCTATGCTAGATGGCGAGACACTTCGCCCATCATCATCAGTAAAAAGCTTAGGAGTCCTTCTGGACCCTTTGCTGGCGATGGAGGCTCAGATCTCCACCATTAGCGGAGTTGCATTTTCCCATTTGTGCCAAGCTAGGCGACTGGCTCCCTATCTGTCTAGGAATGACCTAACTACAGTGATCCAAGCTACAGTCATCTCAAGATTAAACTACTGTAACGCCCTCTACATTGGCCTACTTTTGGTGGTGATTCGGAAGCTCAAGCTGGTGTAGAATGCTGCGGCTAGACTTCTCGCCGGGGCACCGGCGAGTTGTCACATAACTCCAATCCTGCAGCCACTACGCTGGCTTCCGATTGAGCACCGAACTACTTTCAAAGTGATGGTATTTACCTTCAAGGCCTTGTATGGTCCAGGGCCGGTGTATTTGAAGGACCGCCTTTCCCCCTACCAAACCCAGAGATCACTCAGCTCCGAAGATCAGAACCTGCTTGAAATCCCTAATTTTAAGACCTATACTGAAATCGAATGTTAATTCTGTTTTTATTGTTTTAGCTCTGAATTGTTTTATTCTATTTGTAAACTGCTCCGAGCCTTTGGGAGTGGTGGTGTATAAAATTGAATAATAAATAAATAAATAAATAAAGGAAAACTGAGTGAAGAAAGAGAGACGCTTTTGAACTGTGGCGCTGGAGGAAAGTTCCGATTGCGAGGCGATCCAGCCAGTCCATCCTCCAGGAAATAAAGCCCGACTGCTCATTGGAGGGAAGGATATTATTTGGCCATCTCATGAGAAGACAGGAAAGATTGGAGAAGACAATGATGCTGATGAAAATGGAAGGAAAAAGGAAGAGAGGCCGACCAAGGGAAAGGTGGATGGATGGTATCCTTGAAGGGACTGGCTTGACTTTGAAGGAGCTGAGGGTGGCCGTGGCCAACAGGGAGCTCTGGCCTGGGCTGGTCCATCGGGTCACCAAGAGTTGAAAGCAACTGAGTGAATAAATAACAAAATCCATCTGTCTGTCTATCTATCTATCTATCTATTAGGCATGAGAAAAAAGTTATGAAAATGATTCGTTTCGTAAGAAATTCGTAAGAAATGCTACTTTTGAGTATTTCCGCACCTGGAACGCCAACCAGGAAGTGGACTTTCTTTTTCGAACTTCGGGGCCAGGATTTTCTTAAGTGTTGTTATTAGGTCGTAAGGGGGCACCCTCCTTCTCTCTCACCACCCTCCCACCTCCTTGCCAATAAGTATTATGGCAAGGCAAGCCCTAAACTCGCTCCTTCTTTGGCTGGAAGCCGGAAAATGTAAACAGAGAGGTTTACTCAGAAGTAAATCTGCAAAGGAGGGCACTTTGGATGAAGGGCCCTCCTTTGTGGGTTTACTTCTGAGTAAACCTCTCTGTTTACATTTTTTCCAGGCTTCCCTGCCTCTCCTGCCTGCCAGGATCTAAAGCATCAAAGAGTATTGGGGTGAGAAACCAACCTAATGTATAATAGAATGAATGCTACTGTAAGTGCCTAATATTATAAGTAATCCAACTGGTCATACCTACATTCCATGCACATGCAATAACACAGCAGTAATAACAATAACAAGAGGGAAAAGTCAAACTGAAGTATTCTGACTGGTCTCTCCTCATGCGGTGCAAACGGGCTCTTCTCTTATTAGCCCGGGAAATTAGCCCGGGAAAAGCCAGCGTTGCTGCTTGGGAGCACACATACATATTCTTGGGGGATTTGCTGCAGAACCCCGGGCTCATAGAGAATATTCTGCAGCAACCCCCCCCCCCCAAAGAATATGTATGTGTGTGCACCCAGGACGCAAATGCTGTGCCCGGGGGTTTGCCTTTTCCCGGGCTCAGAGAAGAGCCTTTTTGCAGTTTGAGGAGGGACCACAGTCAGAATACTTCGGTTTGAATCTTACCTCTTCTTATACCCATTGTTATTACTGCTGTATTATTGCATGTGCATGGAATGTAGGTATATGACCAGCCTGGGCAAACTTGGGCCCTCGCTCCTCGGGATCGGGGTGAGAGAGAGGCAGCGAGGAGCCAGGGGCTCCTTCTCCTTTTCTTTGCTGCTTCCAAGGATAGAATACCCCTCCCTCCCTCCTTCCCTCCTCCTTCCTATTTGGAGAGTCCCATCTAAAATTCAGTGTGATTGATTCAAGTTTTGGCCTACAACTCCCAGAAATCCCAGCCAATTTACCAGCTGTTAGGATTTCTGGGAGTTGTAGGCCAAAACCATCTGGAATGCGCATGCGCTGGCATACGAACTACTAACGAATTTCGTTAGTAATTAAGTTACATTTTAGAAATTTTTGGAAATTTTTTTGTAAGTCTTCCTATTACTAATCAACCCCCCCCCCCATTAGATTTTCGATTTCTGATTTTTGGGTTCTAAACCATGCCTACTATCTATCTATGCATCAGCGTCCGGCTCTCTCACCCCGCCCTCTGCTGCCCTCCCTCCCCAGCCGGATGAGCAGGAAGCTGCTGGAGCCAACCGGAAGAGACCAAGGGAAGAGTAGGAAATGGCCCAATGTGCAGCAGAGGGCTAATAGGGAAGCTGCCCAAAGCCAGCAAACTCTAAACTGCGCCCTCGGTGACAGGGAGGCCAATAGACCTACAAATCCCCTAAGTGGATATAACAGTAAATCGAAGCCCAGAAAATATAGGACTAGAGTTTTCTGGGGGCTTAGTACAGGGAACTGGACCAGATCAGGGCCCGTGGGCCCAAGGACTAAGCCCAATGAAAGACTATTCCAGACTACACCTGCTAACCAGGAGGACAACTTGCCACCTATGGAGGCTGAGCGCCCAACCAAGGAGAACACTAGGTCGGGTCCACCAAGGAGCGGCCCATCTCCACCCCAACAGTAGGGATGGGAGGACCTGCCGCGCGGACAACGGCAATGGTACTCGGAGGCCAATTTTACGCCAGCCCCGTCTTACAGACTTTACCGCCAGATGTCCCCCTTTGGCAGCATGCCAGCCTGGGTGGGACCTGAGCCTGACAAATCCCTTTTAAATGTTGTATTCTCTTATGTGTCACTTTCCCTCTGTTCTCTCCCTGCCTTTGCCGATGTAATCATATTTTATTCTATTCTGGTGTTTTCCTATTATGTACCAAACTTTGTAAACCGCTCCGAGCCTTCGGGGAGTGGCGGTATATAAGTTTGAAGCATAAATAAATAAATAAATCTATGAATGAAATATAGGGGATCTATTTGTCCCCACCTCCTGTGCCACCCCAAGTTCCTGTAATGCCTAAGAAGCCGTTGTCCAACAAGACTTCTCCTTGCAACAGGCGTTCGTTTTCACAGTTACCGCCTGACAACACAAAGGGAAGCACTTTCTTTTTGAAGGAATCTGGCACCAGCTGGAGTTAACTTGTCTCCATTAATAGGAGGAAACAAGGGAGGGGGAATTACCAAAAGATGTTTTCCTCCCCTGAATTTGTGGGATTAAAACCCATGTGCCGGCGCACTCACACACACTCACACACACACTCTTTCCTCACATGGTCATAAATCATGCACTTGACAACATCTGAGCTTGCCGAGGATAAGAAGACATTTATTGGGTAAATAAACTGTATTAGCCTAACAAGTTGGCATGTACGGACTTGGAGGCTGAGAGAGAGGAAAGGGGAGACCCGAGGTGGAATGGATTACTCATCGAGGCAACTTGGCTGTGCCACTAATAAAATTAAGTGTTGGAACATAAATGTTTTAATTTCAGTGCAAATGTTCCAAACGATATCGGTTCCCCCCCCCCCCTCCGACCCCCTCCCCGCCTAGACTAATCCATTTAGAGACAAATTTACATTTTATTTCCCCAAACCCATTAGCATTAATATAAAGGTCAACGCTGAAAAGGCAGCCTCCAGAGCTAGCGTTCCAGTATAAGGCACTCTCTTACCAAAGGGTCTCTCACCCACTGAGGCTGACGAGAATTTTTAATTTAAGAGGTTGCTTCTTCGTCACAACACTCAGGCGGAGACAGTGGGAAGCACACGGCAATCTCGCAAGCAAAATCGGAACCCCCCGCCCTCCCACCGCCCTTTAGTACCTTCGGCATCAACATAATCCAGTCGTGAGACCACTAGACGTTTATCACTGGTCAGATCATCTTCGGTGTGCATTAAAGGGTCACCTTTGCTACCTTAGGTTTAGGATTAGGTCCAAATTACACACTAGGGGTGTGCAATTCGGCAAAATCCATGCCATTTTCAGTGTCCAGTTTTCAGCTGCTCCCCGTTCCATTTTTAGGAAGCTTCCCAAATTCATGCTGAAAAGATTCGGACCGTACCCACTAATGGGGACATTTTAGAGCAGGGGTGGGCAATTTTTTTCCCCAAGGGGCCACACAAGAGCTAAAAAATATTATGGAGGGCCGCACATAAAGGCTGAGCTACATTCTAATCTACATTATTTATTTATCTATCTATACATATAATAAAAGTCAGTGTTTGCGGAGGAATATGTGCCAGCGTTTCGATTGGCTCCCAATGCAGGATCATTTGCATAACGGTCTGATTGGCCAGCCACCCAACATTCCGAAACTCTAAACTGCCAGGGGGGGGGGGGTCGCCCAGCCTCTACATTTTAACAACATGATTGGTTGCCACTGAGGGACATTTGCATAACGAACCCCGAAGACCCACTCTAAATTGACAGTAAGGCTTCCTAGGCCTCAGCCTAAACTTCCTAGGCCTCGAAAAACACATCAGGGTGGGGTGGGTGGGTAATTTTTTTGGAGTATTGGTAAGTGAAACCATGACTATGACCTCCATGCAGGCATGTAGCCACGGGGGCTGAGGGGGCTTCAGCCCCCCCCCCCAATTCTCAGGGTGGTCCGCAAGAAGGCCTTACTGGTACATTATTTAAACTGTTATGTTTATTCATATAATGATCTGATCACCATGCTCATTATATCCCACATTAATGGGGTTATTGGGATAACAATACAAAAGGTTTGCTAGGGTAGATCCTCTTCCACCCAGTCTCAGCCCCCCCCCCAACCAAACTCACCCCCCCCCCGAATCAAAATCCTGGCGACAGCCCTGCCTCCATGGATAAGGAGGCCATACTCTAATATCAGAAAAGCCATCTAAGGACTTTTAAAGTACATTATGGAACCATCTTCCACGGGATACTAAGCTGACCCTTCTCCTCTTTGTATTCAATTGAGAAGCTGCAAAGACCAATACAGAGCTTGTCAAATCGGTCAATTGATTTGGATTGCAGTACAAAAGAGACCCCGATACTATGAAGACTTGGTCTTCTATGGCAGTGTTTCCCAACCTTTTTTGAGCCGCGGCACACTTTTAACATTAAAAAAATCCAGGGGCACACCACCAACCAAAATGACACAGTAAAGAACGGCTGGGGGTTGGTGGCCTGCTGGGAGCAGCTGCTGGGAGTGCCGAAGCCGGGGAGGGGGCGGAGCCAGGCTGCGCCATGCCCCACCCCTCCCCCCAGCTTCAGCTCTCCTACAGGCCGCGCCATGCCCCGCCCCCTACCCCCGGCTTCACCTCTCCCAGCAGCTGCTCCAGCCTTGAGGGGGCAGTACCAAGCCAGCCGTGCCAGAGCCAGCACAATGCTGGCTTGGCACTGTCCCCTCAAGGCTGGAGCAGCTGCTGGGAGTGCCAAAGCTGGGAAAGGGGGCAGAGCCAGGCCGTGCCATGCCCCGCCCCTCCCCCAGCTTCAGCTCTCCTACAGGCCGCACCATGCCCCTCCCCCTCCCCCAGCTTCAGCTCTCCTACAGAGGAGGAGCATGAGTGGTGGACGGGCTTCAGTGAGCGGGGCTCCTCCTCCACGTGGCTTCAGAGAGCGAGGGGCGAGAGTCATGGGGGAGTCATGGTGGATTGGAGGCTGGCTGGGGAAATGGCCGAAGGAGGCGGCGCCCTGGTCCCTTCTTCTTTTTCTTCACCACTGCCCGGCCCTTCCTCCTCCCCCAAGCAGCAGGAGTTCGGCAGGAGGGGGGGAGGAAGGGGGGCAGAGAGCTTTTCTCGCGGCACAGCAGGAGGCACACTGGTTGAGAAAGACTGTTCTATGGGGAAGGTCAAAACCTTATTCCCGCCACAAAGTGTATTTCGTGAGGTGATTTTAAATCACTGTGATGCGAATTTATTTTATTTATTTATTTATTTTATTAGATTTGTTAGCCGCCACTCCCAGTGGCTCGGGGCGGCTTACATCGGCATAAAATCGTAACATTCAATAACATTAAAACACAATTTAAAAGATTCCAGAAAAGAATACAGTCTTTAAAATAACATATTATTCACAACTCGAAGGCCTGCCGGAATAAGATAGACTTGCAGGCCTTCCGAAAAGCTAGCAAGTTGCGCAAAGCCCTAACCTCCAGAGGAAGTGTGTTCCATAGGACTGGGGCGATGATAGAAAACGCTCTCCTCTGCATAGATGTCAGATGGTACTGTTTAACATTTGGCACAAGTAAAAGATTACTCTCTTCAGACCTAAGTGATCTCGTGGGGCAATATGGGGTTAAGCGGTCCCACAGGTACACTGGCCCCAGACCATACAAGGCCTTGAAAGTTAGAAGTAGCACTTTGAAGGTGATCCTGTACTCGCTAGGAAGCCAGTGCAGTTCTCGCAGAATTGGTGTAATGTGGCTGCTTGGAGGAACTCCTGCGGCGTTCTGCACTAGCTTGAGTTCCCGGGTCACTGACAGAGGCAGGCCAATGTAAAGAGCGTTACAGTAGTCTAACCTTGAGATGACCGTAGCTTGGATCACTGTGGCCAGGCCGTGCCAGGATAGGTAAGGGGCCAGCCTCCAAGCCTGGCAAAGATGGAAAAATGCCACTCTGCTGGTGGCGGAGACCTGGCCCTCCATCGACAGCAGAGGATCCAGAAGAACTCCAAGGCTCTTTACTGAAGACGACGGGCATAACGCCACGCTGTCCAGGGTCGGAAGCTGGCCGTCCCCACCGCCTGAACGACCCAGCCAAAGGATCTCCTTCTTTGCTGGATTCACCTTCAACCTACTGGCTCGCAGCCATTCAGTAACGGCTTCAAGGCAGAGATGGAAATTATCGGGTACGGTTTCAGGCCTGCCCTCCATCCCCAGAATGAGCTGGGTGTCATCAGCGTACTGGTGACACTCCAGCCCAAAGCTACATACCAGCTGAGCAAGTGGTCGCATGTAGATGTTAAATATTAGAGGGGAGAGTATGGCCCCCTGGGAGACCCCACAAGCTAAGGGGGGAACCCCCGGAGACCTCCTCAACCCTCCTCACTCACTGTGACCGGTTCCAGAGGAAGGAGGACAGAATTGAGATGGTATGTGACCCCAGATACACTAAATAAGATCTATAAAACCGGGACAGATTGTTGCTGGAAATGCCAGACGGTAAGAGGTACATACTACCATGTATGGTGGTCCTGCGATGAAGTAGTAAGATTTTGGAAAAAAGTCCACAAATTTATGGAAGATTTAATTGGTAAAAAGATTGAGTTTAAATCTGAACTATTCCTTTTGAATATTCTAGACCAAAAAAATCTGGGAAAAGACCTAGAAAGACTGATAACGTTCACCGTGACCGCCGCTAGGATTACCCTAGCCAGATATTGGCGGGAGAGAAAGATCCCAGAAGTGGATGAGGTCGTCTACAAGCTATTGGATATAGTGGAAATGGACAAACTAACCGCTCTTCTGAGGAAGGGTTCTTCCAAACTTTTTGAAGAGACATGGAAACCGCTGATTAACTATGTTAAAAAAAATATGAATACTGTGTTAAAGGGCTACTGGATATAAGAAATGGGAGATCAATCTATAGGCCAGGATCTGTGAAGGAACTGCTTTCTTTTGGGTGAAGTCAACCTGTTTTATTTTAGGAATGTACTGTAAGTCCATTATGTTGACCTGTTACCCTAACCCCACCTTCCTTCACCCCCCCCCCCCATTCCCCATCCCCTTCCCCCACTTCCTCCCCATACCTGATGTTGTGCTATGTGATGTTAACTGTTTGTCTGATTTTAATCAATAAAATTTATTAAAAAATTTTAAAAAAAAAAGAATTGAGATTATGTTGGGGAAGGGAACATAGCAATGCATGGTTCTGTTGGCCAAACTGGGTAGAGATATGTAGGTCCCACAAGGAAGGACTTTCCCTGGCAGATATGAGTACCAATATCCATTTGCTTCTTTCTAGTTGAGGTACGAAGAACCTGCGTGGAGGGAACAATATGGACATATGTGTGCTTGGAACGTCCTAGAAGGTCCTTTCCCGTGGAGGAAAGACCTTCCCTTGCCTTCCCATTTGTTCCATTATCAACCATTTCATTTGGTTAATGCCTTTTCTTCAGATATGTTATGTATAAAGCAATCAATACCAACTGGTATCATTCTGTTAATGTCCTGCTTCTCTGCTGGTTAAAGAGTGCTAGGAATGAAGAAACGTGGGGGGGACAGCCGTATGTAATGGGGGGAGGGGGGAGCCGATGGGGAGGGGCTGGGGAGAAAGCAAGCTGTACTCGATCCTTATAGAAGCCCATTAAAATTAATTGTTAAAAGCTTTTAAAGACCCCAAGACGGAGACCAAATGGATCTCATGCATACTGCCTCTTCGCCAACACCGATTGGGGAGGTCACAGCGAAGCTGTAGATTTATGCGGAAGGCTACAGTGATGGAAAATTGAGACAAAAGCGTTTGGATTTTATTATTCCATTTACTCTGACCCGGGGCCAGCGAGGGGACTGGGGAGCCTGGTTTATGTATTCAGCTGGTTGCCACATGGACAGGCATTTGGAGGCATTAAAACACACCCCCCCCCACCTCAACTCACAGCTGTAACAACACTGTATCAAATGCAGGTTAGAGTGGGAATGCAGACTGAGTGAGCATCCCCAACAGGTGCACGGAGAGGGCTTTCCCAACTTCGTGGCCCGCAGAAATGTTTGTCTTCGTTTGTTGGTGTTCTTAAGCCAACTGGAGGATCTTCAGGAAGGACCGAATGCCCAGATGTCAACTTGATTCAACAAAATTAATTGTAAAAAGCTTTTAAAGACCCCAAGACGAAGACCAAGTGGATCTCATGATCCCTTCCAGCCCGGCTTCCGTATTGGGCATGGGACGGAAATCGTGCCTGTAAACACAGCACTCCCTATTCGGCACCCCCCCCCCCCGCGCATGCCCAGAAGCTCCTGTGCGCAGGCGCAGAAGCCTGTAAACACAGTACCCCCTAATCGGTACGCAGGGAGGTTTGCTACGGCGCGGCGTCGGAGCGCACAAGGCCCAAAAGCGGAACATGGGCCGAACGCTGTCTAGCGGGCAGGGGAATGCGCCCTTTACCCAGATGGCGCCCCACGCAGTGGCATCCTTTGCCCCTGGGTATTAGAAAGGTTGAGAACCACTGCATTAATACATATATCTTTCTGTTTAATAGCTATTAAATAAAATAATAATAATTTCTAGGGGGGCGGTGAGTAAATTTTTTTCTGGAAAGGGGGCGGTAGACCAAAAAAGTTTGGAAACCACTGGTCTAGATCTTCAAAGAAGTCATTTCTGTATTCTAAGTTGAAACCTGTAGTGATTGGATAGAGAGGACGGAGAGCTGCCCTATGTCCCAATAGCAAGTGGAAAAACGGGTGTTCCTCAGTTTTCCAAGACTCACTGCAATTCCATCCCCGTCACACAGGCCTGACTGACCCTCTGGGTTTGCTTTTATGAGCAGAGCAGTCCATCTTTCCAGCTTTTAAAGAAACAATGGGAAGATAATAAAATGAGCAGTGGTTCTTGCTGTTTCATACCTCTCTCTACGGATGTAAATCTTCACTTATTTCATGCTCGCATGCAAGAACGAGTGCATTCAGCAGTTTTATCTATGCTAGGCAAGACCACAATATCCATGTTTATTTGTTTCAATTATTTTTCACGCAAATTGGATCTATTTGTGGGGGGAACAATCCTTTTTTTGGTTCAAAATCTTTTCTTTTTTTGGGTACAAAACCACTTCGTTGCGTAATGCCTCCCTTTTGTGCAGAACACTGTGTTAGGAACAATTTTCACTTTTTTCTGCGCAAAAAAAAAGTTGGCACAAAATCTCCCCTTTTTTTGTGTACAAATGAATATTTTATTTACAATGTCCTGTAATGTGGAAAATCTTTTGGTGCTTAACCATTTTCATGATGAGGTATTTTTATGTGCCGGGGTGCCCTTTGTCACTGAGAATTATATAGTTTGGAGATCATTTATGTCTCTTTGTCTGAGCCAGGGCAGCTTAAGGAGTGGCAAACTTCATTCATTCTACAGCAGTGGTTCCCAGCCTCTTTTTTTTGGAACAGGGATCACTCGAACAGAGACCACTTGACCAGGGACCACTTTGACCATGGACCACTCCCTGAGATTAGTACCAAAAGTGTTGTGAATCAATTTTTGGTCAATTTTAGATTTGGTTTGGTTATTTGGGGGGCTGATTCAGAAAATTGTATTGGATAGACCAGTGTTTACCAACCAGTGTGCCGTGGCACACTAGTGTGCCATGAGCAATCATCAGCTGTGCCATGGGAAATTGAAAATTCCAATACCCTTTCTTCCCCCTCCTGCTGAACACTTTTTCTTCTCCACTCGGGGTCCCTTCTTCCCAGCCTCACTCTGCTCACTTTGCCTCGCTTTGCTCTGGGGCGAGTCTGCGCAGTAGCGCCCGCATGGGTCACGTCTTCCTCCCTCCCCCCTCCCCTCCTGAACACGCTCACGCTGCCCCCTCGGATCAAAAGCTGCAGTGTAGAAGAAAAAGTAAGTGTTCGGCAGGAGGGGGAAAGAAAGGGTGCAAAGGGGGAGGGGGAGGAAGAGGTCTCTGTCGAAAGCTGGCATGGGCAAACTTGGACCTTCCAGGTGTTTTGGACTCCAACTCCCACTATTCCTAGCAGCCTCGGGCTCTTTTCCTCCCCCCCCCTCATTTAAGCAGGAAAGGGCCTCAGGCGGTTAGGAATGGTGGGAGTTGAAGTCCAAAGCACCCAGAGGGCCGAAGTTTTCCCATGCCTGTTTTAGGGACCTTAAAGTGGTGAGCCTCCTTCCAAGATTGTGATTCTGGATAGAAATCAAACAACAACATAACATAACATTGTTTGAGTCCACAGTGCTCTCTGGGTGTAGGTGAACTACAACTTCAAGGTCAATTCCCAAGCAAACCCTTTCAGTACTTTCTGTTGGCAATGAGAGTTCAATATGCCAAGTTTGGTTCAATTCCATTGTTGCAAGACTTCAGGATGCTCTTTGATTGTGTGTTAACTATAAATCCCAGAAACTGTAACTCCCAAATGTCAAGGTCTATTTTCCCCATACTCCATCTGTGTTCACATTTGGGCATATTGAGTATTCATGCCAACTTTGTTCCTGATCCAACATTGTTTGTTTCCACAGTGCTCTCTCGATATAGGTGAACCACAACTCCAAAACTCAAGGTCAATGCCCACCAAACTCTTATAACATTTTCTCTTGGTTATGGGAGTTCTGTGTGGGAAGTTTGAGTCTTTCTGCCATTCCTGCCAGGATATTTATGGTGTGTTCATCGAAACAGGTCCAGGTTTCACACCGAGTGTATAAATACATTTAAAAACATATTAACTATATGTATTACTGTGTTAGAGTGTCGTTTTGTGTCATTTTGGTTGGTGGTGTGCCCCAGGATTTTGTAAATGTAAAAAGTGTGGCGCAGCTCAAAAAAGGTTGAAAAACACAGGGATAGACCACATCAGCTCTAGTTTCTGGTACAAAACACATGCCATCTGCTCACCCATAGAAAACTATATTTAATAAGCCTCAGTACTATAAGAGGGTTTTGCAAGAAGTTGAAATGATGTAGTAACAGTAAGGCCACTGATCATATTTTCGTTCTTGCGGACCATTGGTGGTTCATGGATCACAGGTTGGAACCACTTTTCTACAGTGTAGAACCAACCCAGGAGCAACTCCCTCTTGCCTGTTAAGTTTCAATAGGTTACCCCTCATCCAGTCCAGGTTTTAGCCTGAATATTATACAGATATCCAAAGTGTTGGATCAATTTTGGGGAATAACTTCTAGTCTAGGTTCCTAGCCACTATTCACTACGTGAAAAAGACACCATTGTTGGATTAGATCTCATTTATGATGCATACTGGATCTCTTGTGACATCTTTCTGTGACATCAAACCCTATCCTAAAAGGTTGCTGTAATGGCAACATATATGTAAAGAGACATTTGCTTCTTTAAGAGATAACGGTATGCAACTGGAATAAATCCCAATGGAGGAAATTCAAACACAAGTTTTCCGCACAACTAAGAATTTTATACAGCCATCCTTCCTGAAGTCAAAACTGTAGGTGAGAAAGTTTGGGAAATGTATTTTGGGGACAGAATTGGCAAACTAAAAAGAGTTTATTTTAAAGAGAGGCTGCTGGGTAAAGCGGAAGTCGTACGTGATAATATTTTGGAACGAATGAGTGCCTTTTACATTGGATATATCACTCACTATACACTGTAGAAAATAGCTAGCAAAGGTACACAGGAAACAACGTGTCGTACAAAAATTCCATATATTGTAAGTCAAAGTGTGATAGACTCAGAACACATATATACTATATATCTCTCTTGAATATAGAGAATAACATCAAAGGTGCACAATAGCATAGAAATATACATAAAAGCACTGCCTACAGTACAGTAACTCGGCAAGGGTCACATGGATGTCCCAAACAGACGTGAAGGGAAAATGTCCAGGAATATAGGTGAACTACAACTCCAAAACTCAAGGTCAATACCCACCAAACGCTTATAGCATTTTCTCTTGGTTATGGGAGTTCTGTGTGGGAAGTTTGTGTCTTTCTGCCATTCCTGCCAGGATGTCTATGTTGTGTTCATCGAAACAGGCCCAGGTTTCACACTGAGTGTATAAATACATTCAAAAACATATTAACTATATGTATTACTGTGTTAGAGTGTCATTTTGTGTCATTTTGGTTGGTGGTGTGCCCCAGGATTTTGTAAATGTAAAAAATGTGCTCAAAAAAGGTTGAAAAACACTGGTATAGAAAACGTACACACCAGAAAGACAGAAAAGGCGCACAATATCCACCTCCGTTAAGCAAACGGGTCTCCATTCCTGCAGACAAAGAAGAGAGGGCAAAATATGTAAATTTCCTTTCCGCCCCCCTCTCTTTCAAGTCCCCCCCCACCCTCAAGGTTCCCCCCTCCCTGATTATTTGAAAACAGCCCAGCCTGCTGCTAGAGTAATGTTCTTACATATAAATTGAAATCCTTTTTGATATTTACACTACTGATTTCTGCACTTTCTTTAATCTCCTCTTTCAAATTAATAGACAATAACAGCAGATTCCTTCCTTGGCGGGCTTGCCGCTTGTGCATATTTACCCAAGTGTCTAGAGTGGAGATTGTACACATTTCTCTAATCCACCTGGCTGTGTTAGTTAAAAGCCCAGATAAAATCAGCTGCACTTAAATCTTAACCTTTTAAGTCTGAAATGTTTTCGAATGTCTGGGATCATAGCAACTGTCCGGCGGGAGGGAGGAAAGGGTGGGTGAAAGCGTTTCGGAGTAAGGATCCTGCATTTTCCCTCGAATCCCTCTATTGTGTGCAGAATAAAGAGCCATGTGCAAAATTTTACATCCTTGTCAAATACTTGAGAAGAACTTTTAGACCCCTATTTTACTGTGGCTGGGGTTGGTGGGGAGGTCCGACTGCCTAGCTTGGATGGCGAGGCATTATGCCCGACTTCCTCAGTTAAGAGCCTTGGGGTCGTTTTTGACCCGTTGCTGTCGATGGAGGCCCAGGTCTTCACCGTCAGCAAAACCTCCTTTTTCCATCTGCGGCAAGCTAGGCGTCTGGCCCCCTACCTATCCAGAGATGACCTGGCCACGGTGCTCCAAGCCACGGTCATCTCGAGACTGGACTACTGTAATGCCTTTTACATTGGCCTGCCCTTGTCAGTGATCCAGAAACTTACGCTCGTCCAGAATGCCGCTGCACGACTTCTCACTGGGACACCAGTGAGATGTCACATAACACCTATCCTCCAGCAGCTTCATTGGCTTCCGGTCGAGCACCAGATCACTTCAAGGTGTTGGTGTTAACCTTCAAGGCCTTGCATGGTCTGGGGCCGCTGTATCTGAGGGACCGTCTCTTCCCCTACCAACCCCAGAGGTCACTTCTTTCCAAACAAATGAACCTCCTTGAAGTACAGACCTTCAAAGCAATCCGTCTCACATCGACCCGGCGCAGAGTCTTTTCTGTAGTGGCGCTGTCAATATGGAACACTCTTCCTAGCGATGTACAGGCCATGCAGGACCTTCGCTCCTTCCGCAAGGCCTGCAAGACTCACCTTTTCCGGCTAGCCTTTGATTGCTAGCCTGGAAATCTTTCTTTAAGCTAGTTTGCTTTTACCTCTGTGTCTTTTTACTTGACTGTAAGCCAATCTGAGCCCTCGGGGAGCGGCGGCGTACAAGTCCAAATAATAAATAAATAAATAAATAAATAAATGAATAAATAAATAAATATTTTGGAGTATTTTTCCCACTTCTATTGTTGAACTGTAAGTCAAAGTATAGCTCACATTAGTTATCAGTCTTTCGGATGCAGCCGCACAGTGGAATTAATGCAGTTTTACACCACTTGAACTGCCATGGCTCATCACTGCACAATCCTGGGATTTGTAGTTTTACAAGGCCTTTAGCCTTTTATGTCAAAAAGGGCTGCTGCCACCCCACACTACGAGGGTTGAATGAAAAGTAATGCCTCCACCTTCATAACTCCTCAACAGATGGCAGTGCTGGTATGCGGCCAGTACTGGCTTGTTCAGTAGACTCTCCTCTACAGTGCCATTTGGGCAGGAAGCCTTAGCACAGTTTGGAGTAAGCCTATTCAAGGGTTGAATGAAAAGTAATGCCTCCACCTTCATAACGCCTCAACCGATGGCAGTACTGGTTTGTGGAAGGTACTGGCTTGTTCAGTAGACTCTCCTCTACAGTGCCATTTTGGCAGGAAGCCTTAGCACAGTTTGGAGTAAGCCTATTCAAGGGTTGAATGAAAAGTAATGCCTCCACCTTCATAACGCCTCAACCGAGGGCAGTACTGCTATTTCGGTACTGGCTTGTTCAGTAGACTCTCCTCTACAGTTCCATTTGGGCAAAGCCTTAGCACAGTTTGGAGTAAGCCTATTCAAGGGTTGAATGAAAAGTAATGCCTCCACCTTCATAACGCCTCAACCGATGGCAGTACTGGTGTGTGGAAAATACTGGCTTGTTCAGTAGACTCTCCTCTACAGTACCATTTCAGTGGAAAGCCTTAGCATTGAATGGTTGTGTTGTTAAAGTGGGAAGTATGGAACCCTGCTCAGTCAGTCAGTGCGACTTAAGCAATGTGCAGTCATTGAATTCTTGACAGCAGAAGGTGTCGCACCAAAGGAGATTCATCAGAGAATGCAAGTTGTTGATGGGGATTGTGTTGATGCGAAAGAAGATCTGCGGGGACATGATGATGCTTCTGATGAAGACATTGAGAGAACTGTGAGATGCTAATTGTGGAAACATAGTGTCGACTTCTTCTGTGACGGCTTCAGAAAACGTGTTCATTGTTGGCAGAAATGTATCCAATTGTCTGGTGATAATGTGGGAAAGTGAATAGTGGTAGTTAAAGAGCACATTCTGCGTTTGATTTATTACAATATTCCCATCCAAACCCAAGTAACGAAGGTGGAGGCATTACTTTTCATTCAACCCTCGTATAACTCCCAAGATTCCATATTAATGAGCCATGGCAGATAAAGTGGTATCAAACTGCATTAATTCTACAGTCTAGATCAGGGGTGGGCAATTATTTTTTCCAAGGGGCCACACGAGAGCCAAAAAATATTATGGAGGGACGCACCTAAAGGTGGAACTACATTCTAATCTACATTATTTATTTATTTACTATATTTACTACATATTACACATAATTAATATTAACATATTAATATATCAAGAAATATTCATATATGATTAGTATTAATAGCATAATTACTATATTATAGTATATATATATATAGACATTATAATATATTGAAATTATAATATAACATTATATTATATTATTTATTATATTTATATTATAAAAGTATTATAAAATAATTATAAAAACCACTAAAATTAAATTAAATTCAAGAAGACAAGGTGCGAACCAAGATGGAATGGCCCAATGGACCCAGCCCAGAGGATGGCAGAGCAGACCCAGCTGCCGCTGCAGCAGAGAAGACCAGAGCAGCAGGCGATCGGAGGCTGCAGACCTCCGCCTGCTCTCACCCCCAGCCGTTCCCCAGCTGATCGCCCTGCTATGGAGTGCCTGCCATCCCTGGAGGTGGCCCGCAGGGGGAGCAGTCGGTGATCTGAGGCGGCTGATCACCCTGGCGACCTGGAAGACGATCACGTCTTCCGGGTCGCCAGGGCGATCAGCCGCTGCAGGTCGGAAGCTGGTCCCGCTGCAGGTCCGGATCGCCTCCAGGGATGGCAGGCACACCAAAGCCGCTGGTCCTCCAGCCTGTCTGCCGACACAGGCCCCCCAGAGCCCGTGATGGGATGGTAGCAGCGGTACCCCTTCCTCTTGGCCCTGCCCCCGATGCCCTTCTCCCCGGGCCAGACATAATTGGCTGCTGGGCCGCATCTGGCCCGCGGGCCGTAGCTTGCCCACCCCTGGTCTAGATGCAATTTCAGAATTTTGCACATTACTTTCCAGAAGTAAATACTTATAACTACTATCCACCCAAAGAAAGTAGTTACTGTGACTTTTAAAAAAGTCACCCATAAGAGAACGTTTTGTTTTGTTTCACTTCCTGGATAGATTTAAGGCTCGGTGAATCCTCCTTTCAACTGGATAGCAAGCCAGAAAGTCACCCATCCCACTATAGGATATTACACACAGTTATAAATATTTTCCATAATATCAGTTTCCGTCCCAGAAATAATGCTCATAGATACCGGACAGTCTGTGAAAATAGTCCTTCCGGGAATGAACTTAAATCAGTAATATTGTCTACACCAAACTTCAAATGCATTCGCACAATGCTTAATCATGTATATAAGATGGTTAATTTTCAAAGCACTCCATAATGAAAATATTATCTCTTTTATGGTTTCTCAACACAAGAAAGAAAGAAAAAGAAAGAAGGCTAATCTTAATCATAATAAATGCTGAATTATTCCACACTTAGGATAGCTTTTATTGGACCAACTTAAGATCGTATAAGTAATAATAACATTTAACGTTTATATAGCACATTTTCAAGGGCTTATAATGCCGCACACCTACTATGTTCGTCACTGATATATATGCACATGTACAGTTAGCAAAAGAACACAGTCTCCGGAATATTCCAAGCGCCTTGAACAAAAATCTTAGTGATAAGTAAGTTAGTGTTTCCCAGCCAGTGTGCCGTGGCACACTAGTGTGCCGTGAGCTATCATCAGGTGTGCCTTGGGAAATTGTAACCTCCAATACCCTTTCTTCCTCCTCCTGCCGAACACTTTTTCTTCTCTACTCGGGCTCCCTTCTTCCCAGCCTCGCTCTGCTCGCTTTGCCTCGCTTTGCCTCGCTTTGCTCTGGGGCGAGTCTGCGCAGTAGCGCCCGCACGGGTCACGCCTTCCTCCTTCCCCCCTCCCCTCCTGAACACGCTCACGCTGCCCCCTCGGATCAAAATGGTGGCAGAAGCGGCAGTGTAGAAGAAAAGTAAGTGTTTGGTAGGAGGAGGAAGAAAAGGCGCGAAGGGGAAGGGGAAGGAAGAGGTCTCTGTCGAAAGCTGGCATGGGCAAACTTGGAACTTCCAGGTGTTTTGGACTCCAACTCCCACCATTCCTAGCAGCCTTGGGCTCCCCCCCCTCAGCCACTTAAGCAGGAAAGGGCCTCAGGCTGTTAGGAATGGTGGGAGTTGAAGTCCAAAGCACCCAGAGGGCCAAAGTTTTCCCATGCCTGTTTCAGGGACCTTAAAGTGGCGAGCCTCCTCCCAACATTGTGATTCTGGATAGAAAACAAACAACAACACAAGATAACATTGTTTGAGCCCACAGTGCTCTCTGGGTGTAGGTGAACTACAACTTTCAAACTTACAACTTCCAAACTCAAGGTCAATTCCCAAGCAAACCCTTTCAGTACTTTCTGTTGGTAATGAGAGTTCATCAATATGCCAAGTCTGGTTCAATTTCATCCTTGCAAGAGTTCAGGATGCTCTTTGATTGTGTGTTAACTATAAATCCCAGAAACTGTAACTCCCAAATGTCAAGGTCTATTTTCCCCAAACTTCATCTGTGTTCACATTTGGGCATATTGAGTATTCATGCCAAGTTTGGTCCTGATCCAACATTGTTTCAGTCCACAGTGCTCTCTGGATATAGGTGAACTACAACTCCAAAACTCAAGGTCAATGCCCACCAAACTCTTATAACATTTTCTTTTGGTTATGGGAGTTCTGTGTGGGAAGATTTTGTCTTTCTGCCATTCCTGCCAGGATATCTATGTTGTGTTCATCGAAACAGGCCCAGGTTTCACACTGAGTGTATAAATACATTTAAAAACATATTAACTATATGTATTACTGTGTTAGAGTGTCATTTTGTGTCATTTTGGTTGGTGGTGTGCCCCAGGATTTTGTGAATGTAAAAAATGTGCCGCGGCTCAAAAAAGGTTGAAAAACACTGCGTTATATAATGTCCTGTCACCGAAGTTTTCTGTTCGAGATGCCTCGGCTCCAGCGATGGTGCATTTGTGGAAAGTGTGATCTTTGTTTTGCAAAACATTTTGAAGGTTGGGAAAAGACATGGGAAGGGTCGCATATATGTGGTGCATCCCTTCTCTCCCCCAACTCTTTGCTTTTGTGTACACCCCCCGCATCTCACTTCAACAAGGGTGCTTATAGAGCCCAGAATAATGGTGCATTGTTTGGCTGGGGATTTAATTTCCCTCCGTCACAAGCTGCCACTGCGGCCCCTGTCATTGCAATTTGTCACACTTTTTGTGTGTGCTATATCTTGCTCAGCGCTTCCCTCCGCGGGTTGCATAATCTCTTCATCTGGAATGAAGCTCCGCGGCATAATAGGAAAGGTGAAATTTGGAGCAGAAAAGTCAGCCGCTCCCATGATCGGTGGAAAGTTTCCCCTTTTCCTTCCACCCCAACCTACTCTACAGATTTACCCAACTTGTAGGGAAGTGAGTAAGAGCTGAAGGACACGCTGTGTTGTATTCCTTCACTCTTTCTTTCTTTATTTCTCCAATAGTTGCTGGACCTAGAAGCAAATCCACTGAGTGGTTGTTGAGCTTGGATGCAACACTTCTGTAGCTTATAGCCGTGTTTTTCAACCTTTTTTCAGCCACGGCGCATTTTTTGCATTTACAAAATTTTGGGTCACACCACCAACCAAAATGACACAAAATGACACTCTAACACAGTAATACATAGAGTTAATATGTTTTTAAATGTATTTATACACTCACTTAGTGTGAAACCTGGGCCTGTTTCGATGCTGGGAGTTATCGTTTACCCGCAATCAAAGAGCATTCTGAACTCCACCAATGATGGAATGGAATCAAACTTCCCACACAGAACTCCCACAACCAAGAGAAAATACTACAAGAGTTTTGGAGTTGTAGTTCACCTATATCCAGAGAGCACTGTGGACTCAAACAATGATGGATCTGGACCAAACTTGGCATGTATACTCAATATGCTCAACTATGAACACACATGGAGTTTGGGGGAAATAGACCTTGATGTTTGGGAGTTACAGTTTCTGGGATTTATAGTTAACAATCAAAGAGCATCCTGAACTCTTGCAACAATGGAATTGAACCAAACTTGGCCTATTGAACTCTCATTACCAACAGAAAGTACTGAAAGGGTTTGCCAGTTTGGAGACCTACATCCAGAGAGCACTGTGGACTCAAATGATGACGGGCGGGCGGGCGAGCCTCTTCCTCATGGGGAGGGGGACACTCCACCCCTTTCTGACCCTATCTCTGCTCACAGAACCCCCACTGCTACACACCAAGCCTATGTGTTGAGAGGAAGCCACACCGCCTCCTCCCACACACGAGTCTTGGGGGAATTTTCCCTCAATGGGCATTGATGCCGTTCATTAGACTGCTACTTGTATGTTTGTGAATCCAACCCACCCTACTTGATATCCCACCATCCCCTTCCGTGTCTTGGTTCCCGGGATTCCCACCTGAGGGCCGCCTTTGACACGCCTGGTCTACTTTGCCAGAGGGGAAGAGAGTTTTGGGTTTCCTCGTGAGAAGACGCCACGGAGCGCCTGGGATTTCCCATTGGGGATTTCCCCCTTGACGTCACCGCACCCGTCCAGGCCTCCCCACGCCCCTTACGTGCTGACGTCTACATATCACCCATCACGTCGACGACGTCCAGTGCGGGCGCCCACACACGTCATCAGGGAGTGCCGCCCGCCTTGCCGGACCGGCCTACGCCGAACCCAAGCAGCTCACGCCTGCCTTTCCACCACACTGGGAACGGAGCTCAGCACCACTAATATCTACTTGCAAGTACATTGGGGGGCGGATTGGATGCATCTTGTTTTCCTACATTGTATCTGTACTATCCATGTTACTTTGTGATTTGAACTTATTGATGCACTAATAGATATACTATTTTCTTATCTGTGGGGGTTGTGTTATTCCTTACATGCACTAGCATATATAGTCTAATACCATCTGGTATATACACACTGTTGTTTTGTGCCTACTGTGACCAGCTTGCTCGTTTACTCTGTACCTATCTCTGCTCACCTCAGCCTCTCTGCCAGCCTTTCCTCCTCCTCAAATGGCGACCACTGGGAAGGGGGTGGGGCCCGAGTGACATCACCCTTCCCTCCTCCCTCCCTCGATTGGAAGCTGGCTGGCATGCGCGGAGGGGAAACGGCTGAAGGAGGTGGCACCCCGGCCCCTTCTTCTTCTTTGCCACCGCCCGGCCCTTCCTCCTCCCCCCCCTCACCCCGCAAGCAGCAGCAGCAGGAGTTCAGCAGGAGGGGGAAGAAGGGTATATTGGAGGTTTTCCCATGGCAAACCTGATGATCGCTCACAGCGCACTAGTGTGCCACGGCACACTGGTTGGGAAACACTGGCTTATAGGACATACGGTTTGGGACTCACCTACCTGCGTCACTGCATTTCTGTCTATTAACCCAGGCGATCTCTTCGATCATCTGGAGAGGCCCTGCTCTTGCTCCCACCCTCTTCGCAGGCACGATTGGTGGAGACGAGGGAGAGGGCCTTCTCGGTGGTGGCCCCCCGACTCTGGAACTCACTCTTCAAGGATATCAGACAAGCCCCCACATTGGCAGTCTTTAGGAGGAGCCTGAAAACGTGGCTGCTCCAGTGTGCCTTCCCTGAATAAAGTAAATAATGCCTTGCTCTGACCAATTCCCTGCAAAATGTCCTCAGAAGCACTTTAACTACCTGTTGGGTTGATCTCCCCACATCATCCTTAAAAGCCTCCTACTTAGATACATCCTATCTCCGTTTTTGCCCAGTGTTGATTTATTTTAAAATTTTAATATGTTACATCTCGCCCGACCATAAGGTTTAAGATTTTTGTGTTATTGCTTATGCGTTAATTATATTGATTGTACTGTTTTTTTGTTTGCTGCTGTGTTGTTTTATTATAATAATAATAATAATAATAATAATAATAATACTTTATTACTTGTGAGTCGCCCTCCACCAATGGTGCTCCGGGCGACTTACATCCTTTAAAAACATAGATACATCAGTTAAAACAGCAGATATGAGCCGTAGAAGGCTCTGCCATCCATCCAGTTCAGTCCCCGAAAGCCTGGCGGAAGAGCCAGGTTTTCAGGCCAGCCAGAAATCTGGCCGGGGCCAGTGTGGCCCTAAGCGCAGGCGGGAGCGAGTTCCAGATCATAGGGGCCGCCACCGAGAAGGCTCTTCTACGGGTCTCTGTCAGCCGGGCCTCTCTCACCCCAGGGATAGCTAACCGGTCGCCATTTATTACGCGTGCGGGTCTTTCGCAGCGTTGGTCTGTCAGCTGATCGCCCAGGTAGGCTGGTCCCATTTTTGCCGAGCTTTGAAGGTTATCACCACGAGTTTGTTGATCGCTCTAAGCTCAATGGGTAACCAGTGAAGATCTTTTAAAATTGGTGAAATATGGCTCCTGGCCGATGCCCCCGGAGATGAGTCTGGCCGCTGCATTCTGGATGAGTCTCAACCTCCGAGTCGTGGCCAACGGTAGGCCCACATACAAGGCGTTGCAGTAGTCAAGACGGGAGACCACGGTGGCATGAATCACCGTCCTCAGCGCCTCTGGTGGTAGATAGGGGGCCAACCGTCGGGCCCTACGGAGGTGAAAGAAGGCACCCTTGGCAGCGGCCTGGATCTGAGCCTCCATCGTCAGTTTCTCATCCAAGAGTACTCCTAAGCTCTTTACCGCCGGGGCTGCGGACAAGGGCTCGCCTCAAAGGGTGGTAGGGGAGAGTGGGGGTCGGGTCGGCCGGGCCAGAGGATCTCCGTTTTCGCCGGGTTGATCTTTAGCCTGTGTGCTCTGAGCCAGCTTGTGACCGCCTTCAGCCCCCGGCTAAAGCTTTCAGGTACCGACAGCACCCCTGGGTCGAGCTTCAGCAGCAGCTGCGTGTCATCGGCGTATTGATAACAGTTGAAACCGTGGCTTCTAGCGATACCGGCCAGGGGCTGGACGTAGATGTTAAAAAGGGTGGGGACAGGATGGCACCCTGCGGAACCCCGCACTCCAGCCCACATTTCCTGGAGACCTGGCCCTGCCACTCGACCCGCTGCGAGCGACCCATCGCAGAAACGATCCTAACCAGGTCAGGGCCTTGTCTTGATCCCAGAGGCCGCCAAGCGGCGAAGTAGCAACTCATGATCAATGGTGTCGAAGGCCGCAGTTAGGTCAAGGCGGACTAGGACTGCCGAGCCCCCTCCGTCCAACTGGTGGCGGATGTCATCTGTGATTGCTACTAGAACGGATTCGACACCGTGGCCCGCTCGGAAGCCTGACTGAAATGGGTCTAGGCCCCCGGATCGTTCCAAGAAGTCCCGCAGCTGGTTTTCCACTGCTCGCTCCAATAGCTTCCCCAGAAAGGGCAGATTAGCGACAGGGCGGTAGTTCGCCGGTTCATTGGGGTCGAGGCTCGCCTTTTTCAGAAGAGGGCTAACTCTAGCCTCCTTCAGGGACTCGGGGAAGGAGCCTGTGTCCAATGAGAGGTTCACCAGATCCACCAGGGCGTCCAGTATGGTGTCTATGCAGGACTTGATTAAGTGCGATGGACAAGGGTCCATGGGGCAGGTCGTAGCCCTTGCCCCGGTCACCAGCTTTTTCACCTCTTCCGATGTTAGGGGCTTGAATTCGGTGAGGTAGAGCCCATTTGTCTGGGTTGGATGTCGAATCCACTCATTTCCTTCCTCCGGGATGGGCGGCAGGTCGCACCGAAGTGCCGTGATTTTCCCAATGAAGTGCTCTTGGAGATCCTCTGCCGTCACCGTAGAGCTGTTGGAATCACTCTGTGGAGACCCCAGAAGGCTCCGGACCACTTTAAAGATCTGGGCTGTATGGGAGCCGGCGGCTGTAATCTGGGCGGCATTATAGGATTTCTTAGCCTCTTTGATCTCACGTTCGTACAGCCTATGCAGTTCTCTGTAGGCTGCTCTATTTGCCATGCTGGGTTTCCATCTCCAGACACCCTCCAATTGTCTCCTCCGGCGTTTCAGCTGCTTTAGGTTCGTTGTGAACCACCGTGAGCAGGTTTTCCGGGGACGAAGGGGGCGCCTCGGTGCCACCTGGTCGATGGCCTTCGAGAGGACGCTGTTCCACCTGGCAACTAAGTCCGCTAGTGATCCTCCGGGGACCTCCAGGGGATCCAAAGCAGCTATGAATGCCCTCGGGGTCATCGAGCTCCTTTGGCGGACTAGGATGGTCTTTTGTTCCAACCTTCTGTAAGAGGGGTGTCAACGCCTGCCCTCACGGTCAGGTGGTCCGACCAAGGCACTGTTCTGGATTCACGATGTTTTAAGGTTAGGCCGTGGCTGAAGATCAGGTCTAACGCGTGGCCAGCCTGATGTGTAGGGCCAGTTTTGGTCCTGGGAGATCCAAAGCCTCCATATGTTGGAGGAACTCCTTGCACTGGATGTAAGAGGGTCTGAGTCCGGGTGGATGTTAAAGTCACCCAGCACGATGAGCCGGGGGAATCTCAGCGCCCAATCCGCAATCAGGTCCAGCAGTGCAGACATGGCCTCCTTTTGGGCCCCCCAGGGGCTCGGTAGACCACCAGAATCCCGTCTTTTTCCCCGGTTCCTAGAATTGCTCCCAGGCACTCTATGCCGGTCATCGCTGATGTCTGGAGGACCGAGGTAGCGACAGTGTCTTTTACGACCAGGCCCACTCCCCGCCCGGCCGGTGGATCTTGGCTGGTGGAAAGCTCGAAAGCCTGGGGGCTAGCTCCTGAAGAAGGACACAGTCGCTGTCCTGGGTCCAGGTCTCTGTGATGCATATGACATCTGCGTCCTGCTCTGTGATGAAATCTCGCAGCGTGGCCAGCTTATTACAAATTGACCTCGCATTGAGGAGCAGGAATGAAGACCAAGGTGTGGTTGCTGTATGAGGACGGTCATGGCAGGTAATAGGTCGCAGCTGGGTTGAAGAGGGTTTTCGGCCCTGTTTGTTGGTGGGTAGGTTTCTGGACCTCCCCCTCCCCTGTCCACTAATTACTGGGATGGGACGTGCGGGAGCGCTCGGGTGTTGACGTTGGGCGCCGGGGCGCTGAGTTTGCGCACGTTCCCGAAAAGGACGTTGGGGGTCTGTATTTGGCCGCAGTCCGGAGGGGCCGTGCCAATAGTGGATTGGGGGCCCAGCAGTGGCTGTGCCGCGGAGAACTGAGGGCCCTGGACTTTCTGGCCCAGAAGATTCTGGTCCTAAAGGGACCGGGATTTCTGGCCGGCGGTTCCCTGGGGTTTTTTTGTCCCCTCTGGATGATGGTATTTTGTTTGGGCCGCCTGATTGTCTCCTTTTGTGAGCCGCTGGTCTTTTCGTATGATGCTCCTCTTTCAACGGGATCCGATGACTCAGATTCTCCCGTAGGCTCTGGGGGGCACTCTGTCCGGATATTACTGGGCTGATCAATAAGAGGGGGACAGGGGGCACAGGGATCTGTCAGCTGGGGCGCTGCTATCATCTCGGCACTTGCTCTGGAGGCGGCTCTCTTTCGCTGGCGCCTCAAGGCCTTCCCTGCCCTCCTCTTGGCCCGCCTGTTCTCTCGACTCTTGTTGGTATCAGACCCACCCGCAGGAACAGGAGGGGGGGTGCGGTTGGAGTTTCCAGTTTGGGTGTGCCCCTTAGCTTGTCTTCTCCTCCGTCTTCGCCATTGGGCTTATTTAATATTTATTTATTTATTTATTTATTATTTGGACTTGTAGGCCGCCACTCCCCAAGAGCTCGGAGCGGCTCACAATCATGTAAAAGCACAACAGAGGTAAGAACAACATATTAAACTAGTGTAAAAAAGATTTCAAAGGCTAGCTGGAAAATGTGAGTCTTACAGGACAAAAGGTCCTGCATGGCCCATACATCGCTAGGAAGAGTGTTCCATATTGACAGCGCCACTACAGAAAAGGCTCTGCGCCGGGTCGATGTAAGACAGATTGCTTTGTAGGTCGGTACTTCAAGAAGGTTCATTTGTTCGGAACGAAGTGACCTCTGGGGTTGGTACGGGAAAAGACGGTCCCTCAGATACAGCAAGGCCTCAGACCATGCAAGGCCTTGAAAGTTAACACCATTATTATTATTATTATTATTATTTAAAACTTTTGTACCCCAACCTTCTCACCTCTATAGAAGGACTCAGACTGGCACCTTGGCCTCATGTAAGCCAGTGTTTCCCAACAAGTGTGCTGTGGCACACTAGTGTGCCGTGAGCGATCATCAGGTGTGCCGTGGGAAATGGGAACCTCCAATACCCTTCTTCCCCCTCCTGCCGAACACTTTTTCTTCTCCACTCGGGCTCCCTTCTTCCCAGCCTCGCTCTGCTCGCTTTGCCTCGCTTTGCTCACGCTGCCGCTTCTGCGGGAGGGGGAGAGGGAGGAAGACGTGACCCATGTGGGCGCTACTGCGCAGACTTGCCCCACGTCTTCCTCCCTCCCCTCCACAGTGCTCTCTGGATATAGGTGAACTACAACTCCAAAACTCAAGGTCAATGCCCACCAAACTCTTATAGTATTTTCTCTTGGTTATGGGAGTTCTGTGTGAGAAGTTTGATTCCATTCCATCATTGGTGGAGTTCAGAATGCTCTTTGATCTGCAGGTGAACTATAACTCCCAGCTGTTGAGCAAGACCTTCGTGTGTGCCTTTCTGCCATTCTTGCCAGGATATCTATGTTGTGTTCATTGAAACAGGCCCAGGTTTCACACTGAGTGTATAAATACATTAAAAAACATATTACCTATATGTATTACTGTGTTACCTATATGTATATGTATTACTGTGTTAAGAGTGTCATTTTGTGTGATTTTGGTTGGTGGTGTGCCCCAGGATTTTGCAAATGTAAACAATGTGCTGCGGCTCAAAAAAGGTTGAAAAACACTGATGTAAGCCAAGTCCCCTTGGGCATATTGAGTAATCATGCCAAGTTTGGTCCTGATCCAACATTGTTTGGGTCCACAGTGCTCTCTGGATATAGGTGAACTACAGCTCCAAAACCCAAGGTCAATGCCCACCTAACTCTTATAGTATTTTCTCTTGGTTACCGGAGTTCTGTGTGGGAAGTTTGTGTCTTTCTGCCATTCCTGCCAGGATATCTATGTTGTGTTCATCGAAACAGGCCCAGGTTTCACACTGAGTGTATAAATACATTTAAAAACATATTAACTATATGTATTACTGTGTTAGAGTGTCGTTTTGTGTCATTTTGGTTGGTGGTGTGCCCCAGGATTTGGTAAATGTAAAAATGTGCCGCGGCTCAAAAAAGGTTGAAAAACACTGTCTTATAGTATTTTCTCTTGGTTATGGTAGTTCTGTGTGGGAAGTTTGATTCCATTCCATCATTGGTGGAGTTCAGAATGCTCTTTGATTGCGGGTGAACTATATCTCCCAGCTGTTGAGCAAGACCTTTGTGTGTGTCTTTCTGCCATTCCTGCCAGGATATATATGTTGTGTTCATCGAAACCGGCCCAGGTTTCACACTGAGTGTATAAATACATTTAAAAACATATTAACTATATGTATTACTGTGCTAGAGTGTCAATTTGTGTCATTTTGGTTGGTGGTGTGCCCCAGGATTTTGCAAATGTTAAAAATGTGCTGCGACTCAAAAAAGGTTGAAAAACACTGATGTAAGCCAAGTCCCCTTGGGGAGATGGTGGTGGGGTATTAATAAATTATTATTACTATTATTGTTATTATTATTATTATACAATGCTGCTCTTCCATATGGTGAACTACCAACTGGACTGGATGACGCTGGTCAATCCCACGAAGAGCTGAAAACTTCCAAAGGGATATCATAAGGAAGTGATGGGAGAGGAAGAGACAGGCCAGTAGGGATTAAAGAGAAAAATCTGACCCTCCTCTTGACCTGACCCTACACTAAATTGATGGATTTTCGGGTGGGGAAAGCTCTTTGTGAATGGCCATTGAAGCCACTAGAAAGGCAACTTCTCCTCCGGCGTCCCCCTTCTCCCTCCTCCCACTTGGGCCCTTGGCTGTCAAAAGTGACAGCTGGTAAAATAAGACAATTTTATTTTTAACTGTCATGCAATAAATCCGCTTTCTCTGGAGGACAGCAAAGGTGTGGAACCGAATAGAAGTTGGGGTAAAGTTAAGGTAGGGATTCTCCATACTTGTAGCTGAAGGAGAGCGTTAATTTTGTCTATGAGGGAATAAAGAGGGGAGAGATAAAAAAGTCTGCACGTTGTTCTCCCCAAGGGGTGGAAAATGAAAGGGAATGTTGACCGCCCATCGAGGGGGAATTCGGCTTGCCTGTGTTCACCACAGGGGTCGCTCCGTGGATAATAGGGCCAGGCAAGGGGTATGGGGGGGGGGCGGTACACAAATCCCGCTTGGGAGTGTGGTTCTCCAACCTTGAGGTCAACTGCTAGCAGAAAGGACAACTCTCCTGACCAGGCCAAAAATGGAATACCAGCTCCTATTTTATCTTCTCAGCACAACAACAACAACAACATCTTAGATTTACCCCCAGTTTAGGATTCCAGACCATTTAAAAAACATTGCAAGAATATTATAAAACTGAATTTTCACAAAATAACAAAATTATAGCACAAACTACCAGAATTTTTTTTTTATAAAAACCGTTTAAAATATAAATCGTAAACAAATCCCACAGAACAACCAAAATATTTTGGCCTGCATCAATAGGAGTCTAGTGTCTAGACCAGGCCTGGGCAAACTCTGGCCCTCCAGGTGTTTTGGACTTCAACTCCCACAATTCCTAACAGCCTTTTCTTCTCCACTCGGGCTCCCTTTGTCAGAGCTGGGAGATCTTAGCCTTGAGGAGGCTCAGACTCCCAGTCTGCCTTGACCTGCTTTGACGCTGGACCTTGGGGAATTCCCTGGGGTGATGTAATCCTTTGGGAGCAGTGCTGAGTCAGGACGGATGTGACGCAACCTCTTCCGGACATTGGACACTGACTGGGAATATGCTGACTCAGCCAGGATATGACATAATATCCTCTGGACTGTGGGATTGCTGAGTCAGCAGGACATGATGCAACCTTTCCTGGACATTGCAAGGGAAAGGAGGGAGGGGGGATGGAGTATATAAGGTGTGTTTGGGTGACGGTTCACTGCTTTGATTTTATGGGTGTTGTACCTGCAATAAATCTTGTTGGATCGTGAACCGCCTGCGTGTGATCCTTACGGAGAATTGGAGCGTCCTCACAGAAGTCAAAGCCCGTTTCAACTTTCCCAGCAATGGCAAGGTTGGCGTTGGAGGAAGAGGATTATTTAGACACTTGGAACCTTGCTCCGGAAGAGATCCGGAGAACGATGGAGTGGGAATGGACCACTATCGATCATGTGGGGTTCCCAGACGAGTCCAGAGGAGCGATGGCGTCGTGGCGCGCATCGGCCCAGATGGACAAGCCCAGAGAAGCAGGAAGACGGAGGATGTTTTCCACTCAGGTGGGCTCCAGAGGAGTTGGAAGTGAATCCAGATAAATGGGAGTACGGGGTTCTCCCATTCAGGTGGATTTCCGGGGAACCGGAGGGACCAGAGAAGCAGCGTGGAGCGGCATGCCAGCTCAGGTGGACCCAGTGAGAGGTGAGGAGGCAAAGGTGCCTGCAAGAGGGAGTGAGACCACCGAACCAGAGTCTCCGACGGAGTTGGAGGAGTTGCGGTGTAAAATGGAAGCATTGGAGCATACTTTCCGGAGGATGTCCAGAGCGATGTCAAGGAGAGAGCAAGTAGATTCAGTGTGGAGTGCGCCTGAGGTGGAGATTTTACATATTATTCCTGGATGGATGGTGAGAGGTCCGATGTACGTCCTAGATCTCCTACGGGAGTGTGGACAGATGGTGACCGCCCGATGAGGAGACCTGTTGGTCTGAATCCTGTCTGGGAGGCGAGGGAAGCCCAACATTTCCCCGAGGAGAGATGATCCTCAGAGCGGCCGCAACCAGCGGGCTTGAGAAGAGGGATCCGGCTGCCGGAGGAGGGTGCTCAGTGGAGAGAACCTCGGTTCCAGGACCTTGGTGGGAGGCCGAGGAAGGAGCCTCTATGAGTGGAGTTTGAGGGAGAAGCTAGTAAAGTGGCTTTCTTCATAGCAGCTGTGAGTGATCATATGGAAGATTATGGTCATCTCTACCCGAGTGACAACAGCCGGGTACGAGCTGTCGGAGCGGTCTTCAAGGGGAGAGCCGCTGAGTGGTATGTCCAGTGCCATGATCGCAGGGATCCCTGTCTGTGGTCAGTGCGTGGATTCCTTCAGGCAGTGAGGAATCGCTTCCGGGACCCCTTGGAGAGAATGAAGGCCAAGGAGGCGTTGAGGAGCTTGACTCAAGGAACCCGGTCCATGACGGAGTATGCGGAGGAGTTTATGAGCTTGGCGGGAAAAGTAGCGGAGTGGTCCCAGGCAACGCTGTTGGAACTCTTCAAAGATGGCCTTCGGAGGGAGATCCTGGAATGGTGCCTTCATCGTGGTGATCCGAGAAATGTCGATGGTTGGATCCAACTGGCCGGGAATGTTGAGGGGATCCTGGCCCAAGTTCAGCGCCGGAAGTTCCAGACGGCTGCAGTGGCGAGATATCGTGGTCCAGGACGTGGTCCGGGAGAAGGGCGAGTGGCTCGAGGAGAGCCCAGGCGTGGTGGTGCCAAAACTCAAGGTCAATGCCCACCAAACTCTTATAGTATTTTCTCTTGGTAATGGGAGTTCTGTGTGGGAAGTTTGTGTCTTTCTGCCATTCCTGCCAGGATATCTATGTTGTGTTCATCGAAACAGGCCCAGGTTTCACACTGAGTGTATAAACACATTTAAAAACATATTAACTATACGTATTACTGTGTTAGAGTGTCATTTTGTGCCATTTTGGTTGGTGGCGTGCCCCAGGATTTTGTAAATGTCAAAAATGTGCCGCGGCTCAAAAAAGGTTGAAAAACACTGATGTAGGAGACCTATCAAAGTGATCAGTGTTTATTGGAACCAATGTGTGTCAGTTGATATTTGCATCAGTCCTGTTGTATATATAGATATAGACACCTAGTAAAGGAAGGCCAACGAACATCAAGACACTCTCTAGTGTCCCATTGCAATGCACTAACAGGGCTTCCTAGCACCTATGCTTTGCAGCTTAAGTATACATAAAGATAGGTAATATATATAGATGATAAAATATTTTGGCACAGGTTTGTGTGTGTGGTTTCCAAGTTGAAGGGATTTCTCCATCTGGCTCAATTTTTATGTATGTATGTAATAATTTAATCTAATTAATATTCCCTCTTTCTCCTAACATGGGGCCCATGGCGATTCACAATATGCTTCATGAAATGTTATTTCTGCTAAGTGACCAGTGATGAGGGACAGTTTAAATGCATTTAGATTTTAAATATCAAATGACAGGAAAATGAGGAATGCTTTGCAGGACAGAAAAGTGTGGCATGGAGCTGAGCTATGCTTTTCAGATAGGGAAAAATATTAAGCACTGGGGCAAACATACATATATATTGGGTTGTATTTTTATGGCTAAAGAGAATATGTCCACTAGGCTTGTTTCATCAAGGGGAAAAAAATGGTTCAAAACTTGTTTCGGATGTAGGGGGCGCTGGCGATTTGATTCCGAAGTGATTTCCGAAATTTTCCAAAAAAAAGTTAGAAATTTCCAAATTTTCCAAATTTTTCCAAATTTTCCAAATTTTCCAAAATTTCCAAATTTTCCAAAATTTCCGAATCACTTGGTTAATGGTGATTGCGCAATGCGTGAAAAACTACAAACGGGACATGCAAAACTTGGGGGATTCCCTTTCCCTCATTTTTAGACTGAGGTCCTGTGGCTGGGTCATCCGGGGGGGGGAGCTCCGGCTGCCAATAATTGACGGTGAGGCGGTTAGTCCGTCGCTGCTGGTTAAAAGCCTGAGGGTCCAACTGGACCCTCTGCTGACGATGGAGGCTCAGGTCTCCACCGTGAGCAGAGCAGCGTTTTTCCATCTGCGCCAGGCAAGGCGGCTGGTGCCCTACCTTTCCGTTGACAACCTAGCCGCGGTAATGCAGGCCACGGTCATCTCGAGACTGGACTACTGTAATGACCTTTACATTGGCCTTCCTTTGTTGGCCATCCAGAAACTGAAGATGGTGCAAAATGCTGCAGCTTGACTGCTGGCTGGAGTGACACGAACATGCCACATCACACCAGTCTTCCAGCGTTTGCACTGGCTTCCCATTGAGTACCGGATTGCCTTCAAAGTGCTGGTGTTAACCTTTAAGGCCTTGCATGGTCTGGGGCCAGTGTATCTGAAGGACCGCCTCTCCCTGCACATTCCCCAGAGACCACTACGGCCCATGGACCAAAACCTATTGGAGGTTCCATCACTCAAGATTTGCCAATTGTCATCGATTCGGCAGCGCACCTTTTCTGTAGTAGCGCCTACCCTGTGGAACGCCCTCCCGGCAAAGGCACGAGCAATAAAGGAGTGACAGGCCTTCAGGAGGGCCTGTAAGACCACCCTGTTCCTCCAGGCATTTAATCTCTAAGGTTGTGCTTTCCATTCTGGTCCTAATCTGTTTTTACTCTGTTTTTAACTACGTTGTGTTGTGTATTCATTGTTGTGAACCACCCTGAGCCTTTTTGGGAAGGGTGGTATATAAATCGAAATAATAATAATAATAATAATAATAATTGTATTGTGGCATGTCATTGTTGGCTGCCTTGAGTCCCTATGCAGAGAAAGGAGTAATCTATATGGGATGTAACCAGAGTGTGAACCACCGTGGCCAAGTCAGACTTCCCAAGGTACGGGCGCAGCTGGCGCACGAGTCTTAACTGTGCAAAAGCTCCCCTGGCCACCGCCGAGACCTGGGGTTCCAGGCTCAGCGATGAGTCCAGGATCACTCCCAGGCTGCGAACCTGCGTCTTCAGGGGGTGTGTAACCCCATCCAACTCAGGCTGTAACCCTATGCCCTGTTCGGCCTTTCAACTGACCAGGAGGACCTCTATCTTGTCTGGATTCAATTTCAATTTGTTAGCCCTCATCCAGTCCGACACAGCGGTCAAGCACCGGTTCAAGACCTGAAGAGCCTCCTTAGTAGCAGGTGAGAAGGAGTGACAGAGTTGGACGTCATCTGCATACAGGTGACACTGCACTCCGAAACTCCGGATGACCTCCCCCAGCGGCTTCATGTAGATGTTAAACAACATGGGAGTTAGTATTGAAGAAGTTTTGAGAACTCCTGTTCCACATCTAGAGACCTATATGAGGGCCATGTGGATATGGTTGGACAATCTCTTGATAGTGATTAGCCACGCAGTAAAACAATCCTTTGCCAAAACATGTGACTGGAAAGGTTGGGACCTTGGAACAAAGGGGAAAGAAGCTCTGCCACGCAATCGTACAAAACCCGTTCAATGCTCAACTTTGTTCTCGAAGGAGTTAACATGGTCTGAGGCAGGGGCGGTCCTACAAGGTAGGCCAAGTAGGCGGCCGCCTAGGGCGCCATCTGGGAAGGGGGCGCCATCCTGGCCGCATGGGGCGCCATCCTGGCCCAGCTGCCTGCTTTTGGGCCCCGGCCTTGTGTGCTCCGACGCCGCTTCTGGGCATGCGCGGAGGTTTTCGCACAGGCACAGTTGCTCCAGAGCTGAAGTTGAGCGCAGGAGCAACTGCACATCCGCGAAAACCTCCCCGCATGCCCAGTAGCTCCCTTACGCAGAAGCCTGTAAGCAAAGCACTCCCTATCGGACAGGTTGGGAGTGCTTCCCCTCTCCTTTTGTCTCCGCCACGCGAGCGTTTGTGGGGAAGGAGAAAAGAATCAGTGAAGGAAGTGTAAGTGAAGGAATGAATGAAGGGCTTTCCTCCTCCTCCTCCTCCTCCTCTGCGATCTCTTCTCTCCCTCCTTCCTTTCTTCGGCACTATTTCTGTCTAGACCTGAGGGGCATGAGGCTATGAGGAGTTGTGGGAGTTGGAGTCCAAAACACCTGGAGGGAGGGAGGGCCCAAGTTTTCCCAGGCCGCGCTGCCTGTATTCGACCTCATTTGAACATTTTGGCTGTTTTTCTATTTACATTTACATTGGGATCCTAATTTTGGACTTATGGGAGACTCCTATGAATTTTGAGACGGGTGGTAAGTAAAATATTCTGATTTTGATGCATTTACATTGCATTTCTTGTTGATTATTATACAGTTCTGCTTAATATTGTCATACAATATAATACAAATACAATATAACAATAGAATAATGATATATTTTATATTACATGCAATATTACAAACAATATTGCAGTATAGTGGTGTTGTACAAAATAGTAATATATAATATTTTTATTTTACTTTATTTTGGGTTATTTGAGTTTTATAGGAGTCATGAAAATATTTAGTAGAGGATAATTTTATTGAAATAAATAATTTTATTTATTATTTTATAATATAATATAATGTTATATTGTATTATAATGTCAATATATTATAATATAATTATATTGTAATGTAGTATAATATAATTATGATATAATGTAGCACAGCAGTTCTCGTTTGTGCCTGGGGGGCAGGGGCCAGGACCGGGGGTCCCATTGGCATTGGGGCCTGCAGCAGCAGAGCTAGATTCTGAAGAGGATTTAGAAGGGTTAGCAGAAGGAGAGTTTCCCATGCCTCCTTCGCCCACAGAAAGTTTGGCCTGACCCTTACGATGAGACAGATAACCAGGTTCAAATGGAAAGCAGTGATAGCGAAACTTATGAACGGCCGGGGGGGAGAGGTTCACAGGATCTTGTGAGTGAAAACATGGAAGAGAGCGGCTGGAAAGAATCTAGGGAGGAAAGCTCTCATGGAGATAGAGACCCAGGTGCTGGGAGGCAAGGCCGAACCTTTGATAGGAGACGAAGCATCGAGACTAGCAGGAGGGGATGGTTCCATAGCCTAGACAGGCCGAGGTCCGTCAGCAGAGATTGGAGACGACGAAGCCTAGAGCGTAGGGGACCTCGGCCGAAAGATTAAGTATAGGATCCGTGGGAACGAATCCTCAGTACTTCGGCCACGTCTCTTCTGAGTAGACGTGTAGCGAAGCTGGTCCACGGAGCTAAGTTGGCTAGTGGCCTACCAAGTCTTGCCTTGCATCTTGCATCTTGCTTTGTTCCTGAATCCGCATTGCTGTGCGGAGCCTTGCCAAGTCTTTTGGATTCTTTACCAAGCTGTTTTGGACATTGATTGCTTTTTGCCTTTGGATTTGCTTTTGCTATTTTTATGGACAATATTCCTTTCAATATTCCTTTTGAACTGTTTTGATATTCAATAAAGTAGTTAGCCTTCAGTCCGTCTCTGTGTGTGTGATTAAGGGGCCGGTCAAGTCCGTGCATCGTGACATATAATATAGTATGAGTATGGTATAATATATTGTATATACATCGATACAATATAATACTACTAATGGTATTGTGATATTATAATTGTATATTTGTTTTACATGGGGGGGGCAAAATAATGTTTTTTGGGCACCAAAATAATGTTCGCCTACCATTTCAAATTACCTTAGACCGCCCCTGGTCTGAGGGGTTGTGTCGAAGTCCAAAGCCAATGGGGTTGGGGAAAGAGAGGAGGGTGGGGTGGGAGAGGGAAGGAAGTGGATGGTCTGAGCAAGGCAGCTCCCCAAAGTGCAACAGCTGTTCCTCATCTTTGAGGAGTGAGGATCAAGAGGAGAATATGAGATAGGCAAACGTTGGCTTAAACTTGCTTCTCCCTTTGATTTCCCTTGGACATCTGCCCCCATCTCCCCATTCAAGAATGTCCGCCAGCTGGGAGCTCAGAATAACAGCCCTGCTCACTCGCTGAGACCTCTAATACTTTAAGCCAACGAGTCGCCACTGTGTGCCTCCCGACTGAGGTGGAACTATGCTAATGCCTCCAGCTTGTTTGGCCTTCTGAGACTCTCTGCCAAATACATGAGAGCCTGGGTGGGTTATTTGGCTCACGTGCTAATTAGCTTTAATTTGTTGGTCAATTGGATTTTTCACGTGTCCAGAAAGAGAGCCGCGGACAAAAGGAGAAGACGTGGCTGGCAAGCGTGGGACAGAGAGCCCATTCTGCTTCCTTTTTAATGCCATTTGCTTGCATACAGATGTGCAAAGTCTTCTGGCAAAGAATGCCCGAGGAAGACTTCTCAAGCATAGCCGATGGGCTTGGCTTCTTTCAGAATAAATATGCACGCAAATATCTTCTTTTTAAGACATTTTTCCCATCCAGGCTCCAGAAGACCTTGAGTTATTTATTTATTTATTTATTTAAAACTTTTGTACCCTTCTCACCTCTATCGAGGGACTCAGACCGGCCAAACAGCAAAAATTCAATGCTATACAATTTAAAAACAAATACAACAACATATTAAAATACATAAAAACCCAGCATAAAACCACATCGCGACTAAAAACAATTCCACTCGATCTGTAAATGTGGTCATTCATTCAGACAATAGCCCATCTCAGCCTATTCTGGGAAGGCTTGGTTCCACATCCAGGTCTTCACCAGCCTCCTAAAGGACGACAGAGAGGGGGCAGATCTAGCATCACTTGGGAGAGAGTTCCACAGCCGAGGGGTCACCACAGAGAAGGCCCTGTCTCTCGTCTCGACCAGCCGTGCTTGCGAAGCTGGCGGGACCGAGAGCAGGGCCTCTCTGGAGGATCTTAATGTTCTTGGTGGTTCGTAGGGGAGAATCCGTTCGGACAGGTAAACTGGGCCAGAACTATATAAGGTTTTGTAGGTTAAAACCAGCACTTTGAATTGTGCCTGAAGCTACTTGGCAGCCAGTGGAGCTGGCGCAGCAAGGGAGTTGTATGCTCCCTGTACCCTGCTCCTGTTAGTAACCTGGCTGCTGAACGTTGGACTAATTGCAGCTTCCAAGCAGTCTTCAGAGGCAACCCCACGTAGAGAGCATTGCAGTAGTCTATTCGGGATGTAACCAGAACGTGGACCACCGTGGCCAAGTCAGTCTTCCCAAGCTACGGGCACAGCTGGCGCACAAGTTTTAATTGTGCAAATGCTCCCCTGGTCACCGCCGAGACCTGGGGCTCCAGGCTCAGCGATGAGTCCAGGATCACTCCCAGACTGCGAACCTGTGCCTTCAGGGGGAGTGTAACCCCGTCAAGCACAGGCTGTAACCCTATACCCTGTCCAGGGGCGGTCTTTGCCATTACGCGGCCTATGCGGCCGCGTGAGCGCATCTTGGGCAGCTCCGGGGTGGGGGGCGCCATTGTGAGGCGCCGCGGCGCCGCCCCGCCCTGCTGCTGCGCTGCGCTCCGCGGTTTCGCACGCATGCGCAGTGCCCTACGGACCTCTCTTGAGGTCTGTAGGCACTGCGCGTCTTGCGAAACCACGGAGCCGCAGCGCAGTGCCTACGGACCTCTCTTGAGGTCCGTAGGCACTGCGCATGCGCTCCGCGGTTTCGCGTGCATGCGCAGTGCCTACGGACCTCTTGAGGTCCGTAGGCACTGTGCATCTTGTGCGAGCGCGGGCGGAGCGCGCAGCAACAGAGGCGAGGCGGCGCGGCGCGCCTCACAATGGAGCGCACATTGGGAGCGCGGGGCGCCAAAAATAATGTTCGCTTACCCGGGAGAGTTCGGACCGCCCCTGACCCTGTCCGGCCTTTTGACTGACCAGAAGGACCTCTGTCTTGTCTGGATTAAGTTTCAATTTGTTTGCCGTCATCCAGTCCGTTACAGCGGCCAAGCACCGGTTCAGGACTTGAACAGCCTCCTTAGTAGCGGGTGAGAAGGAATGACAGAGTTGGACATCATCTGCATACAGATGACACCGCACCCCGAAACTTCAGATGATCTCCCCCAACGGCTTCATGTATATGTTAAATAACATAGGGGACAGTATTGAACCCTGCGGGACCCCACAATACAATGGCCATGGGGCCGAGCAGGAGTCCCATAGGAACACCTTCTGGGAATGACTGTCAAGGAAGGACTGGAGCCACTGCAATGCAGTACCCCCAAGGCCCATTCCGGCGAGGCGTCCCAGAAGGATACCATGGTTGACGGTATCGAAGGCCCCTGAGAGGTCCAGCAGAACCAATGGGGACACACTCCCCTTGTCGAGCTCCCGGCGTAGATCATCCACTAAGGTGACCAAGGCTGTCTCAATGCCATGTCCCGGCCTAAAGCCAGACTGCGCCGGATCCAGATAATCAGTGTCTACCAAGAATTCCTGGAGTTGTGAGGCGACCACACGTTCCAGGACTTTAATTTACGGGATGCACTCTAACACCAACCTTGTGGTCCTTACAAAAAAATTACTTAATAAGCGAATTGAGGGTGCAGTTGTGATGTATTTCAGAAACACAAAGTTTAAAACTAAATGTCCTTTGATCAGTAGCTGGCCTTTTAGAGTGCCTCTGGTGTTGCTGTACGAAGATCCTCCATTGTGCATGTGGCAGGGCTCAGGCTGCATTGTAGTAAGTGGTCTGTGGTTTGCTCTTCTCCACACTTGTGTGTCGTGGACGTGGCCCCATTTCTTAAGGTTCGCTCTGCATCACGTGGTGGGACAGAGTGTAGCCCTTTTGGACTCTTGCTTGCTGAGGTGTTCCTGTGAATATCTCTGTAGGTCTTAGAAAGTTTGGGTGTGATCCTGGACTCATCGCTGACCCTGGAACCCCAGGTTTCGGTGGTGACCAGGGGAGCATTTGAACAGTTCTAGTATTGCTGGACCTTACCGCCGCATTCGACACGGTGGACCATGATCTGCTGATACGACAACTTGCCGCCATAGGGATACAAGGAACAGCTTTAGCTTGGCTTAGCTCCTTCCTCTTGCGGACGTAGCCAGCGAGTTGAATGGCTAAGCCAAACATCTAGAAATCTCTCCTCGAGTGCGGAGTGCCCCAAGGCGCCATATTATCACCAACGTTGTTTAACATCTATGTTCGGCGTTGGCTGGTATAGCCCGGAGCTTCAGCCTAGGGTGCTACCAATATGCTGACGACACCCAGCTCCTACTGAAACTGGAGCCTGGCGCAACTTCGGTGCCCGAAAACTTCACTCGAGGCCTAGAAGCAGTGACAAAATGGCTCCGCGCCCACAAACTTAAAATAAATCCATCAAAGACGGAGATCTTATGGCCGGGCCACCCAGAACCACCTTTATCGCTGCCCCCCCCTACGGGGCGGGGCTAACATACCTAAAGACCGCCTGTTGATGCCTGCTTACTCAAGGACCCCGCGGCCAGCAAACAAGAACCTTCTTCACGTACCAGGCTTGAAAGAGGCCCACCTGGAGACCACGAGACGGAGATCGTTCTCCGTTGTGGCCCCGTTCTTTGGAACTCGATGTCACCGGACCAGAGAGCCTCCTCGACCTGCCCCAGTTCCTGACCGCTCTGAAGACCTGGCTATTTAGGAAAGCCCATGGCTAATGCAGAACCAGGAACTCAAATACCGAGCCTGGCCCCTGCACTAACCACTGAATATTTTAATCTAGTTTTAAATACTCTATTTTAATTGTGGAATTTGTTGTGTGTAAGTCGCCCGGAGCACTAACGTGGAGGGCGACTCAGAAATAATAAAGTCAGTCAGTCAGTCAGTCAGTCAGTTAAAACTTGTGCAGCAGCTGCGCCCGTACCTTGGGAAGTCTGACTTGGCCATGGTGGTCCACGCTTTGGTTACATCCCGTATAGATTACTGCAGCGCTCTCTACGTGGGGTTGCCTTTGAAGACTGTTTAGAAGCTGCAACTAGTCCAACGGACAGCAGCCAGGTTGATAACAGGAGCGGCATTCAGAGAGCGTACAACTCCCCTGTTGTGCCAGCTCCACTGGCTGCCAGTTTGCTACCGGGCACAATTCAAAGTGCTGGCTTTAGCCTTTAAAGCCCTAAATGGTTTGGGTCCAACTTACCTGTCCGAACGCATCTCTCCCTATGAACCATCGAGATGTTTAAAATCATCCGGAGAGGCCCTGCTCTCGGTCCCGCCTTCTTCGCAGGCGCGACTGGCGGGGACGAGAGACAGGGCCTTTTCAGTGGTGGCTCCTCAGCTTTGGAACACCCTCCCTAGAGACATCAGATCGGCCCCCTCCCTCCTGACATTTTGCAAGAAAGTCAAGACCTGGCTGTTTGAGCAGGCATTTGCTGGTGAAATAGAACGCTTTAATTAGATATATGGAATGACGAGGGAGGCTGGGAAGAAAGGAGCCCGAGTGGAGAAGAAAAAGTATTTGGCAGGAGGGGGAAGAAAGGGTATTGGAGGTTCCAATTCCCCACGGCACACCTGATGATCGCTCATGGCACACTAGTGTGCCACGGCACACTGGTTGGGAAACACTGACGTAGAAAATGCTCATGTGCATGATCCATAAAACAGACAAGAGACATAGGTCTGGGTTGCGGTGCATTTTCTAGACTCTATGACCATGAGAGAATCCTTCTGGAACATGGCCGTACAGCCCGGAAAACTTATCGCAACCCAGTGATTCCGGCCATGAAAGCCTTCGACAACACATAGCAAAGTTCTTATTCCTTGTTCCCAAAATCAATATCAGTTTGGCTATAGCAGTTTGGATACTTGACAAACTTCTCCATTAGCTACCCCTCTCCTCCCTGCAAATACTTTTACGTTATCAGAGGAAAAACTCACCCGAGACAAGGAATCAGTAATTAACCTGCCAGGGACATAATCTGTTGAGAAATCAACCTTGGGAAAGGGAACGGGAGGAGAAGTATCCTCCCACAATACACTATTAACACTGATATGTATGCTTCATTTTAACTATGTGCAGAGTTAGCAATTCGCAGGAACACATATGCATAGGCTTCCATATGCTTCACATGCCGCCACAGTTCCCTACGCATATATTAATACTGAACACATTGGAATATGTTGGTATGCTTGTTCTGTATCAGTTGACACCTCTGTAAAGCTTTCATACTAGAGGCCTTTGGCAACAGTTAAGCGACAGTAAGACAGATTTGCAATTTGCAGTGGCCTCATAGCTTGACCGTTGCCTTGGCCAACTGGAGGTTTAAACCCTGGCCTTTTCAGGGCTCGAGTCCAAGATACAAACCGCTACTACACTGTGCAGGCTCTCTGCAGTAACACCAAACAACAGATGGTTTGGAAACCATTTCCATTCAATACTCTACGTCAGTGTTTTTCAACCTTTTTTACATTTGCAAAATCCTGGGGCACACCACCAACCAAAATGACACAAAATGACACTCTAACACAGTAATACATATAGTTAATATGTTTTTAACTGTATTTATACACTCAGTGTGAAACCTGGGCCTGTTCCGATGAACATAACATACTTATCCTGGCAGAAATGGCACAAAGACACAAACTTCCCACACAGAACACCCATGACCAAGAGAAAATACTATAAGAGTTTGGTGGGCATTGACCTTGAGTTTTGGAGTTGTAGTTCACCTAAATCCAGAGAGCACTGTGGACTCAAACAATGTTGGATCAGGGACAAACTTGGCATGAATACTCAATATGCCCAAATGTCAACACAGATGGAGTTTGAGGAAACTAGACCTTGACATTTCGGAGTTACAGTTTCTGGGATTTATAGTTAACACACAATCAAAGAGCATCATGAAGTCTTACAAGAATGGAATTGAACCAAACTTAGCCTATTGAGCTCTCATTACCAACAGAAAGTACTGAAAGGGTTTGCTTGGAAATTGACCTTGAGTTTGGAAGTTGTAGTTCACCTACACCCAGAGAGCACTGTGTGCAGGAGGGGGAAGAAATGGTATTGGAGGTTCCAATTTCCCACGGCACACCTGATGATCGCTCACGGCACACTAGTGTGCCACGGCACACTGGTTGGGAAACACTGCTCTACGTACTGTACATCGATATTCAGCCCGAAGCTATAGATGTAAAGTTTTATTTATTTATTTATTAATCGGTTTTATATGCCGCCACTCCCCGAGGGCTCGGAGCGGCTTACAACAAAGCAATATAACAGCATAGTCATATAACTCCCGAGTACAGTTAGACAAACTTGTGGGGTCCCTCAAGCCACCATTCTTTCCCCTTTATTATTTAACATCTATATGCGACCACTTGCTGGTCTGGTTCGAAGCTTTGGGCGAGAATGTTATCAGTACGCTGATGGCACCCAGCTCGTTCTGAGAATGGAAGGCCGACCGGACTCCGTACCCTCTTGTTTCCAACAGTGCCTTGAAGCTGTTACTGGTTGGCTGCGGGCCATTAGATTGAAGGTGAATTCAGCAAAGACGGAGATACTGTGGCTGGGCCACCCGGTTGGTGGGGTGGTCCAACTAACTAGCTTGGATGGTGAGGCATTATGCCCGACTTCCTCAGTAAAGAGCCTTGGGGTCGTCTTAGACCCATTGCTGTCGATGGAAGCCCAGGTCTCCACCGTCAGCAAAACCGCCTTTTTCCATCTGCGGCAAGCTAGGCATCTGGCCCCCTACCTATCCAGAGATGACCTGGCCTCGGTGCTCCAAGCCACGGTCATCTCGAGACTGGACTACTGTAACGCCCTTTACATTGGCCTGCCCTTGTCAGTGATCTGGAAACTAAAGCTCGTCCAGAATGCCGCTGCCCGACTTCTCACTGGGACCCCAGTGAGATGTCACATAACACCCATCCTCTGGCAGCTTCATTGGCTTCCGGTCGAGCACTGGATCCCATTCAAGGTGATGGTGTTAACCTTCACGGCCTTGGATGGTGTGGGGCCTCTGTATCTTAGGGACCGTCTCTTCCCCTATCAACCCCAGAGGTCACTTCGTTCCAAACAACTGAACCTCCTTGAAGTGCCGACCTTCAAAGCATTTCATCTCACATCGACCTGGCGCAGAGCCTTTTCTGTAGTGGCACCGTCAATCTGGAGCACCCTTCCAAGTGATGTGCGGGCCTTGCAGGACCTACTCTCTTTCTGCAAGGCCTGCAAGACCCACCTCTTTCGGCTAGCCTTTGATTGCTAATCTGGAAAACCCTTCTGTTAGTCTAGTTTAATATGTTGTTTTTACCTCTGTTGTGCTTTTATATGATTGTGAGCCGCTCCGAGCCCTCGGGGAGTGGCGGCCTACAAGTCCAAATAATAAATAAATAATAAATAAATAAATCAACAATTTTAAAACCACATTCAAATGCCAGTCGGAATAAGTGGGTTTTGCAGGCCCTGCGGAAGGGCAGAAGATCCTGCAGGGCCCGAACTTCGACTGGCAAGGCATTCCATAACGATGGGGCCACAACAGAAACGGCTCTGTGTCTACTCGATGCTAAATGAATGGTTTTGAAACTGGGAACCTCCAGGAGGTTCAAGTCCTCAGAACGAAGTGATCTCCGGGGCTGGTAGGGGGTAAGATGGTCCCTCAGATACGCCGGCCCTAGACCATATAAGGCCTTGAAGGTTAATACCAGCACCTTGAAGGTGATCCGGTGTTCTATCGGTAATATGGTTACCGATAGATTTGGCTATATGGTTTTGTGTTACATGAGGTTGGATTACAATTAAACATCAGGATGACCCTCTTGATGGGCAGAATCATACAGTGATTGAAGCAGTTGCTTAGAGCAGTGTTTCCCAACTAGTGTGCCGTGAGCGATCATCAGGTGTGCCGTGGGAAATTGGAACCTCCAGGAAGGGGGGGGGGGGTCTAGTGTATTGAAGTATAAAAACCCTAAGAAACCTACCTCGATAAAGACACAAAATTACAAACACCCCCTCTCCCCACCCGTTGTCTACTTGGTCTCTCCCTCTCCATGCATTGGGAAGGTCCGCTTCCCTTTCCCCAAGTAGAGACCTCCTCTTGCCTCCTGGGGGTTCTGTGTGGGAAGTTTGACCCAGTTCTATCATTGGTGGGTTTCAGAATGCTCTTTGATTGTAGGGGAACTATAAATCCCAGCAACTACAACTCCCAAATGTCAAGGTCTATTTCCCCAGAACTCCATCTGCGTTCATATTTGGGCATATTGAGTATTCATGCCAAGTTTGGTCCTGATCCAACATTGTTTGAGTCCACAGTGCTTTCTGGATATAGGTGAACTACAACTCAAGGTCAATGCCTACCAAACTCTTATAGCATTTTCTCTTGGTTATGGGAGTTCTGTGTGGGAAGTTTGTGTCTTTGTGCCATTCCTGCCAGGATATCTATGTTGTGTTCATCGAAACAGGCCCAGGTTTCACACTGAGTGTACAAATACATTTTAAAACATATTAACTATATGTATTACTGTGTTAGAGTGTCGTTTTGTGTCATTTTGGTTGGTGGTGTGCCCCAGGATTTTGCAAATGTAAAAAAGTGTGCCGTGGCTCAAAAAAGGTTGGGAAACACTGCTCTATCGGTAATATGGTTACCGATAGATTTGGCTATATGGTTTTGTGTTACATGAGGTTGGATTACAATTAAACATCAGGATGACCCTCTTGATGGGCAGAATCATACAGTGATTGAAGCAGTTGCCTAGAGAGGATTCTGGGATCTCTTTCTTCTTCTTCTTCTTCTTCGAACCTCAACAAGATGAGTCCACAGCAAACAAGATCACTCTTCTAGCTGTTGTATTGGAACACATGTAGGACACTTCCCAAGTGTCTAGGACAAGGTGATGTATTGGTGAATAATGCATGCAGATCTGAGTAGGGTTGCCACCTGTCCCATATATACGGAGGTCTACTATGTAAGTGTGTGTGTGTGTGTGCGTGTGTGTGCCATCCTTCCTCCCAATAAGAAAATCTTCAGGGACTGGCTCAAACAGAGTTGGCACTGGGGTAATGGAAAATATGACCTCATTAGCACCACGTTTGTCATTTGTTCCATAGCAGAAAAAGTAAATTACAGTATATTAATGCACTTTGTGTTGTTTTTAATGCGCACAGAGACACAATAAAACTTTTTTTTATTGGGGAAGTGTGATGACATGTTCGCACTTCGGGACTACCACCAGGGCTCTGATAGGGAGCACCAATTGGATGGCTCTGCGGAACACTCTCATAATGATGTAGTAAAATTTGACTCTGATGTAGTAAAATCCGTTTATGGCAACCGCATTTCCACAGCATCCAAGTGGGCTGGGACCGGGAGCAGAACAGCAGTGGCTCGGGAAGGGGAGAGCAATCTCTCGAGCTGTATTTCTTGCAGAGCTTTAGAATGGCTGGGATTTCGTCAAGGAATTAACAGTTTTTAACTCTTCTTCGTATTCCCAGAGGAGGACACAAAGCCTTGCAATGAGAGCAACAGCTTGATGATTTTACCCAGTACTTTACAGGGATAAAACAGGGATAGACTTGCAACACTTTGGCAGGATTCCCCTCCTTGCGATTTTGATCAGACCCTTTATCTAAGGCCCCTTCCACACAGCTGTATAAAATCCACACTGAATTGCATTATTTGGCAGTGTGGACTCAGATAATCCAATTCAAAGCCGTTGCTGACTATGGCGGCTCAAGTCTCCACGGTCTGCAAAGCCCTGGTCTAGGGCCTGCATACTTGAGGGACCACCTCTCCCCACATGTTCCCCAGAGATTGTTGCGATCCAAAGAGCAAAATCGCCTCAATGTCCCATCGGTCCGGACATACCATCTGTCTTCAACCAGGCAAAGAGCCTTTTAAGTGGTGGTGCCGACATTGTGGAATGCCTTGTCTGATGAAGTTCGAGCAATTCGAGAGCTATCCTTCTTTCGAAGGGTGTGTAAAACGGTCCTCTTCCATCAAGCATTTTCACTTGAGTGAAGTGTAACATCTTCTACTGTTAATTTTAACTCATTGAAAGTGGAAATTAGAGATGCTAGATTTTATTGTGTTGTTTTATTACTGTCTTACTGTGTTGTTATATTGTTGTAAATCGCCCCGAGCTTCCGAGAAGGAGCAGTAGAGAAATTGAAATAATAAATGAATAAATAAATATGTGGATTATCTGCCTTGATATTCTGGTTTATATGGTTGTGTGGAAGGACCTAAGGAGGTGTTCATAGTGACATGAGCCATTCTTAACAAATAATAATAATAATAATAATTTATACCCCACCACCATCTCCCCGAAGGGAACTCGGGGCAGCTAACATGAGGCCAAACCCTTCTAAATTACAATACAACACAGTAAAATACAAAATACAAAGCAAAATACAATTATAAATAATAATAATAATAATAATAATTAGTAGAGTTGCTAAATGTTAGGATCTGGCCCCAAATTTCCAGTTTTCTTTGGCCACCTCCAGGTTAGAAGACAGAGACCCAAATTCTTTTTTTTAAATAAAAATTTTATTGCATAATTTTCTGAAATTACATCAATAAAAAAACTTCCTACTATCTGAAATGGATGGTGCAGAGTCCCCATCGCATTTATCAAGCTTAGCCTTGGGTTGAGTGATGGTTTTTTCCTGCAAAAAATAATGCCTAATGAGCACACAAAATTCACTTTTTTCAATTTTCTCCTCAAATCACGTTGTAGTCTTCTATCAATGGCTGTCAAACACAAACTAAGTGACGCAGCTTGTTCAAATTTTGACAGAAGTCAACTGACAGGTTCCTGTTGACAGGAGCAGTGTTGCCCTTTCAGTTAAGAGGCGGGAAATTCAAAGAGTCACGGACTTATTGACCTGCCCTCGCATATCTGTCGAATGATGTCCAAGGTGGGAGAAAAAAACTCTTGTCTACCTGAGGCAAGTGAATGATGCAATTGGCTTTGAAGCTGCAAGGCCATTCAGTGCTAATCAAGGTGGTCAATTGCAACATTCACACATTCCTCCAACAAATAAGCATTCTTTTTCCCACCCGGGACATTCAACAAATATTATAAACCTCACCTACCTAGTTTCTAAAAGACCTCACAACCTCTGAGGATACTAATAATAATAATAATAATAATAATAATAATAACTTTATTTCTTGTGAGTCGCCCTCCATCACTGGTGCTCCGGGCGACTTACACCATTTAAAAAACACAGGTACATCAATTAACAACACAGGTACAGAGAACCATAAAGGGCCCAGCCTCCAGGTCATCCAGTCAATCCCCAAACGCCTGGCAGAAGAGCCAAGTTTTCAAGTCGGACAGGAATCTGGCTGGGGCCGATGTGGCCCTGAGAGCAGGCGGAAGTGTATTCCAGATCACAGGGGCCACCACAGAGAAAGCTCTCCGTCGGGTCTTTGTCAGTCGGGCCTCTCTCACCCCTGGGATGGCTATATGGTCACCATTTATTGCACGCGCTGGTCTTTCACTACGTTGGTCTGTCAGCCGATCGCCCAGATAGGCTGGTCCAGTTCTTTGCCGTGCTTTGAAGGTTAGCGCCATGAGTTTATAGATCACTCTGAACTCTGTAGGCAGCCAATGAAGATCTTTTAGGATTGGTGAGATATGGTTCCTGGCCGATGCCCCGGAAATGAGTCTGGCCGCTGCATTCTGAACAAGTCTCAACCTCCGAGTCGTGGACAGCGGTAGACCCACATACAGGGCATTGCAATAGTCGAGTCGAGAGACCACGGTGGCATGTATCACAATCTTCAGCGCCTCTGATGGTAGGTAGGGGGCCAGCCGTCGGGCCCTGCGAAGATGAAAGAAGGCGCCCTTGGCTGCAGCCTGGATCTGGGCTTCCATCGTCAGTCTCTCGTCCAGAATCACTCCCAGGCTCTTCACCGCCGGAACCGGGGACAAGGGCTCGCCTTCAAAGAATGGTAGTGGTGAGTGAGGGTCGGGTCGGCCAGGCCAGAGGATCTCCGTTTTTGCCGGATTGATTTTTAGCCTGTGTGCTCTGAGCCAGCTTGTCACCGCCCTCAGCCCCTGACTAAAGCTTTCAGGCACCGACGACATCCATAGATGTGAGTGAAACATCAGGAGATAATGCTTCTGGGACATGGCCAGACAGCCCGGAAAACTCTCAGCAACCTATTTGTATTTACTTCGTACATTTTGGGATTCATGAATCTTTGAACTAACTTACAGGTTTCTAGTTGCTATATTCTACTATTTATGAACTAAATTCTAGATTTCATACCTCTGTAAAGTCCTTTACTTGTGCAGGAAATCATGTTTTTTGTTTTTGTTTCCTGTTTTATGGGCCAGACAATTTTGTACAGAATTTTGTACAGAATTTTGTACAGAATTTTGTACAGAATTTTGTACAGAATTTTGTACAGAAAACTCTACTGCAAGTTTGTCTCAATCTGCAAATATTCTCATTCATCCAGGATTCTTCTCATCGGGATTTCTTAACAAGACAAAAATGTGAGTTTTGACTGTTTTCCAAATATTTTTGAAAAACATGTTTCCATTTCTTTGCCAACATCTCTTCAACGCTCCAAAATCTCCTTTGTTTTCCTACCCCATGAAATGCAGAAGGGTGATGCTTCTGGATAACTTCCTTCCATTAGCGTCTTTCAAATCAGAAAATATGTACAGCTGGGAGGATTGTAAAGCACCTTTGGTTACCACTGATGGAAGAAAGTCTGTTATTCTGAGAATGAGGCAGAAAGTGAGAACTTGGAGAAACTGGAATCCAGATTTGGGCATTGTACATAACGTATGTTCATTCCATACCCAGTTTATCAATACAGATAACTCTCGGTCCCTCCACCATTGCAATCGTGTTGGGTGGGAACGAGAGACAGGGCATTCTCCATGATGGCCCCTCAGCTGTGGAATTCTCTCCCTAACAAGATCAGATCTGCTCCATCACTACTGATCTTCCGAAAGAAATTGAAATCCTGGCTGTGGGATCAAGCGTTTGCAGGATAGACTGACTTACTGGCAAGATACTGTTTTAATGGACTATGAGGGACTGTTTTTAGGGTGACGACTTAAATTGGCAAACTGTGTTATATCTGTTTTATTATAAGATATGTATTCATGTTTGTTTTACTTTGTTGTTGGCACTGTGCTGGGCCGGTTGGTAGCCGCCTTGAGTCTCTCTACGGAGGTTGAGACAGGATGGGATACAAATGCCCTACATAAAGGCTCCACTTACCTGTGGGGTCCCTCAAGGTGCCATTCTCTCCCCTTTATTATTTAACATCTATATGCAACCACTTGCTGGTCTGGTCCGAAGCTTTGGGCTGGAATGTTATCAGTACGCTGATGACACCCAGCTCATTCTGAAAATGGAAGGCCGACCGGACTCCGTACCCTCTTGTTTCCAACAGTGCCTTGAAGCTGTTACTGGTTGGCTGCGTGCCAGTAGATTGAGGGTGAATCCACCAAAGATGGAGATACTGTGCCTGGGCCGCCCGTTGGTTGGGGAGGTCTGACTGCCTAGCTTGGATGGCAAGGCATTAGCCCGACATCCTCAGTTAAAAGCCTTGGGGTCGTTTTAGACCCATTGCTGTCGATGGAAACCCAGGACTCCACTGTCAGCAAAACTGCTTTTTTCCACCTATGGCAAGCTAGGCGTCTGGCCCCCTACCTATCCAGAGATGACCTGGCCACGGTGCTCCAAGCCACGGTCATCTCGAGACTAGACTACTGTAACGCCCTTTACATTGGCCTACTCTTGTCCGTGATCCGGAAACTTAAGCTCGTCCAGAATGCCGCTGCTCGACTTATCTCTGGGACCCCAGTAAGATGTCACATAACACCCATTCGCCAGCAGCTCCATTGGCTTCCGGTCGAGCACCGGATCACCTTCACGGTGATGGTGTTGATGTTAACTTTCAAGGCCTTGCATGGTCTGGGGCCGCTGTATTTGAGGGACCGTCTTTTCCCCTACCAACCCCAGAGATCACTCCGTTACGAACAACAGACCCTCCTTGAAGTGCCGACTTTCAAAGCCATCCGTCTCACATCGACCCGGCGCAGAGCCTTTTCAGTAGTGGCGCTGTCAATCTGGAATACCCTTCCAAGTGATGCGCGGGCCATGCAGGACCTATCCTCCTTTCGCAAGGCCTGCAAGACTCATCTTTTCCGGCTAGCATTTGACTGCTAAGCTGGAAAACCTTGTTAAATCTAGTTTAATATGTTGTTTTACCTCTGTCGTGTTTTTATATGACTGTAAGCCGCTCCGAGGTCCCGGGGAGTGGCGGCGTATAAGTCCGAATAATAAATAATAAATAATAAATAATAAATAATAAATAATAAATAATAAATAATAAATAATAAATAATAAATAATAAATAATAAATAATAAATAATAAATAATAAATAATAAATAATAAATAATAAATAATAAATAATAAATAATAAATAATAAATAATAAATAATAAATAATAAATAATAAATAACTCTTTCAACATTTGGATTAAAACCCAGACTAAATTTACCACCCAGGTGATGTGAATGCTGTCATTTACTACTGGGGGTGTTTTTGAATTAGGACAACTACTACTCATATTGAACTGGCCAGAAGAGTCCGTGTCCATGTTTTTGTAACGGATGAATAATACATCATTCTCCTTCAAGATTTGAAAGGCTGGTGATGGCTTGATGGCAAGAGACAGGAGGAAGAGGGGAAGGGACAGGGCATATCTGCAAAGGCCTGTAAGCAGATGAAATCTCAGTGAGATCCGTTATCTCCTAATGCTCCAAAGGTCTTCTAGTGGGAGATTAAAGAGCAAGGTTACTGTGACAATTTGTTTACATGCAGGAAGAGATTAAGATCTCATTGAAAAGGAATAAAAATAACATCATCTTGAGCTGTCACAGCATGAGCTCCATTGTAATCAACACTGGTCTGATTTCAGGGATAATTTAAGACCAATTTATTATCTTAATTAAAAAAAGAGAGCGAGAGAGGAAGGGAGGGAACAGAAGGAACCCAGTGTTTCAAGTGCCAGTCTGCTGGCTTTTAAATAATGCTTTTGGGTGACCCACAAAACCGTGCCATGTTAATGGAGGTGAAGAGAATACAAATCTATATATCGGTATCTATGGATACATGGATGTTACATATCTATAGAGACAGACCGAAATTTAACTGTTCGTTCCAAATATTGCAATGGTTTGCGAGGTTTAATTGAACCAATTCTGCAATAGACAGGATGCTAGGGGTTGCAATCCAGAAGGATGATTGCATTTCCCGCCGATTGTTCATATACTCGTATTAGGGTTGCCATTTTTTGATATAAGAAATAAGGGACATTTACGGAATTTTTCACAAAAATAAGGGACACTTCATTAAAAACTTGAAACTCAAAATTGTACAGAACATGTATGCCTTAATGCCTGTAGTATTTCATCCTTCGGCTTCATTACATATTGTCCTATCACCCAGTGCTGACCCTTCACCCCAGACCAGCCAATTCAGGCCCAGATTACCAATAAGGCCACCCTAGGCCATGGCCTAGGGGCGCAAGCCAAGGGGGGCACAATTCACACGGACCCAAAAAACGCAACGCAACTCCCTCTCTCTCTCGGGGGAGGGTGGGGGGAGAGCACTGCGAGGGGGCGGGGGAGGAGGGAATGGCACCCCCCCTTGCCATTGCCCCCACCCCCTTGTCAAGGAAGGAGGGTGCGAGGCGCGCAGCGAAGAGGAGGCGGACGGTAGCCCCGCCCCCGGAGCCAATGCCGGCACAGGGGGCGGGGCTTCCCTTCCTTCCTCCTCCTCGCATGCCCCCTCCTTTCTTGAGTCAAAAAAAGGAGGGTGCACCGCAAAGAGGAGGAGGGAGGGGGGTGCGGTAGAAGTAGGGTTGCCATTTTTTGATATAAGAAATAAGGGACATTTTTGACGGGGTTTTCACAAAAATAAGGGACACTTCATTAAAAACTTGAAACTCAAACATTAGGTAGAAATAGTTTTATTAACAGAATAAGATAATGATTGAAACTCACAAAAAACTGACTTATACCCTCTTAACAGGACATGGTATGTCATGCAGAAAAAACATTATTAGAACTACCTTATTTTCTCCATCTGTATTTAGTCCTTGACTTTGCTGACTTTAAAAGTGCATTGTCTAAACATTAAAATAAAATAAATTTTATAAGACTGTACATCTTCATGATCATTATGTCAATAGTTAATGGTATAGTATCGTATGGGATACACAGCATTGTATAGTATTGGGATGCACAATTAGGCCTATTTTAAGAGTAACTCTCAAACAACCAGAAACTCTCTTTATCCAACATGATCCAACATTCCCCTTGGGTAACGGTTAATCCGTCTACTGTCCTCTGAAAAAGTCCTGTATCGCCTCTTCCTTCCAACGGGGACGCAGGCTGCCCTGCGAGTGGGAATCCCCGGGCAGGCATTGCCGTGGAAACCGCAGCGCGCACCTTCCTCTGGTCAACCCCGCCCAGTCCTGTCCTGCTAGTCAAAAATAAGGGAAAGGGCCTGAAAATAAGGGACACAAATTTTAAGGCCGAAATAAAGGGACGTCCCTTAGAATAAGGGACATATGGGAACCGTAGGTAGAAGTTAGTTTGGGGTGTAATTCCAAAGTGTGGCCTAAGGCGCCAAAAGGGCCTGAGCCAATTAAAATACTTATTTCCAAAAATCAGTTGTTACTATTACAGGTTTGGTCCCTTTACCTTCTATATATACATATTCTATCAATTTCCCCCAAATCTTCCCAAAATCATCTTTTTTTAATAATCGACAAATAATCATGAAGATGTACTGTCTTATAAAATTTATTTTATTTTAATGTTTAGACAATGCACTTTTAAAGTCAGCAAAGTCAAGTACTAAATACAGATGGAGAAAATTAGGTAGTTGTAATAATGTTTTTCTGCATGACAAAGCATGCGGAAACATACCATGTCCTGTTAAGAGGGTGTAAGTCAGTTTCTTTTGTGAGTTTCAATCATTATCTTATTCTGTTAATAAAATTATTTCTACCGAATGTTTGAGTTTCAAGTTTTTAATGAAGTGTCCCTTATTTTTGTGGAAAACCCCGTAAATATCCCTTATTTCTTATATCAAAAAGTGGCAACCCTACTTCTACCGCACCCCCTTCTCCCTCCTCCTCCTTGCGGTGCCGCCCTCCTTCCTTGACTCAAGAAAGGAGGGCGTGCGTGAGGAGGAGGAAGGAAGGGAAGCCCATCCCCCGATGCCGGCCCCGGCCCCGGGGGGTGGGGCTTCCCTCCGCCTCCTCCTCTTTGCGGTGCACCCTCCTTTCTTGACTCAAGAAAGGAGGGGGCACGCAAGGAGGAGGAAGGAAAGGAAGCCCCTCCCCCGATACCGGCCCCGGCCCTGGGGGCGGGGCTTCCCTCTGCCTCCTCCTCTTTGCGGTGCGCCCGCCTTTTTTTGACTCAAGAAAGGAGGGGGCGCGCGAGGAGGAGGAAGGAAGGGAAGCCCCTCCCCCGATCCCGGCCCGGGGGGGGCTTCCCTCTGCCTCCTCCTCTTTGCGGTGCGCCCTCCTTTCTTGACTCCAGAAAGGAGGGGGCATGCGAAGGAGGAAGGGAGGAAGCCCCGCCCCCATGCCAGCATTGGCCCCGGGGGCAGGGCTTCCATCCACCTCCTCCTCTTTGCGGTGCTCCCTCCTTTCTTGAGTCAAGAAAGGAGGGGGCACTGCAAAGAGGAGGAGGGAAGAGAAGCCCCCACCCCCGTGCCAACATTGGCACTGGGGGCAGGGCTTCCCTCCGCCTTCTCTTCGCTGCGTGCCTCGTGCCCTCCTTCCTTGACAAGGGGTGGGGGCAATGGCAAGGGGGATGCCATTCCCTCCTCCCCCGCCCCCTCGCAGTGCTCTCCCCCCACCCTCCCCCGAGAGAGAGAGGGAGTTGCGTTGCGTTTTTTGGGTCCGTGTGAATTGTGCCCCCCTTGGCTTGCGCCCCTAGGCCATGGCCTAGGGGTGGCCTTATTGGTAATCTGGGCCTGAATTGGCTGGTCTGGGGTGAAGGGTCAGCACTGGGTGATAGGACAATATGTAATGAAGCCGAAGGATGAAATACTACAGGCATTAAGGCATACATGTTCTGTACAATTTGTTAAGGGGAAGTGTTAAGTATAACAATGTTTAAATACTGGATACGTTAAAAACTACAATAAAATAAAAGCTTCAAAAAACCCGATTTAATCGTTACCTACATGTACATTCGGTTAGTTGACCTTGCTAGATTTTGTAGGTATCCTACAAGGGGTTCATGTAGGATACCTAGAGATCTGTCTTGCATAGTGTATTTTCTTCTCTAACTCAGTTGTCATCAGCATGGACATGAGCAGGGGCAGTCCTACAGGTAGGCCAAGGAAACGGCCGCCTGGGGCGCCATCTGGGAAGGGGCGCCATCTGGTATGTTCCTCAGGCAGCGCCGTGGCTGCCTGCTTTTGAGCTCCAGCCTTGTGTGCTCCAACACGCTTCTGGGCATGCGCGGAGGTTTTCACGCAGGCGCAGTTGCTCCAGAGCTGAAGTTGAGCACAGGAGCAACTGCGCATGCGCCAAAATCTCCGTGCATGCCTAGTAGCTCCTGTGCGCAGAAGCCTGTAAACAATTGGGCAGGAGGGAGTGCTTCTCCTCTCCCTTTGTCTTCGCCCTGCCGCCGAATACGGTGATCCAATTGGGCTGGCAGGGGGTGGAGACAAAGGGAGAGGGGAGTGGAGCCAAAGGGGTATTGGCGACGTATTGCCTCCTGACAGCTGCCACCGGAAGTAGCCGCCGCGCTCTGAGGCAAACTCCCTCACCAGGCCCAATCACATGTGAACCCTACCACACCCGCCCATCTCCCCCCGTGCCCGTGCGCGCCAGCCGGGAGCATCAAGGAGAGACAGGCGCAACTGTGCAGGCAAATAGTAATATACAACATTTTATTTTACTTTATTTTGGGTTATTTGAGTTTTATAGGAGTAATGAAAATATTTAGTAGAGGATAATTTTATTTAAATAAATAATTTTATTTATTATTTTATAATAATAATAATGTAATAGAATGTTATATTATAATGTCAATATATTATACTATAATTATATTGTAATGTAGTATCATATAATTATGATATAATATGGTATGAGTATGTACTATAATATATTGTATATACATTGATACAATATAATACTACTAATGGTATTGTGATATTATAATTGTATATTTGTTTTACATGGGGGGGCGCCAAAATAATGTTGGGGGGGCACCAAAATAATGTTCGCTTACCATATAAAATTACCTTAGACCGCCCCTGGACATGAGTTGTGTTTGTCACATCTTAATTCAACTTGTCCAGCTTTTATTACTGGAAGTGAATGAATACCATTTGTTCTTGTTCTTTCCCCTTAATTTCCTCCATAATGAAGTCCATTTTCTCTTGTTTCTTCTTTGTACGTTCTGCATTGTCTTGTCTGAATAGGCCTCCGAAGGATCCCTTTCTACCTTTCTAATGCAATTCTCATTTCTGTTTCTCTAGCCATGTTATCCTTCGTGTGAGGATTCACTGTTATCTACCGTTTCCTGTTTCCATGGTAAGGTCAGATATGCATACATTTCTGATAAGGGTTTGCACTGCATATTGTAATATGAATGGCTAGACCTCACTGAAACAAGTCAAGGAAAATGGATTCATCTAATTTGTGCCATTTCCCTCCTTGACTTGTTCTTGCAACATTTCTCAAGAGATGCGAAAACACTTTTTTTAGCTGATGAGTCCAATGAAATCCATTTGCATATCTTTGTTCGAGTATAATGGCCTTCTAAGTGTAGAGTCTCGGAGGTGGATACATAGTTGACTGTGGAGCCTTATTCTTGATCTGCATGTTCTTCCACAGTTAGGACATCGGTTTCCGGGTGGAAGGTGGTCCCAGTCATGGTTGGCTTCACATGCCTTCCTCTTGGCATGTTTCTCCCTTTTGCCTTCCATTCATGCCTCTTAGAATCCCACAGCACTGCTGCTCACAGCTGTAATCAACACGGGAGTTAATGGGGAGATCGGCGGTATTAATTTTTCTTTATACTTAGACCATATTTCCAATATATTTTTTAAAAAAAGGGTTCTCTATTTTGTTATACCATTTCTTCTCTAGGTTCCTAATTTTCCCCATAAAGAAAATATATTCTAGTTTCATATCTATGTCTTCACTTTCTTTGTCTAACCATTCTAAATCCTTTTTCCCATAATCCCTTCAACAATATACCTTAACTCAGGGCTGTCCAACAGGCGGCCCTGGGGCCGTACACGGCCCCCGAGCCCCTTCCCTGCGGCCCTCTAACTTGTTTTAATAAAATACAAATAAAAAATAAAAATAAAAAAATAAATAAATAAACCTACTTCCGGGTTTAGGCAAGCATTACGAGACTACGCCAGCCACAGACGGGATTTCGAGGGAGGTCGAAATCCCGTCTGTGGCTGCGTAGTCTCGTGATAGCTGCCGAAATCTCGGGTCCCACGGGATTTGCGGTTGGCCTGGGCGCGTGCATCCTCCTCCCTCGTGGCTGCTTCCAGGCCAGCCCCCATTCCCTCAGAGAGAGGGAGGAGGGGAGTGAGGCAGGGAAAGCCCCTTCTGCCTCCGTCCTCTTCCTGTGGAGGGCCCTCGCTTTCCGGCTCTGCGGATGAGAGAGCCGCTGCACCCGGCCTGAGTTTGGCCTCGGATCCAGCGGGGCTCTTTGAGGATGGTGTTGGCGTTGGTGCTTTGGCCCGGTGGCGGGGCTCCTGCAGTATGGGTAAGGAAGGGCCTGGCTCAAATCAATCAATCTAAAAACAGTGGGACGTTGGATGAGGGGGGGAGGGGTCCCTCAGCGGCAGTTTTGTTGGCGACGCTTCCTTCCCCTCCTCCGCGCCCCCTCCCCCTTGTTGTGCTGCCTTCCCCCGCGTGCAGGGCACAACGTGGCTTCCTTTGCGCCTGCCCCCGCGGCTTGTTTTCCCTTCAGGGAGGGAGGGAGGGAGCTCTCTGGGCCTCCTCCCCCCGCCTCTGGGAAAGGAGGCCCCATCAAGCCCTGCGACGGCATTGAGGTGTTTGGGTTTTTTTTGGTGTGTCCCAATTTGAGCGTGGACTCAAATAACTCAAAGGTATTAGGAAACATTCCCCCAAATCCACCAGTGTTCCCATTTGGGTATATTGAGTATTCATGCCAAGTTTGGTCCAGATCCATCATTCTTTGAGTCCACAGTGCTCTCTGGATGGAGGTGAACTACAACTCCACAACTCAAGGTCAATTGTAAGTAAATTGGAGCCGGGGAGGGGGCGGAGCTGGGAGCGGAGGCAGACCCTTCGGCCCCCCAGGTGATCAGTGACCGGAATTCCGGCCCTTGGGCCCGGAGAAGTTGGACAGCCCTGCCTTAACTGTGTGGCTATATCAGGGGTGGGCAGCCCATGGCCCGCAGGCTGGATGCGGCCCGGCAGCTGATTCCGGCCCAGGGAGAAGGGCATCAGGGGCGGGGCCAAGAAGAAAGGGTGCCGCTGTCGCCAGGCATGTAGCCAGGAGGGGGGGCTAAGGGGGCTTCAGCCCCCCCCCCTGAAATTCTCAGGGTGGTCCGCGAGAAGGCCTTACTGGTACATTATTTAAACTGTTATGTTTATTCGTATCATGATCTGATCACCATGCTCATTATATCCCACATTAATGGGGTTATTGGGATAACAATACAAAAGGTTTGCTAGGGTAGACCCTCTTCCACCCAGTCTCAGCCCCCGACCAAACTCAGCCCCCGAATCAAAATCCCTGGCTACGGCCCTGGCTGTCGCCATCCCATCGTGGACTCTGTGGGGTCTGTGTCAGCAGATAGGCCAGAGGAGCGGCGGCTCTGGAGTGCCTGCCATCTCTGGAGGCGATATGGGCCTGCAGCGGGAACATTCGGCGACCTGCGCGGGCTGATCTTCCTGGCGACCCAGAAGACTTAATCGTCTTCCGGGTCGCCAGGGCGATCAGCCGCCTCAGATCACCGACTGCTCCCCCTGTAGGCCCGGATTGCATCCAGGGATGGCAGGCACTCCATAGCAGGGTGATCAGCTGGGGAACGGCTGGGGGCGAGAGCGGGTGGAGGCCTGCAGCCTCCGATCGCCTGCTGCTCTGTTCTCCTCTGCTGCGGCAGTGGCTGGGTCCGCTTTGCTATCTTCTGGGGTGGGTCCATTGGGCCATTCCATCTTGGTTCGCACCTTGTCTTCTTGAATTTTATTTTTTTTAATGGTTTTTATTATTATTTTATAATAATTTTATTATAATAATATAATATATAATATAATGTTATATTATATTATAATTTCAATATATTATAATTTTATATATACTATAATATAATAATTATGATATTAATACTAATAATATATGAATAATTATTGATATATTAATATGTTAATATTAATGATGTGTAATATATAGTAAATATAGTAAATAAATAAATAAATAAATAAATACATTATGTAGATTAGAATGTAGTTCCGCCTTTATGTGCGGCCCTCCATAATATTTTTTGGCTCTCGTGTGGTCCCTTGGAAAAAATAATTGCCCACCCCTGGGCTATATAGTATAATTTTAAGTTGGGTATTCCCAGACCTCCCTTCTTTTGTATTTTATACCATTTTTCTTTATTAATTCTAGCTCTTTTATTCTCATTGCAGAAGGTGTTTATCATATTCTGCCACTTTGCAATTTCTTCAGCTGTGATTTTAATAGGTAGCATCCTAAACAAAAAGTTTATTTTGGGTAGTATTTCCATTTTTATTAAAGCTATTCTACCAAACCATGACAATTTAAGCTTGGCAAATTTAGCCAGGGTATCCTTCACATTTTTCCTTAATTTGATTAAGTTCTCCCCTTCTAGATTATTGATTTCTTTAGATATATTAATTCCTAAATACCTTATTGAGTATTTTTATTCTGTCCAATCTCGCTTCTCTTAATTTCTCTTCTTCTTCTTTAGTGTGGTTAAATAATAAAATTTCCTATTTATCCCAATTAACTTTGAGGCCTGTAATTCCCCCAAACTATATTAAATGTGCTTCTATTCTTTTTATCTGTTCTAATGGCTTTTGGAAGGTTAATAATGTATCATCTGCGAATAAACATATCTTGAATCTTCCGTAGGCGTGGCGTCAGTTCAGCGCAAAGGAAGCTCAGCTCCGACTAAATATAAACGGATTTTCAGTGGCCCTAAAGCGTGGATCTCCACTCTGTCGGCTACCTGTCAACCCGGATTTTCCAAAGGAGCCCATATTGCCGGCTCCCCTGTGTCCTATGTGATTACACTGTTTATATTTAGTCGGAGCTGAGCTTCCTTTGCGCTGAACTGATGCCACACCATACGGATTTATAATATTATTGGATACCTGAACTACTACTTGGTTTGAATCAAATTTGGTTTGAACTGAACTATCTACGTTCCATATTGCTGCAATGCTCCATGGACTGTACCTGGACTTTTGCTCTATGTATGAGAATTATGGACCCATGAAGTGGCTATGGTGATTTATTCAAACCTTTTCTACCTCCACTAAGTACGGTACTGTGTGCGTCTTCGGTGTCTACTATTTGCATAATATTTTTTTCATTAGAATCTTCAGACTCCATGTATGATATATAATTGTTTATTTAAGATTTAATCGTTACCTACATGTACATTCGGTTAGTTGACCTTGCTAGTTTGTTTGTACCTACAAAATCTCCCAATGGCCAGTCTTACTATGAACAAGTTTCTTGTCGTCTTCAATTCAGAGTGTTGTGTTTCAAAATATCCAATTCCAAATTCAAGTCCAGTTCTGCTCAAAAGCTCACAGAAAGACCCACGGAGCACCCCCCATTCCCCCCTCTCTTTTTTGTTTACAAACATGTTTACAAGTACTTGATAGGTGACCTTATTTACTTGGCAACCTGTAGATTCATCTGTCTTGAAATTAGCAAGCAATGAGCTGGAAAGCTTCAACAACCCTCCCACTAATTAACATGATAATGGGATTGTTTTGCTACGGAGGTACAATTAGCATGTAGGAACTAGAAGTGGGGGGAGCAAGAAGTGTACTGGTAAAACCCACCCCAATAGAGAGATAAGGTCCTCCTCAATAGTTTTGGAAATTTAGCTAGGAATTCCCTGTCCAAATTATATGTCATCTGGAAACGGATTTGCTAAGCTTAATAGAATGGTATGCTTGAAAACTGTACCATCAAAGCAATTGCTAGTCGAGAATCCTGCTGCCATTGGTGGCTAAAAGATGTGGTTGGATATTTTTGTCCAAGGCAGAACATCTGCATTCAGTTCAGGGCTGTGGTTGGGTAATTGTGGCACCCTTGCGATGCACAGACATTTCTATGCTCTGTTTCTTATCTTACAGTGCCCAACTTGACTACTGTAATGCTCTTTACATCAACCTACCCTTGACTGTGATCTGGAAACTTAAGCTAGTGCAGAACGCTGCAGCCCGGCTTGTCATATAACATCAATATTGCAGGATCTGCACTGGTTACCAATTGAATACCACATCACCTTCAAGGTGGTAGTTCTCACTTTCAAGGCTTTGTATGGTCTGGGGCCAGTGTACCTAAAGCAGTGTTTTTCAACCTTTTCTGAGCCACGGCACATTTTTTACATTTACAAAATCCTGGGGCACACCACCAACCAAAATGACACAAAATGACATCTGTCTAACATTACTATATTGTCACACCCTATACCATTATGCTATAATATTATTAGTAAACATTCCTCATTACAAGTAATATAACATATATAATTTCAATATTGTATTATTTTTAAAAGTGTTATCTTGTATTACATTATAATAATATAAATATTATAAGTACATACAATATATTACCAGTAAATTTTTAAAAGCTTGTATTACATTATAATTTATCCTGACTGTTACCATTACTCTCATAGTCAATAACGATATACACCATGACTATGAAAAATACTGATAATATAACTATATAGTAGCATATACTAAGGGAAAATAATAATATTGTGTTAATACATGGTTCATAATAATAATAATAATAATAATAATAATAGCAATATAGCCCATGAGGTTCCTTCCACGTCACATCACAGTCTTTGAGGCCCGTTAGGCCGCTCGCGTACCTGCCTGGAGGCGGGCCCCGTTGTTCCCCATATCGTGGCAGCAGTGGGCGAAGAGAGCCACGGGTAGGAGAGGAAGCCTGTGAAGGCGGAGGTGGCGGAGCCTGCCAGGGCCAGGCTTAGGCTCAAGGGCTCCACTGCCCCGGCTGGCCGGACCAGCGCCAGGCCTGCCGCCAAGCCCAGCACCGCCAGGCACACCCGCTGCTGCATCGCCTCAGACGAGGCACTTCCGCTCCACTGGCGTCTCCTCAGGGAAGGCGCTTCCGATCCCGCCGCCTCCACCGCTGCCATCTTGGTGCCGGACAGGAGTTCAAGGCCACCGTGATGGGATTGGTCCACTGGGAATAAAGGGCCGAGGCTTATTCAAGACTCAAGAGGTTCCAATTTCCCGCAGCACACCTGATGGTCGCTCACGGCACACTAGTGTGCCATGGCACATCAGTTGGGAAACACTGACCTAAAGGATTGCCTGACCTAAAGGATTGCCTGACCCCCGAGATCACTACGGTCAGAGGATCAGAACCTCCTAGACATCCCCATTTTGAAATCCTTCCGCCTGACAACAACTCGGCAAAGGGCCTTTTCCATTATTGCCCCGGTACTATGGAATGCCTTGCCACCGGAGATGTGGGCTCTGCGAAACTTGAACAACTTTCACAGAGCGTGCAAGACGCACTTATTTAGGCAGGCCTTTGGATGATACTGTAATTTTTTAATCTTTTGTTTTATCAGATATTGTATTACCTCTACTGTAAACCGCCCCGAGCCTCCGGGAGTGGCAGTGTAGAAGTCGAATAAATAAATAAATAAATAAACTTCCCTGGATTCATGTGTCTTACATTCCATATTCCAATAAAATATGTAGTCAAGCTTCAGACTTTCCTTTCACCTTTGAGCAAGTCAACAGCTGAACATCCTTTGGCCTTGAATCCACTAGCATCATTAGCTGTGATTTATAAGAAGCCCTGCTTGAATATAAAGTAAAAAATGGGCGCTCATCAAATTGAACCTTAGGTGAGTGTTTTAGTTAATGGCCTTCCCCTCTGAAGGGGGTGCCCGGCCCTTTAGCTTTCCTAACAGTGATCACCAGTTTAATGACACACCATCCCAATTTGTCCTGCAACAGTATATCTTTAGAGCGTGGGGGGAAAATTCCTACCCGGCCCCTTAACAGACGGGGATCTTGTGGCTGGGCCGCCCGGGGGGGGGGGAGGGTAGAGACCCAATTGTCGACGTTTGATGGCGTGGCACTTCACCCGCAGCCTTTAGTCAAGAGCTTAGGGGACCCCCAGCTGTCTATGGAGGCACAGATTGCCTGCGCCTGCAAGACAGCGTTTTACCATCTGCGACAGGCAAAACGTCTGGCTCCTTACCTCTTCTGCTGCGACCTGGCCACGGTGATCCAAGCCACGGTCATCGTGAGGCTGTATTACTGTAATGCGCTGTACATTGGCCTACCCTTGTCGGCGATCCGGAAACTTAAGCTGGTGCAGAATGCATCAGCGCGCCTGCTCTCAGGAGCCGCAAGATCTGCCCATGTGACCCCACTCCTGCGCGAACTGCACTGGCTTCAAGATGTTAGTCTTAACTTTTAAGGCCTTATATGGTTTGGGGCCAGTGTACCTGAAGAAGCGGCTTACCCCATACGTGCCCAGAAGATCATTGCGTTCAGAGGGGCTCAATTTACTGGAGGTGCCTGGTATCAAGACCTACAGGTTATCGAGTACGCGGCAGAGGGCGTTCACAGTGGTCGCACCGAGCCTCTGGAACTCACTGCCTGAGGAGATGCGAGCCCTACGGGGCTTGATGGCATTTCGCAAGTCCGTAAAGACTTGGCTGTTCAGGCAGGCATTCGGCTTTGACTGATGCCTGCTATACTTGGCCATCCTTGCCGCGTCTTTGCCGCCTGCATTATTGTCGTTCCGCTGGGATTTTATTGTTGGGAGCGGGGTTAATTGGTTTTATAATGCTGTTTTCTGTGTTTTTATCTGTGTTTTTATTTGGTTTTACTGCTGTAAACCGCTCTGGGCTCCGGAGAGAGCGGTCTACTAAATCGAATAAATAAATAAATAAATAAATAATAAACAGCAACCCTAATGTATTGTTTAATGTGCGGGAGTGGTGGGTCAACGCTCAGCTCCAGAATGAAGGGGACAGGCCAGTGCCGAGGGCCTGGCTCCGCCCCTTTTAAAGTAGTTCCAGCCGAAACTATATTGTTCTCTCCTCGGGGGAGGAGGCAAACGTCTCTCTCATCCCGGCTGCACCAGGGTGGGAAAACTTCTAAGGCAGTCCTAGGGGTGGATATCTTCAATTTAAATACTTTGAAATCCGTTATTTTTCGTTTGTTTTTTAAAAAAATTCAATGTTTTTTTGACCCTGGAGGCCCAACCAGGAAGTATAATTTCTTCACCGAACCTGGGATGGCAATTTTTCTTTAATTTTTGTAATAGATCGTATTTTCCCCTTCTCCTCTCGCCAGCTCAGAGATTCTTCCAACAGGAATATTTATCTCCTCCAAAATTGCTTTTCAGGGTCACTTACAGACATCAGAGTCCTGTTCCTGCCTTCTGCCAGCTCCCAGGAAAAAGGAAAAGCGCGCGAAAGCTTTGCCGAAAACCGCAGACCAGAGCAATCGATTGCCAGAGAGAAGTGATCGGATCCATTGCTCTGGCAATCCATTGCTCGGGTCTGCAGGTTTGGGCAAAGTTTTAGGGCGCTTTTCCTCTTTCCTGGGAGAAGGCAGAAGGCAGGGACAGGACTCTGATGTCTGTAAGTGACCCTGAAAAGCACTTTTGGAGGAGATAAATATTCCTGTTAGAAGAAGTTCATACTTTATCTGTGCATTTCATTTGCATTAATTGATTATTAATTGATATAGCTTGCTTCTATGATGTTATTAGTGATGTTTAGGACTGATCCAGGCATGCCCTCCATTCTTCCCTCCTAGCTGAGGTCATGAACAATAACGAATATTTGTTATTAATAACGTTTTAATCACGAACATTTTGGAAATTTTTTCGTAAGTATTTCAATTACTAATAAAAAAAAAATCCCCATTAGTAGTTTAGAACCAAATTTTTTTATGGATCAACCACCCCTAGGCAGTCCTCAGCAAAAGCTTGTCTGACATGGAAGATGCTACCAGCACCACTTTGACCATCAGCATCGCCTCTTGACTCACAGGAGCACTTAATCCCACCAGCACAGTGAGGGTTCCCCTCTTTAATATGGTCTAATGTGATTTACACGAGTCGTCTGGACATATGGGAGCTTCTCCCTGATCCCCTTATATGTCTTTGTTTTACTCATAGTTTGTTCTTCTCGTGTGCTTTATTTTAATTAATTGCCCCTAAATATTTATTTATTTATTTATTTATTCGGGTTTCTATGCCGCCGACTCCCGAAGGCTCGCGGCGGATTACAAGAGCCGAAGGCACAATAAAATACAGAAGGTTAAGAACAATTAAAAACAAGCAACACAGTAAAAACAACAACACAGTTGAGGTAGTGGCACAGCCAAGACGCACGGGCCTACCCATCGAAGGCCTGCCTAAACAAATAGGTTTTACAAGCCCGCCTGAACGGAAGCAGGTCCTTCATTGCATTCTCCAGGTGAGAATCAGTCTTCTTAATATCCAACAACTTACGTACTAACGATTCCTAAAATCCATCTGTCTTCGGACTAGTTGTGGGGTGGCGAGGGAGAAGAGGACATTGTGGTGATTTGTAGATGCTTTTTGCCTGTCACTAAGCTTGGAATAAATATGAATAAGAAGAATTGCATTTAAAATATCTATCACATCACAATATGGAGTGTGGCCATGACCGAGCGGTAATAACGGAATATACTTTAAATGTGTCATAATCATTCAGACATGAAGAACCCATAAGGCTCTGGCCCAACAGCCAGGTGATTAATCGTCGGACATTTCCCTCCCTCCATTGGTTTGAAAGCCACATGTATCTCTTCCATGTGCACTTATTGGGGACTATAGTCCAAGTCCCCCTTTCCTTAAAAAAACAACAACAACCAGACACTTCCAGAGTTGGATGGAAAATTGAGAAAGTTTTTCCATTGTAAAATATGGAACTCTCATGTGCTCTGTATTTTGTAGATGAAACTAGGGATCCAAGTTGGCTTGTTCTGCGGCTACAATCATGGTCAGGAATGATGGCCCATGATCAGGTGATCTGGTGACCTTTGTAATTCAATTCATCGTGTTTGGGAGAGATTGTCCCTGAAGGTGAAATGGTAACACCAAGAAACACGAGGAAAAGGTGCGGCAACATCTTGTTTAAGGGACTCCAAAATCCACACAATAAAACAAATCCTTAATGAGACGGTCTGTGCCCAAACTGGATGGAAATGAGCAATATTTGCAGTGGAAGTAGTGTTACTCCATGGCTATCTCTGGACTGGAAAACTTTCCCCAGATGTGACAAAATTATCAGGAATATGCAAACATATACCGGTGACATAGTGGGTTAAACTGCTGAGCTGTTGAACTTGCTGACCAAAAGGCAGGCCGGACACCGTACCCAATTGTTTCCATCAATGCCTTGAAGCCGTGACTGGATGGCTGCGTTCTAGCCAAGGTGAATGAAGGTTCTATGACTGGGTCGTCCTGGTGTTGGTGAGTGCCGGTTGCCTACCCTGGACAGTGAGCGGTTAAGCCCGTCATCTTTGGGGAAAAGCCTAGGGGTCCAACCAGACCCACTGCTATCGATGGAGACTCAGGTCTCTTCGGTTAGCAGGTCTGCATTCTTCCATCTCCGACAAGCTAGGCGACTGGCTCCTTACCTATCCAGGAATGACCTAGCTAGGGTAATCCAGGTGATGGTCATCTCAAGGCTAGACTACTGTAACGCCCTCTACATTGGCCTTCCCTTGTCGACAACCTGGAAACTCAAAATACTGCCGCTCGATTGCTGGTGGGAGCACCTGCGAGAGAGCACATCACACCAATCTTACAGCAATTGCACTGGCTGCCAATAGAGTACCGGATTGTTTTCAAGGTGCTGGTGTTGACCTTTAAGGCCTTGTATGGTCTAGGGCCAGTGTACCTGAGGGGCCGTCTCACCCCATACGTCCCCCGGGATCACTGCGATCAGAAGAACAAAATCTTCTGGTGATTCCATCAGTTCATTCCTGCCACCTCTCAGTAACAAGACAACGAGCCTTCTCTGTGGTAGCACTGACTTTATGGAATGCGTTACCAGACGGAGTTCGCGCTATCACGGAGTTAGCCTCCTTCCGGAGGGCCTGCAAAACGACCGTCTTTAAGCAGGCCTTCAATTTAAGTGCTTCCTGACAAGTCTGTTTTGCCCTGCATTTTAATATAACAAATTGTTTTATCCGTAATTTATCTGGTTGTATACTTTGTTTTATGTAAACCGCCCTGAGCCTGCAGGGAGGAGCGGTATATAAAAGTGAACAATAAATAATAATAATAAATAAATCCGGGGGGGGGGGGGCGAATGACTCCCATTGTTATCCCCTGCTTCTGCCAACCTAGCAGTTCAAAAACATGCAAATGTGAGTAGATCATTAGGTACTGCTTCTGCGGGAAGGTAACGCACTCCATGCAGTCATGCCAGCCACATGAACTTGGAGGTGTTTACTAGGCATGGTTTCGAACCCAAAAATGGCGATTCTAAAATCAAATGGGGGGGGGGGGGTTATTAGTAAAAAAAAAACATACAAAAAAATTCCAAAATTTCTAAATGTAACTTAATTACTAACGAAATCTCGTTAGTAGTTCGTATGCCAGAGCATGCGCATTCAGATGGTTTTGGCCTAAACTCCCAGAAATCCTAACAGCTGGTAAATTGGCTGGGATTTCTGGGAGTTGTAGGCCAAAACTTTAATAAATCACACTGAATTCTAGATGGGATTCTCCAAATAGGAAGGAGGGTGGGAGGGAGGGGGTATTCTATTCTTGGAAGCAGCAAAAAAAGAGGAGGAGTCCCCCCCTCGCTCCTCGCTGCCTCTCTCTCAACCCGATCCTGAGGAGCGAGGGCCCAAGTTTGCCCAGGCTGAGAGGAAAAGGAAGAGGCCTGAGGCTGTGAGGAATGGTGGGAGTTGAAGTCCAAAACACCTACCTGGAGGGCTGAAGTTGGCCCCTGCGATGGCGCAAGGCAGAGCAACGGTGAAGTGACGGGGGAGAAGCATCTGAGAGAGCGCAGGGAGAGAGAGGAGGAGAAGTGTGTGTGTGTGTGAGAGAGAAAAGTTGGCCCCTGCGATGGGGCAAGGCAGAGCAACGGGGAAGAGAAGGGGGGAGAAGCATCTGAGAGAGCGCAGGGAGAGAGAGGAGGAGAAGCGCACGCGCGCGTGTGAGAGAAGTTGGCCCCTGCGATGGGGCAAGGCAGAGCAACAGGGAAGAGAAGGGAGGGGGGGGGAGAAGCATCTGAGAGAGCGCAGGGAGAGAGGAGGAGAAGTGTGTGTGTGTGTGAGAGAGAGAGAGAAGTTGGCCCCTGCGATGGGGCAAGGCAGAGCAACGGGGAAGAGAAGGGGGGGGAGAAGCCAACAGGAAAGAGGAGGACTACACTTTCCAGAATGCATTGCCTAGCAGCAGCGTCACATCCAGTTCCCCATAGAAATGCGGGAAAAAGAAGAAGCTGAATGAAGGCGGGAAGGAAATGAGGGGGAGAAGACAGGGAGAAGTGAGTACGTAGTACAATAATTAAGAATTTATTACGATCATAACGCAAATTGTTGGCCTCAAGGACCGTAAAAGGAAGTCTACTTCCTGGTTAGCTGCCGTGATGCGTATAAACTAGAAAGTCCCATTACATACGAATCACCTACGATTTCTTTTGATTTTCATAACTTTTTTCTCATGCCTAGTGTTTACGGACAACGCTGGCTCTTTAGCTTTGAAATGGAGATGAACATCAACCCCTAGAGTCGGACACGACTGGACTTAATGTCAGGGGAAAACCTTTACTTTTACCTATGCAAACATAAGAATAAGAGTTCAAGGCGCTCTAGAAAACATAACAGGGCTAAAATACTTATTGGGAGGCAAGGCCATCACTTTGCTCTTTGCTACATCTGTCCATCACATCTACCATCGGAGATAGGCGAGGAGACACAAATAACATCAAAGAATGTGAATTTGAGGGACCTCTCTGCTCTACAACTCCATGGCATTTGGTGCTGAAATTTCATTATGGTTGTACTCAAATTTTGTTTTAAAAGACCACATTGCTTTAAATGACTTTTTAAACCTCTATGTCTTGTCTACCCAACACATAAAAAAGAACATTTCAGACTTCTGGACTTTCTTCTGTGCTGACACAATTAGTCAGTTTCAATGTGGTTGCTTTCTCCCTGTGTCTTATAAAACAATCCAAGATGTGTAGGTGCTGCTCAGTCTTCCTTCAGATCAAAGGCAAAGACCCTCGGTTGCACCTGTTAAGTGTGTGCAGTACAAATCCCAGATCTGACTTTTTGACCAAAGCACTTCAGACAGGTGTCCAAATGTTATTGCAATTTGGATGCAAGGGAATACAATATCCTGAAATGTCTGGTGTGTTTTCTCTTTCATTTGTGCCTGTGTAGAGGAGTAAGGTGTGTGTTTTTTTTTTAAAAAACCCCACATTTGAATGGTGGTTGTGTAAAAGGGCCCAGAAATACTGGGCATAGATATATACGATTTTAGAAGAAATGTCTAAAATCAAATTTGAAATGACACCTGAACTCTATCTGCTTGGGATGTTAGATGAAGAATTTGATAGAAAGCGTGGAATGTTATTGTTATGCATGAGAATAGCAGCAAGAATGATCTATGCTCAAAGATGATGGACCATCTGCGGCAAGCGAGGCGGCTGGCACCCTACCTTTCCGGTAATGACCTAGCCACGGTAATCCAGACAACGGTCATCTCGAGGCTACACTACTGTAGCAACCCAGTTCTCTTTCGTGCCTGGGGGGCAGGGGGCAGCACCGGGGGTCCCACTTGCATTAGAGCCAGCCGCAGCTGAGGAGGAAATGGAGGAAGGGGTTAATGAGTTAGCTGGGCCTTCTTCTCCCACAGAGAGTCTGGCTTGGGATGAGGGATGGCCGGATGCCTATGAGGAATGGGAAGGTCAGGCTGATTCAGAAAGTGCTGATAGCAATGAATGTTATGAGAAACCGGGTGGGTACAGATCACAGGAGCGAATTTGGGAAAAAATGGGCAATGAGGCCATGGAAGCTGAAAGGGAGTTTGACTCTCATGAAGATAGTGAGCCAGGTGTTGGGAGGCAAGGACGAAGCTTTGATAGGAGACGGAGCATCGAGTCCAGTAGGAGGGAATGGCACCGCAGTCTAGAGCGTCAGAGAAGCGCTAGGTCCCGTAGCACAGATTACCACCGAAGCCTAGAGCGTCGGGGGCCTCGCCCCAGGGTTTAAGTATAGGATCCGTGGGAAAGGATCCTCAGTACCTCAGCCACTTCTAATCTAAGCGAAGTGAAGCGAGCGAAGGACCACGGAGCCAAGTTGCCGGCTCGTGCCTTGCCAAGAAGTTTTCTTGGGCCCTGATTGAATCCTGCTTTGTTCCTTGATCCGCTTTGTTTCGCGGAGCCTTTGCCAAGCCTTTGCCAAGACCTTTGCCTTTGGACTTTATTCTGCCAAGACCTTGCTTTTGAACTATACTACGCACTCCCTATTTTTGGATTGAACTTTTCTATATTTTAATGGACAATTACCTTTTCATCTGTTTTATTTACTCAATAAATAGTTAGCTGATTACCGTCTCTGTGGGTGTGATTAAGGGGCCGGCCGAGTCCTTGCATTGTGACAACTACTGTAACGCCCTTTACATTGGTCTTCCTTTGTTGGTTATCCGGAAGCTCAAACTAGCGCAGAATGCTGCAGCGAGACTCCTGGCTGGAGTACAAGCCAGGGCCCATATCACTCCAACTCTGCAGCGTCTGCACTGGTTACCAATCGAGCACCGGGTCATCTTCAAAGTGTTGGTATTGACCTTTAAGGCCTTGCATGGTCTGGGGTTGGTGTAGTTGAGGGACCGTCTACTCCCATATGTTCCCCAGAGATCCCTTTGTTCAGAGGACCTCAATTTTCTATAGATTCCACCACTACGGACTACCCGTCTGTCCTCAACCAGACAGAGAGCTTTCTCTGTGGCTGCACCTTGTTTGTGGAATAGCCTACCATCAGAAGTACGCTCAATTAGTGAGCTGACGGCTTTCTGGAGAGCATGTAAAACCATTTTGTTCCAGCAAGCATTTAGCTTGTAACTGTACTGGGAGGGTGGAATCGCCCTATATGGAATTGCTTTCAATCCTGTCTGTATCTATGCTTTCATGTGGTACTGTTTTAATTGTTATGTTTTATGCTTTGGTTGTAGTTCAATACACTGTAAACCGTCCTGAGCCATCTCGAAAGGATGGTATACAAATCAAAATAATAAATAGATAAATAAATAAAGATGGAAAGATTGAATGACTTTCTCACAAAAAAATTTGCTTATGAAAATAAGTGAACTTGCAGAAATGATTCAACTTACCATGTTGATTAAGGAGAGAGCTCTAACCCAGTGTTTCCCAACCAGTGTGCCGTGAGCGATCATCAAGTGTGCCGTGGGAAATTGGAACCTCTAATACCCTTTCTTCCCCCTCCTGCCGAACACTTTTTCTTCTCCACTCGTTTTCCCATGCCTGTTTTAGGGACCTTAAAGTGCTGAACCTCCTTCCAAGATTGTGATTCTGGATAGAAAAAAAAATAACGTAACATTGTTTGAGTCCACAGTGCTCTCTGGGTGTAGGTGAACTACAACTTCCAAACTCAAGGTCAATTCCCAAGCAAACCCTTTCAGTACTTTCTGTTGGTAATGAGAGTTCAATACGCCAAGTTTGGTTCAATTTCATTGTTGCAAGAGTTCAGGATGCTCTTTGATTGTGTGTTAACTATAAATCCCAGAAACGGTAACTCCCAAATGTCAAGGCCTATTTCCCCCAAACTCCATCTGTGTTCACCTTTGGGCATATTGAGTATTCATGCCAAGTTTGGTCCTCATCCAACATTGTTTGAGTCCACAGTGCTCTCGGGATATAAGTCAGGACTGTCCAACTTCTACCAGCCCAGGGGCCTGAATTCTGGTCACTGATGACTTGGGGGGCCGAAGGGTCTGCCCCCACCCCGGCTCCGCCCCCGCCCCGCCCCCCCCTCCAATTTACTTACAATTCATAAGAGGCATCCATACAATCAAATATAATCTTTTACTAAGGGGAAATGCAGGGAGGGAATACATAAGGGGCATCCATACATAATTACATAATAATAACATAAAGGTTAGCTTACCTTCCCAAACGCGCAGGATCCAGGAGTAGCCGGACCACGAGCAGAGGTGACGACCGACCGAGGCAGTAGCCGAGAAGGTCCAAATCGCGTCTGCGTGGGCCGCAGGGATTAAGTAGCCGAGATTTCGGCCACAGGAGTATCGTGAGACTACGGAAGCCACACGGGATTTCGCTCTCAACGGAGGCGTGATCTCGCGTTGAGAGCGAAATCCCGTGTGGCTTCCGTAGTCTCGTGATACTTGCTCCGGAACCCGGAAGTGGGTAATTTTTAAAAATATTATTATTTAATTTATTTTTTATTTTAATTTTTTATTAAAAAGCTTAGGGGGGCTCAGGGAAGGGGCTGGGGGGCCTTATACGGCCCCCGGGCCACCAGTTGGACAGCCCTGATATAAGTGAACTACAACTCCAAAACTCAAGGTCAATGTCCACCAAACTCTTATAGCATTTTCTCTTGGTTATGGGAGTTCTGTGTGGGAAGTCTTTCTGCCATTCCTGCCAGGATATATATGTTGTGTTCATCGAAACAGGCCCAGGTTTCACACTGAGTGTATAAATACATTTAGAAACATATTAACTATATGTATGACTGTGTTAGAGTGTCATTTTGTGTCATTTTGTGTCATTTTGGTTGGTGGTGTGCCCCAGGATTTTGTAAATGTAAAGAAATGTGCCGCGGCTCAAAAAAGGTTGAAAATCACTGGTCTAACCAACCTATTTATTGTGTTCCTCCATCCTTGATTCTACAGTCAATCAAATACCTCATGCTGGCTTCCTATACCAACACTGATAGCTACTAAATATGCCACCCATTACAAAGAGGATATCTTGAGTTGGCACAGGAAATGTCAATTCTTGTTGCCATCAATAAAGAGGCAAAAGTAGGGGCAGGTGGTATGCTCCATGTCAGTGGGGTGTATATTCTATTCTGGGTGGTAGTGAACAATTTTTGAAGAATAGGGTTTAATGCTTTGGACAACTCATTAGACATTAACATTGAAACTCAACAGATACACCTTTGAGCAGATAGGTATTTTTTTTAAGGTGAATTGCCTTCCAACTCCCTGAAATAACGAGACAGACAACAATAATATGGATTTAAAATTTGGGCAACTTTACTGAATGTTACCTATTTAACTTTCAACTCAACTAATTTTAGGTGTCAGATCAACTTGGTGTGGCAAAGCTGAGGTAGCCTCTTATACAGTCTACCCCTCAGCTATTTAGGGCGTATTACCGGGGTCCCCTGGAGATTAAAACCTGGGCATCCTCTAAGGGAAAGGTCCGGAGAAACCTCTCTCAATTATTGAGACCATTTCTGGGCCATTCTAAATCACCTCACCCCCTAAAGTTAACCTCTAGGTGAGTGTTTACGTAATGGCCGACACCCTTAAGGGGTACCTTAGGTATACACCAACCTTTGTATTTCTAAACTATTTACGCTAAGCCTATTTATAAACCGACCATCCCAGCTGGCCCCTAATAACAGTATAGGGTAGGCAAAAAACATTATATTATTATTATTATAAAATAATAAATAAAATTATTTATTTAAATAAAATTATCCTCTGCTAAATATTTTCATTACTCCTATAAAACTCAAATAACCCCCCCAAAAAGTAAAATAAAATATTATATATTACTATTTGCCTGCGGAGTTGCGCCTGTCTCTCCTTGATGCTCCCGGCCGGCGCGCACGGGGAGGTGGGCGGGTATGGTAGGGTTCATGTGATTGGGCCTGGCGAGGCTGGCGAGGCTGGCGAGGGAGTTCGCCTCAGCGCGCGGTGGCTACTTCCGATGGCAGCTGTCAGGAGGGCTCTCTGCTTCCCTCCCTCCCTCTGCGCCCCGTCCCTTTCCCAAGCACTGGCTGAGGCGATGGTGAGCGGCAGTGAGAGTGTCCCTCCGGAGGCGGTGCCCGGGCCCAGAGGTTCAGCCTTCAAGACCGCTGAGGAGGAGGCAGGACGCCGTCTGGCGGGTGGAGGAATGCCCTTTATCCAGATGGCGCCCCATGCGGCCGCATCCTTTGCCTACCGGTAGGACCGCCCCTGCCGATGGGCGACCAATAATTATACTGTTAATGGGCAGGAGTGGTGGGTGACGCTCGAAAGCAGAATGAGGGGAAAGGGGCTGGCCTACAGTAAGGCCAGCCCCACCCTCTTTTCTGGATGGTTCCATGGAACCAACCAATGCCTTCTTTCTATTGAATTCAGAAGGGCTATGATTTGGTGTTATTTATATATGGATACTGTATTTCTTACTGATTATTTGTCCTAAATAGATTTATGGGTGCTTGTATGATATATTGTGAGCCTTGAGAAAGAGTCTCGAAACGGTTTTTTCGTGGCCGCCAATTGGAGCATCCGCATACCGTCGGCTCTTGTTTTGGATCATCGGTACTTACTGGAGACGCCCACGCTGCTCTCTCTTCCGCATCCTGGGGATTTCCCCTTCGGAGTATTCGACTCCCTCACCAGGATTATGTGCTGTTGTGTTGCATTTAGACTTTCCGTTTGAGACACCCACACTTCGTCCGCAACTTGGACAATTTGCCTGTCGAAGCATTCAGGCTTTGACATCTGGACTATTTATACCAATATTGAGGACTTTTTTGCAGACTTTTTGGGAACCTTAATTAGAACTACAATTGTATGGACTACATCCTGGGTTTTTCTCAAACCAAAAACGTCTTGAGATTGGATAATACATTTTATATGACTGCAAACCGTATGTATGACTTTTTTTGTCTTATCCCTTACAGCCATAACCTACAATACCTGGTGGATATATTGAGATTACACTGTTGTGGTTTTGTGTTTGACTACCTGCCCGCTCGTTGTTTTGTTCTGGCCTACACTAAGGCCAGCCCCACCCTCTTTTCTGAATGGTTCCATGGAACCAACCAATCTCTTCTTCGGGGGGGGGGGAGGCAAATTGCTCCACCTCCCAATCTTCGTTGGAGGGTGAAGTGTATTGGAAAACAGGAAAGAGAGACATTTAACTTCACCAATTCTTCTCAGCAGGTCCTCTTCTCCTAGGAAGTTCTCCCCAATTCTATAGCAGAAGGTATAGTCACACAAACCCTAGCATATGGCTGCGGGCCCACAAACTGAAGGTAAATCCAGCAAAGACTGAAATTCTATGGCCGGGCCGCCCATCAGAACTAGTCAACCCACTGCCACCCTTTGAAGGGGAACCGCTGACTCCGTCTTCCACTGTGAAGAGCCTCGGTGTCATCCTGGACTCTAAAATGACGATGGAGGCCCAGATCGCCTCCACGAGCAAAAGGGCCTTCTTCCACCTATGTCAAGCGAGGCAACTGGCGCCCTATCTACCAATGGAGGCGCTGGCCACGTTGATTCATGCCACGGTTACATCAAGGCTGGACTATTGCAATGCTTTATACGTGGGTCTACCTCGGTCAGTAACTCGCAAGCTCCAGATTGTACAGAATGCTGCCGCCAGGCTCCTCACGAAAACACCTATGAGGTGTCACATAACGCCATCCTTACAGCATTTACACTGGCTGCCGGTCAAGTACAGAGTCTTTTATAAGGCCCTGACACTTAAGGCCTTGCGGGGCCAGGGTCCTACATACCTAAAAGACCGTCTGATACCATCTATCCATCCGAGAGCACCACGGTCAGCCTACAAGAACCTTCTCTGTGTCCCGGGTCTGAGAGAGGCTCATTTGGAGTCCACGAGACAGAGATCTTTTTCCGTTGTGGCCCCTGTCCTGTGGAACTCTCTGCCGCCAGACCAAAGAGCCATCTTCGACCTGCCTTCATTTCTGGCGGCACTTAAGACATGGCTATTTAGAAGAGCATATGCATAAGTGACAATCAGTGACCTGGAACCTGTCTATTCCCATATTTTAACATTTTAATATTTTAAAATTTAATATTTTAGCATTGTAGACGCCTAGCTGTGTAAGTCGCCCGGAGCACATTTGTGGAAGGCAACTCATAAATAATAAAGTTAGTTAGTAGTTAGTTAGTTATATATCTCATAATCCAATCAGGGGCGGTCCTACCGGTAGGCAAAGGACGCCGCTGCGTGGGACGCCATCTGGGTAAAGGGCGCATTCCCCCGCCCGCCAGACAGCGTCCGGCTGATCATGTTCCACTTTTGGGCCTTGTGCGCTCCGACGCTGCGCCGTAGCAAACTTCCTTGCGTGCCGAATAGGGAGTGCTGTGTTTACAGGCTTCTGCGCCTGCACACAGGAGCTTCTGGGCATGCACGGAGGGGCCCCCCAAAATAATGTTTGGGGGGGGCGCCAAAATAATGTTCTTTTACCATTTAAAATTACCTTAGACCGCCCCTGAATCCGATCCCAAAGCCATACAGATCTTGAAACATCTGGGCCTTTGCGCCCAAAAGTAAAATTCTGATAGCTCAAACCATTGAGTGGGAATTCCTACTGGACTCCTCATGAGTCAGTCATCATGCCCCTGCTAACCATGATCGGAGGAATTGATTGCACCTTGTTGTAAATGAGATGCAAAGCTTAAATAAAAAAGGAAATAGCTAGGAGTAAATCCCATTTGGAGGTCTTGCTACCATCGTGAACCCTCTTGAGATTCACTTGGTTGATTTACGGTACCGGCAGCAATGTTCAGTGGGATTATTTCCACCGAAAGCCCTGCTGCCGTGCACAATAAACAAACACTTTAATATATATACTCGCACGTGGGTTTGCTTCCATACATATTAAACAAGATTAGACAACCCCCTTGGGAGCGGAGTGCCTTTGGATTCAAGGAGCTTGAACTTCAGGAGCTGCATTGCCTTTCGATCTATAACTCGATATATGAATGGTGGCATATGCTGGATATATAATTATATACATATCAAAATGAAAACAGCACGCACCATTAAACCCTGGAATTGAAATATTAGCGTCTCAGTGACATAACAAAGCTCACATTTACCAGCTCTTTTGGGGCCCAGCATCAGATCTACGTTCAACCATGGGTCTTGGGCCTCGGTTTGGGAAGCTGAGGGTGCTTTTGACACACCGGGCTGACTCTGCTGCCCACAAGAAGAACGTAACAAATGGGTTTTGAGTCACTTGTGGAATGCTCTCTCTCTCTCTCTCTTGGCATTACTTCGCGAACGAAGATTCAGGAAGGACTCATCCCACGCTTTTTACAAGCGCGTAGATGACTAAAAAGGCCAATCTGAGATAGGCAAGTTCGGTTGCAGAAAGCACAGCAGAAAGTCTCCTTGGGTGATGTTTCCAAGTTGCGGTTCTTTCTGCGTTGTCGTTTCTCTTCGAGACCCATTCGGCGTGTCTTCTCGAAAGAGGTCGCAGCATTGTGGATAGTGCGTCTCCATGCCTCCCGATGTGAGGCCAGGGTGGACCATTGTTGACGATCAATCTGGCCGAGCCTGAGATGTTGTTTCAGGGAGTCCTTACATCTCTTTTTGGGGGCACCTCTCTTGCGCTGACCCGTGGCGAGTTCACCGTACAGTAGTATCTTTGGGAGGCGGTGGTCCTCCATCCTAGAGATGTGCCCTGTCCAGCACAGCTGTGTTCTCAATAGCATGGCCCCTGCTTGCTCAAGGACAGCAACATTTGTCACATAGTCGGTCCAGTGTATATTTAGGATTGTGCGCAGACAGTGCTGATGAAAGCGTTCGAGGAGTCGTAAGTGTTGGCGACAGGTGACCCATGTTTCAGACCCATAGAGGAGAATAGACAGTACGATAGCTCTGTACACACTAATTTTGGTGCTTTGCTTCAGGTGCTTGTTGCTCCAGACTCTTTTGTGAAGCCTTCCGAATGCACTCTATGCCTTTGATAATCTGTGATCTATCTCTTTGTCAATCTTGGCGTCTGAAGAGATGATGCTTCCCAGGGAGGTGAACTGCTGAACGGACTTCAGCACAGATGTGCCTATGCTGACGTGGGGATGATGGTGTTCTTCCTGTGGTGCGGGCTGGTAGAGGACTTCCATTTTCTTCAGGCTGACTTCCAGCCCAAACAGGTCTGCAGCTGCGGCAAAGCAGGATGTGAGGCGCTGCAGGGCTGCTGCTGAATGGGCGACAAGGGCAGCATCGTCAGCAAAAAGCAGCTCACGGACTAGATAATTTAGAGCAGGGCTGTCCAACAGATGGCCTGCAGGCTGTACATGGCCCCAAGCCTGTTGGACACGGCCACCGCTACCATCCTGAAAGATTTTTTTTAAAAATGGCGGCCGGGGAGGAGGAGGCGGGGCAGGGAGAAGGAAGGGAGCCAGCTCCTCCTCTCTGCACCGCCCCCTCCGTCCCTCTCTCCGTGCCGCCCTTCCTAGGGAGGGGGAACCGCCGAAAAGGAGCAGTAGGTGGCGCCAAGGGCGGCGTGTCAGAGGCCTTCCTACTGCTAGGAAGGGCGGGGGAGTCAGCTGCCTTCTTCCTCCATAGCCCCTCCTCCTTCTCCCTGCTCGCGCCGCTGCTCATGATCCAAACGGCGGCGTGAGCGGGGGGAAAGAGGGGAGGCTTCAGAGAAAGGAGGCAGCGGGCTGCCTTCTTCCTCTGTAGCCCCTCCTCCTTCTCCCCGCTCGCGCCACTGCTCACGATCCAAGTGGCGGCGCGAGCGGGGGGAAAGAGGAGAGGCTTCGGAGAAAGGAGGCAGCCCACTGCCTTCTTCCTCCATAGCCCCTTCTCCTTCTCCCCGCTTGCGCTGCCGCTCGGGATCCGAGCAGCGGCGCTCCCGGGGAGCAGGAGGAGGGGCTACGTGAGTGAGCGGCCCCGCCCCGCCCCGCCCCTGCGAGTGGCCCCGCCCCCCGCTCACTGATCACCTACGGCCCCCCAGGTGATCAGTGACACTTCTTCCGGCCCTTGGGTTGGAAGAAGTTGGACAGCCCTGGTTTAGAGTCTTAGTGCGAGCCCTCAGACGGCTTAAGTTGAACAAGCTGCCATCAGCTTGAACGTAACAAATGGGTTTTGCGTCACTTGTGGAATGCAGTGTGATGACAGATATGCGCGCCGACTCAAAGGCACAGAGAGCCCCCCACTCCTTTTAAAAGAGAGTGGCTTTTTTAAAAAACTTGATGGATGAAATTATATCTAAATCTGGTAGATTGGGGACTTCAAAGGCATTTCTCTCTAGTTAGGGTGTCCCTACGAGAGGGGCGCATGCTATTTGTACCAAACTCCCGAGCTCAAGTGGTTTGCTAATTGACCCCTTTGTAGCAGGTTAAAGGTTCCCCACTAGATAACAGCACTTCGTTTTGATTAATTATGTCAGGGAATTAATGTATGATTACTAACTTTTAGCAGACCCTGCTCTTTCTGACCCTGAGCTGCTTGTTTGTGTGGCTGGTTGTAATTTTCGACCAAAGGGTTACGAGAGGTCACAGTGTGGTCAGCATCCTTTAAACAAAGGAGAAGGGATGGATGGATGGAGAGAGAGAGGGAGAGAGAGAGAGAGAGAGAGAGAGAGAGGTATCATATCTGGAAAGGCCTGCTTTTGTTTATGCCCTGACAGGCAAGATGAGTCCAGAAGACATTTATACGTCAAGCCTTTCCAATAAAAGCTCCTTTTCTAAGAGAGAGCTAAAAGTGGGATCGGAGAGCGGAGAAGCATAATTGAACGGTGGAACGCTAGACCCATAAATTGCACTTCATACTGGTATTCAACAGCAGGGGACCTTGTGAACATGAACATTAAACAGGGGAAGGGGAAGAAGACGGAAAATGGAGATGATTAAGTTGAAGTCCCAGAAGGTTTGATTCTTTCCTGAGGAATATGCGAGGCATTATACTACCTGGTCAGATGTCCCTTTCAGTACAGATATTGTTAAAAGCTAGAAAAGTTATCCTACAGCAGTGTTTCCCAACCTTTTTCGAGCCGCGGCACACTTTTGACATTAAAAAAATCCGGGGGCACACCACCAACCAAAATGACACAAAATGACACTCTAACACAGTAAAGAATGGCTGGGGGGGGGTGGCCTGCTGGGAGCAGCTGGTGGGAGTGCAGAAGCCGAGAGGGGGCGGAGCCATGCCACACCATGCCACGCCCCCTCCCCCGGCTTCAGCTCTCCCAGCAGCTGCTCCAGCCTTGAGGGGGAAGTGCCAAGCCAGCGGTGGCAGAGCCAACACAATGTTGGCTTGGCACTGTCCCTCAAGGCTGGAGCAGCTGCTGGGAGTGCCGAAGCCAGGGGGAGGAGGTGGAGCCAGGCCGCGCCATGCCCTGCCCCCTCCCCCAGCTTCAGCTTTCCCACAGAGGAGGAGCATGAGCGGTGGACGGGCTTCAGTGGGCGGGGCTCCTCCTCCATGCAGTTTCAGCGAGCGAGGGGCGAGAGTCATGGCGGATTGGAGGCTGGCTGGGGAAACAGCCAAAGGAGGCAGCACCCTGGCCCCTTCTTCTTTTTCCTTCACCACCGCCCGGCCCTTCCTCCCCCCCCCCCCCAAGCAGCAGGAGTTCGGCCAGGGGGGGGAGAGGAAGGGGGGCAGAGAGCTTTTCTTGCGGCATAGCAGGAGGTCCGTCACGGCACACTAGTGTGCCACGGCACACTGGTTGAAAAACACTGTCATACAGTACACATCTTGGCCAACACTGGTGGGGGGGGTCACCGCACTAGGCTGAGACACCACAGAAACTGTGGTTTCTTAAGTCTGATGTGGCACAAGGGGAAAAGGACAATGTAACAAAGGGGCACTACAGAACCAAGTTGATGTGCAAAGCAAGTCAAAATATACTGAAATTTATATAGCCAGTCTGGAGGTCAACACTTTGTATTTCTGAAGGTCTATGCATACAAAAGTTCCACACACGTCTGTATAAGCATCAATATCAAAGCAACCATACAAATTAGCAACAATATAATTTGGCAACGATACACGATAGCAACGAAACCAGATAGCATGAATACAAGGGGGCCACGATACACTCACTGCGCTATTTCAGTCTCTGGTTGCATAGTTCCATAAAGTGTCTTCTGGTGAACAGAGCCCGGGCGAATCCACCTGAATTTGGAAAGCTGCTGAAAAATGGATTGGGGGACCACTGAAATCCAGCCACTGAAAATGTCCCATGGTTTAGCCAAATTGCACACTCATATTAGATACCTCCTGGTACAAAGTCTGAAATACTATTTACAGCAATGTTGTGTCAACATACTGTACGTCAGTGTTTTTCAACCTTTTTTGAGCCGCGGCACACTTTTTACATTTACAAAATCCCGGGGCACACCACCGACCAAAATGACACAAAATGACACTCTAACACAGTAATACATATAGTTAATATGTTTTTAATGTATTTATACACTCAGTGTGAAACCTGGGCCTGTTTTGATGAACACAACATAGATATCCTAGCAGGAATGGCAGAAAAACACAAACTTCCCACACAGAACTCCCATAACCAAGAGAAAAATACTATAAGAGTTTGGTGGGCATTGACCTTGAGTTTTGGAGTTCACCTATATCCAGAGAGCACTGTGGACTGAAACAATGTTGGATCAACACCAAATTTGGCATGAATACTCAACATGCCCAAATCTGAACACAGATGGAGTTTGGGGAAAATAGACCTTGACATTTGGGAGTTACAGTTTCTGGGATTTATAGTTAACACACAATCAAAGAGCATCCTGAACTCTTGCAACAATGGAATTGAACCAAACTTGGCATATTGAACTCTCATTACCAACAGAAAGTACTGAAAGGGTTTGCTAGGGAAAAAGTGTTCGGTGGGGGGGGGGGTATTGGAGGTTCCAATTTCCCACGGCACACGTGATGATCGCTCACGGCACACTGGTTGAGAAACACTGCTGTACGTAATCAAGACGTCCCTGAATATAGAAGGGCCAAGGATAGAGGAAAGATTCTTCTTTCTTTGCATGTAAATAATACCAGAGTTGACAAAGTATGTTGGCTTTTGTGTTCTCTTGCATTTAATTTTGAATGCTGTGAGCCAACGGATGTTGTGAGAATACAGTTTCCAGCCATTCTAAACAGTGAGGACTGCTTGATTTGACTTCTGTTATATCTCTAAGGTTCCCCCAATGCAAAAGGCATTCAAAGAGTATGTCTGTATGAACAGAAAAAGGAAAAATCATCATCATCATCATCATCATAATCCAGCTTTATAGTTTTCCTTTCCACTAATGAATACAAGGTGGTATACTGTCATGTAACAAGGACTCTACGTAACATTTGTCGACCTCACCAAAGCTTTTGACACTGTGAGTAGAAAAGGTTTGTGGCAGATCCTGGAACGTCTAGGACAGGGGTGCTCAGAATGGTGATCGGGATCACCAGGGTGATCTTCAGGCCTCATCCTGGGGATCTTCAGGCCCCTGACCAGGTTTTTTGCTGTTGGTCCTCTTCACGCGCCCCTGCACACTGCAAATAAGTCCTCCGTCGTTGCTCCTCCCGCTCCCTGCTTCCGCGCGCCGCCTCCAAAAGCTCCAGAGTCCAAGAGGCAGAATGGGCCCCTCTTTGGATTCCTCCTCCTCCCTCCGTCCTTCTCCAGCCACTCAGAGTCGTAGGAGACCAAAGGGGCGGGCCTGGATGACGCGATGCATGGCTGGCCCCACATGCATGCACAGAAGCGCCCATTCTGCCTCTTGGACTTCTCGTGAGCTCTTGGAGGCAGCACGCATGCTGGCGACATGGAAATAGGAGCAACGACGGAGGAGGAGAAGGACGCTTTGGGGTCATTTCCTTATTGCATCTCAAAGGTTGGTCTTTTTACTTTGGGGTGGGTGCTTGATTGTTCTGTGGCATGTCTCTTTGTTTATTTTTAATGTTTGAAAATGGCCTTTTAGCTCCAAAGCCTCTCTGCTTGCTTTGTTCCTTGAGAAATATATGTTGGGGAATATGGCAGTGTGGGAGAAATGGGGTGGTTGGATGTATTTTTGCATGCCCCTTTGTTTACCTTGCTGAGTATTAAATGGCCTTGCAGTTCAAAAGCCTCTCTTCTTACTTTCTGGCTGATAATATGTGTGGTAATATGGCAGTGTGGGAGAAATGGGGTGGTTGGATGTATTTTTATGCTCTGTTTTATATTGTTGTGATTAAATTGAAATGTTGATGTTTTATAACTTCGTTTTATGTAAACTGCCCCGAGCCTGCTGGAAGGAGCGGTACATAAAAATGAATAATAAATATAAATAAATAAGAAAATAGTTATATGTTTTACATTTCTGGGTAGGTGATCTTTGGGACTTGGTTTTTTAATCAGTAGCTCCCATGCTGAAAACGTGTGAGCACCTTTGGTCTAGGTTTTCCCCCCAAATTCCTCAAAATGATTACCCTGTTACTTGAGGGCCAGCGCGGTCAAGTCAGATACGACGATGCTCTCGGAGACCTTTCTAATAACTAATGGAGTGAACCAAGGTTGTGTTCTTGCACCAACTCTATTTACAATCTTCTTCAGCATGATGCTCCAAAGGGCTACGGCAGACCTCAAAGAAGAAGACGGCATATATATACGCTATCGTACTGATGGCAGCTTGTTCAACTTAAGCCGTCTGAGGGCTCGCACTAAGACCCTAAACTATCTAGTCCGTGAGCTGCTTTTTGCTGACGATGCTGCCCTTGTCGCCCATTCAGAAGCAGCCCTGCAGCGCCTAACATCTTGCTTTGCAGCAGGTGCTGAGCTGTTTGGGCTGGAAGTCAGCCTGAAGGAAACGGAAGTCCTCTACCAGCCCGCACCACAGGAAGAACACCATCATCTCCACATCAGCATAGGCACATCTGTGCTTAGATCCGTTCAGCAGTTCACCTCCCTGGGAAGCATCATCTCTTCAGACACCAAGATTGACAAAGAGATCGATCACAGGTTAGCAAAGGCATATAGTGCATTTGGAATGCTCCACAAAAGAATCTGGAGCAACAAGCACCTGAAGCAAAGTACCAAAATCAGTGTGTACAGAGCTATCGTACTGTCTATTCTCCTCTATGGGTCTGAAACATGGGTCACCTATCGCCAACACCTACGACCCCTCGAACGCTTTCATCAGCGCTGTCTTCGCTCAATCCTAAATATACACTGGACTGACTATGTGACTAATGTTGCTGTCCTTGAGCAAGCAGGGATCACCAGCGTTGAGGCCATGCTATTGAGAACACAGCTGCGCTGGGCAGGGCATGTCTCTAGGATGGAGGACCACCCCCTCCCAAAGATACTACTCTATGGTGAACTCGCCATGGGTCAGCACAAGAGAGGCGCCCCCCAAAAGAGATGTAAGGGCTCCCTGAAACAACATCTCAGGCTCGGCTAGATTGATCACCAACAATGGTCCACCCTGGCCTCACATCGGGAGGCATGGAGACGCACTATCCACAATGCTGCGGCCTCTTTCAAGAAGACACGGCGAATGGGTCTCGAAGAGAAACGACAACGCAGAAAGAACCGCAACTTGGAAACAACATCACCCAAGGAGACTTTCTGCTGTGCTTTCTGCAACCGAACTTGCCTATCTCAGATTGGCCTTTTTAGTCATCAACGCGCTTGTAAAAAGCGTGGGATGAGTCCTTCCTGAATCTTCATTCGCGAAGTAATGCCGAGAGAGAGAGAGATACTGTCATATGCAGAGCAACACTATGAAGTTGGGTTAACCCAAGAGAAAGAACAATTGTGCTCAAGTCAGGTGAATTCCATGCCGTAGCAGAGATTTGAATGCACATACACATGCAATGGGCCTTTTGTTCATTATTGTATACGTGAAGTTCCACAATTGTAACAATTTTAAATGGAACCAAATCCTGTTATTAGTTCCAGATTTGAAAAAGAGCCTTTGAATCAACTTGATTGAATCAACACATACAACGGACAATGTATTATTCAACAGTTGAGTGAATGGGCCTTTTGCATTTGAGACTCACCAACAGGACTTCACCCTGGGTGGTGTGTCACTATTAGTCAGTGGTGTCAATAAACCATGTTCATTCATTTCCATTGCAGAAACAGCCACTGTGTATTCCCTATTGCACATTGAAGTGATCAGAAGGCATATTGGCAGGTATAAAATTGGTTGTCAAAATGTCAGTGCAGTTTTTATTTATTTATTTATCTTTCTTTTTTTTTTCTTTCAAATTTGAGGTTTTATTAATTTAAATTGACAAAAGTACACGAGTGTAACTTGGGATTAAGCACATGTCCAACACAGAGTTTCTGTGAAGACGTCATGTTCGAAATGTCTGACACGTTGCTGACCTGTGTTTTCCTTTCCTTTAGACCTCTCATCGAGTGTTTACCACATCGTCAATCTTCAAGATACTGCGGACAGTTTCTGTAGCCAGGGTCAGCGCACTGACCGATACCAACAACGGTTGGACAACCAACTCCTCCAGGATATTGGAAATTCCACCCTGCTGCCAGGCTCCGTCCCCCCGCTCCCGCTCGTACCGCGCCGTGGGGGCCTTGGTGCGAGGGTCCACCGGCCTTCGGAGGCAGGACACGGCGAGGGAGGCGGCCCGGTGAGCCGCGTCCATCCCGCTCCCAGCGAGCGGCTGAATGGAAGCCCTTCTCGTTGGGTTGCCAAGGCGCCCGGCTTGGGACGCTACGGCGTCTCTGAAGGAACAAGAGACCCTCGCTGGCGGCCGCGCGAGCAGGATTCCCCCGTGGGCGGGGCCTTCAGAACAATGCTATTTATTTATCATTCTCGTATGCCGCCACTCCCCGAGGGCTCGGAGCGGCTCACAATCACAAGCATAAGACAGATAAAAACATCAGATAAACTGTTCTAAATTTAAACTAAAACTAACTCTGCAGGGTTAGAAAACTCAGCAACTAAATGCCAGTTTGAAGAGAGAGGCAAGGAGGTTTCGCAGGGCACGCACTTCAGCTGGCAGAGTATTCCAGATAGTTGGAGCCACCACTAGAGAAGGCCCTGCGTCGGGTCGAAGTCAGATGGATGGTCTTGACACCAGGCACCTCGAGGAGATTCAGATCTTCAGAGTGGAGTGATCTCTGGGGTTGATAGGCGGTGAGACGGTCCCTCTGATACATCGGCCCCAGACCATATAAGGCAGTGGTTCTCAACCTTCCTAATGACACGACCCCTTAATACAGTTCCTCCTGTTGTGGTGACCCCCTATCATAAAATTATTTTCCTTGCTACTTCACAACTGTAATTTTGCTACTGTTATGAAGTGTAATGTAAATATCTGATATGCAGGATGTATTTTCATTCAAATTTGGCACACATTTATTTATTTTATTTATTTAAAATTTTGAACCCTGACCTTCTCACCTCTATAGAGGGACTCAGACCGGCTTACAGCAAAAATTCAATGCTATACAAATTAAAACCTGTTACAACAGCATTACTAAAAACTTAAACACCAAATTACATACATACAAATTACATACATACATACAAATACCCGATACACCCAAATTTGAACAATGGTGTGATGGGGGGGGGGGAGGAGTTGTAGTTACTGGGATTTGAAGTTAATCCACAATCAAAGAACATTCTGAACTCCACCAATGATGAAATCAAAGCAAACTTGGCACACAGAACTCCCATGACGAACAGAAAATACTGGAAGGGTTTGGCGGGCATTGACCTTGAGTTTTGGAGTTGTAGTTCACCTACATCCCGAGAGCACTGTGGCCTCAAAACAATGATGGATCTGGACCAAACTTGGCTTGAAAATTAACATGCCCAAATGTGAACTCTGGTGGAGTTTGGGGAAAATAGACCTTGACATTTGGAAGTTGTAGTTGCTGGGATTTATAGTTCACCTACAATCAAAGAACATTCTGAACCCCTACCAAAGTTAGAATTTGGCCAAACTTCCCACACAGAATCCCCATGACCAACAGAAAATGTCGTGTTTTCTGATGGTCTTTGGCGACCCCTCTGATACCTCTTCGCGACCCCTCCAGGGGTCCCGACCCCCAGGTTGAGAAACACTGATATAAGGCCTTGAAGGTTAACACCATGACCTTGAAAGTGATCCAGTGTTCGACTGGGAGCCAATGAAGCTGCTGTAAGATGGGAGTTATGTGGCTCCTTGCCGGCACTCCAGCGAGGAGTCGAGCAGCGGCGTTCTGGATGAGCTTAAGCTTCCGGATCACGGACAAGGGCAGGGCAATGTAAAGGATGTTACAGTAGTCTATCCTTGAGATGACCGTGGCTTGGATAACTGTGGCTAGGTCGTCTCTAGATAAGTAGGGGGCCAGCTGCCTAGCTTGTCGCAGGTGGAAAAAGGCGGTTTTGCTGACAGTGGAGACCTGGGCCTCCATGGACAGCAAAGGGTCAAAAACAACCCCCAGGCTTTTTACTGATGATGACGGGCAAAGTGCCTCGCCATCCAGGGTGGGAAGCTGGACCACCCCACAATCTGGTCGACCCAGCCACAGTATCTCTGTCTTCGCTGGATTCACCCTCAATCTACTGGCACGCAGTCATCCAGTGACGGCCTCAAGGCCTTTTACATTTGCAAGTTTGACTTTTGTGAGTTTGATCATGGATTTGATTCCAATGTTCTTTCTAGAAATCACTAGGTTTTCCAGTGCAATTGTATGATTAGCTTCCAGTAAACCATAATCACATTGGAGGACCCAGACTCCCAGAGAGAACACCTAATGAGATCTTGTTCAGCTTCCAGTAGACATTGACCATAGAGTTGTGCCGGTAGATGATTGTTGTTGTTGTTATCCTGCCTTACTTTGAGGATCGAGGTGGGGCACAACACAATTAAAACATATCATTATAAAATATTATATAAAACATATTAAAATATAGTAAACACTAGGCTTGGTTGATCCATAAAAAATGGTTCTAAAATACACTTGGGGGGTTGATTAGTAATAGAAATACTTACAAAAAATTTCCAAAAATTTCTGAAATGTAACGTAATTAATAACGAAATTCGTTATTAGTTCTTATTCCAGCGCATGCGCACAGCAGGAAAACAGGGCTGACATCACAGGCAAATCAAGGGGGAAACATTTCCCTTCACTTCTGGAGTGCAATTGACTGGAGCTGAAGATTTATAACATATAGTAATGGTACCTCCAACGTATACAGTATGAGGTTCTTGTAACAGGAATATATCAACCTTCTCCAAAATTACTTTTTAGGGTGACTTACAGAGTATCACAGTGCTGTGCAGCCCTTCTGCATGGTTGGAGGAAAAGCGCACGAAGGCTATTTTCCCTTCAGTCCTCCAAGGTGCTCTAGGAGTCCCGGTTCTTCTCTGTGGTTTCCCCTTGCTTCTGTAGTTTTTCCTTCTTCACTCTGTGGTCTTGCCACTCCCTCCTCCTCTTCTTTCAGCCTTTATTCTCTGCTTCTCCTCTTTTCCTTCTATCTACCCTGATTTTCTGGATGTTTAAAGTGCTATTTTCCCTTCAGTCCTCCAAGACACTCTAGGAGTCCCGGTTCTTCTCTATGGTTTCCCCTTGCTTCTGTAGTTTTTCCTTCTTCACTCTGTGGTCTTGCCACTCCCTCCTCCTCTTCTTTCAGCCTTTATTCTCTGCTTCTCCTCCTTTCCTTCTATCTACCCTGATTTTCTGGATGTTTAAAGTGCTATTTTCCCTTCAGTCCTCCAAGGTGCTCTAGCCCCCCCCTGTTTTTTCTCTATGGTTCCTCCTTGCTTCTTTACTTCCTCCAGGAGGTCTTTTACTTTAATTATCCTCTGACCAGGCAAAGGGCCGTGATATGTCTGTAAGTACCCAGAAAAGCTATTTTGGAGGAAATAAATATTCCTGTTACAAGAACTGAGAAAGAAGATGCGAACTAATTACAATAATTAAGAAAAATGGCAGCCCCCAGGTTCGGTAAAGAAATTATACTTCCAGGTAGGAGCACATGGTTCAATTAAATTAACTTTTTATTTGAATTTAATCCGATTTCAAATAATTTTTAAACCGCAGAGACCAACCCTAGTAAACACTAAACAGTACACAGGACGTGAGTTTAAAATTCACAATTTTAAACATATGTCTCCACCGTCAGTAGAGTAGCATTTTTCCACCTTCGTCAGGTGAGGAAGCTGACCCCCTACCTTTCCCGCTGCGACTTAGCCACAGTGGTCCAAGCCATGGTCATCTCAAGGCTGGACTGCTGTAATACATTGGCCTGTCTTTGTCAGTGATAAGGAAACTGAAACTGGTTCAGAATGCATCAGCTCAGCTGTTGGCGGGCACTCCCATGAGTAGCCACATTACACCTATTTTACGCAAGCTGCACTGGTTACCAGTGGAATGCCGGATCACTTTCAGGGTGCTGGTATTGACCTTCAAGGCCTTGAATGGTCTGGGGAGAGTGTACTTTTGGGACTGCCTCATCCCATATTGTCCCACTAGACCGCTGCACTCTGAGACAGGACACCTTCTGGAGGTTCCAAGTTTTAAGATGAACCACCTCACTGCGACACGGAGGAGGGCCTTTTCGATTATAGCCCCCACCTTATGGAATGCACTGCCTCCCGATGTCCGTGCCCTTTCAGATCTGTTGGCATTCCGTAAGGCATGCAAAACACCCCTTTTCCTGCAAGCATTTGGTCTCTAAAGATGTTTGATTCTTTGGACATGTTTCGCCTCATATTATGTGTGATGTATAGTCCCTGTTTGATTAATATCTTACTGTAGCTATTAGGGTTGGATATCTCCGGTTTTAAATTCTTTGAAATCGGTTTAATTTTGTATATAAAATTAATTTCATAGTTTTTTGACCCACCTGGTCCAACCCGGAAGTATAATTTTTATACCAAACCTGGGGGCCGCCATTTTTCTTAATGTTTGTAATTAGATTGTATTTTCCCCTGTCAGTTCTAATCTCACGAGAGGAGACTGGAGGGCAGTAGCACCCTTTCTCCTCCCACGAGACTTGCGTTTTTCCCATCCAGGGAAGGAGGAGGGCAGGTTCGTCTGCCCCCTCCTCCCCTGGATGGGGATAACCCGGGTTTTTCCCATCCAGGGAAAGAGGAGGGCAGACGAACCTGCCCTCCTCCTCCCATGGATGGGAAAAACCCACGTTTTTCCCATCCAAGGGAGGTGGGGGGGAAGCACTCCTTTCTTCCCTCCTTGCCCCTCCCAGCTGACAGGCATCACACGCGATGCCTGTCAGCTGGGAGGGGCAAGGAGGGAAGAAGAGAGAGCAAGCCCTCCATTCTAGCCTCCCAGCTGGCATAATGAATAAAAACGAAAATTCGTTATTAATAACGTTTCAATCATGAAATTTATTTATTTTTTTTGTATTAATTTCTATAACTAACTAAAAAATGAATCCCCCCCAACCGAGTTTAGAATCAAATTTTTCATGGCTCAACCAACCCTAGTAGCTATTATTGTTGCTTCGATTGTGCTTTTATCGTGTTTTTATCCAGTGTTTATCATGTTTTTATCCAGTGTTTTTATTGTTGTAAGCCGCCCCGAGCCAAACGGGAGTGGCGACGGATAAGTGCAAATAAATAAATAAATAAATAAATAAATAAATAAATAAATCTGACAAGGTAGGCCTGTTGGAAGAGACAGATCTTCAATTGTCTCTTAAATTCCGACTCCGGATCTGGCTGTTGTAGGATATCCTCCTTTGGCAGCCATTCCACAGTCTTGGGACAGCTAATGAAAAGGTCTTCTGGGTGATGGTCGCCAGGCTGGTTCTGGCTGGTTGGAGTAAGTGTCCACCAGTGGATCTCAGTGCCCTAAGGGCCATGGATTGATCAGGAGAAGGTGATCCTGTAGGTAACCTGAAGCTATACCATGTAGTGCTTTAAAGGCCAAAGCCAACACTTACTATTTGCCTGGAAACTAATTGGTAACCAGTGAAGTGACGGTAATATGGGGAAAATATTCTCACTCCAAAATGTTCCTATAACCAGTCTGGCAGCCGTGTTTTGAAATAGTTGTAGTTTCCAAACTTGGTCCAGAGGAAGCTGAATGTAAAGAGCATTACAGAAATCCAGCTTTGAGGTGACCAGAAATCCAGCCTTGAAGTGCCCCACCATCTTTAGGTCCTCTGATTCTAGGAAGGTCCCCAGTTGGTGGATGAGCTGAAGCTGGTAGCAAGCACTCCTGACTGTCCAGAAATCCCTAGTGAAGTGCTCCCTCAATGAAAATAGTAGGCATATTTTACCTATGCCCTTAACTCCTGTAAATGTAGAGGACTGACTGTATTCAACAGAAGATGGTGCAGCATAACCATTGTGTAAATGGCTCGACCAGACTCACCGAGCCGAGCGCGTTGCGGTGTAGGGTGTCCTCACCGCCATCTTGGCCCTAGGGAGGGGGCTTCTTCCCAGAAGCCCCCTGGGTGGTGGGAGAGTTTCCTGCCACCAGTGTCAGCTGGCCAATGGTGGGGCTGGCACCGCCTCCCTTGCCTCGTCTGCAGGCCAGCCCTCCCTTTCACCTGGGCAGGCTACTTAAGGCTGCCCGAGGCTCCTCTACAGGCACTGGGCCTGTTCCTGTTTTTGTTCATCCCACCCACCCTGCTTGCATTCATTGTTTGTATCTTTTTACTTTTCATGCTATGTATTTCTTGTTTGTATCTTGTTAACTTTTCTTGCTGTTACTGGTGTTCATTGTCGCCACACAAAACAACAGTAAAGCTATCTGTTACTATGCAACAAACCAAGAAAATTGGACTAAGTCTATATCAATCTAATAAATGAAGAGTCACCATAAGTATACAAAAGTACATATAAAGCACAATATATTGGAGTGTGAGCCCAACAATCAGGGCATGGAGAATCAACACTATAATATAAACATTCCAAAATACATATTTAATAACATTTCATATCAATCATCAAAGGCTAAGGGGTTAGTAATATGGTATCAAAATCTAATGTAAAAGTTCAAGCTTATACATCATGTAAATACATACTAAACGCATAATACAATCAGCATGGCAAATGCCCAGTGTCCGTACTCACGCCGCAGCAATGGGCTCCGTGCACGCTAATATCCAGGGATGAATCCAAGCCCTAAAAGGGGCATATAATTTATTCAAACCAGGCCCACCCAATCCATGTGGGGACCCAACACACACTGTAATCAAGTTCCAAATGGAGGGCTAGATGTGTGCCAACCGTACCCTGTAAACAATTAATCCATCGCCCGATGGCGAAACACAAGCTGCTGGGGCTCTGCCTCTTCCGGGAGGGCGAGGAGAGCAGCGCGCTTGGTTCAGAGCGCTCAAACACACGTCTGGGTCTGAACTATAATGTCCAAATGGACTAAGGACCAAACAAGTAGTGTGCACGTAGGAGTGACCCAGTGATCACGCAGTAATCATACAAAGGAGGCTGTGACGGACTGTTGATCCATATGCGGAAGTGACCTCCTTAGCGTCTCCAGGCTCACACGATCCAAGGGGGATCCTGATGGACGCTGCAGGCTCACTCCACAGCGCGGAATCATCCAATGGGCTCCCTGAATCGGGCTGCCGAGCGCTGACAGGAGGAGCTCACTCAAAGGAAAGTGGTTGGGAATTCAATCACATGGGGGGGGGGGCTGGTGGTAGGGGGGATAACACCCTGGCCCCTGGAGTGCCGAGTTTTTGTGGACTGGTAGTGAGCTGGTGGCACCCAGGCATGCAAGCATCTTCGGACAACAGCGGGTTGTCTGACCCCGGATCCAGGACCCATGCATGAAAAATTTTTTGTATTAATTTCTATAACTAACTAAAAAATGAATCCCCCCCCCAACCGAGTTTAGAATCAAATTTTTCGTGGCTCAACCAACCCTAGTAGCTATTATTGTTGCTTCGATTGTGCTTTTATTGTGTTTTTATCCAGTGTTTATCATGTTTTTATCCAGTGTTTTTACTGTTGTAAGCCGCCCCGAGCCAAACGGGAGTGGCGACAGATAAGTGCAAATAAATGAATGAATAAATAAATAAATAAATAAATAAATCTGACAAGTTAGGCCTGTTGGAAGAGACAGATCTTCAATTGTCTCTTAAATTCCGACTCCGGATCCGGCTGTTGTAGGATATCCTCCTTTGGCAGCCATTCCACAGTCTTGGGACAGCTAATGAAAAGGTCTTCTGGGTGATGGTCGCCAGGCTGGTTCCAGATCCAGGACCCATGCATGGCTGCCAACCCTTCTTCCCGTTATCAATAAATGAGTTGCGGCCAATTTTTTTCCCAACAAATTGTGTCTCTGTGTTATTGGTTATTAGGCGGGAGGTGGATCACCCATGCACATGCAACTACAAATTTACACTGTACAAGAACAATGTAAGATCACAGCCTGCGTCAACCCGCTCATTCCACTTTCCCGTCATTCTCCCCCTCTCTCTTTCAGACACACACCATGCTGCACATGTTCAGCAGTCATTTTGCAGGTGCATTCAGTATTTGAGTTGGTTGTGCTATTAATTTGCCCTTAATGAGTTATAGAAAAACTGGGGTGGGGATGGGGGTGGTGGGGCGGTCCCCAACAATTGTACGTGTTCCAACGTGCACCATAATTAGAAGGGGCTGTACGATCAGTAGCCTGGCCAATTTCGAGCGTGTGTACATGTGTGTGTTTAAATGAGATCAGAGGTGTGTGGCGCTTTAAAAAAATATTATTATTATTATTTTTAAAAAGGACCAACAAAACTTCAAAACTGGCCAGGCGAACAATGAATGCCGCTAAGCCCCGTTCTCATTTAATCATCAGCGAAATCTATCACACATGTTCTTTCAAGTAAAGTTTATTAGAAAGGAATTGCTACTAGGGAGCCACATGTGAGCTCCGACTTGGCAAGGTCGAGCCGGGGCATAAAACCCTTGAACTTTACAAATATGCAAAGCTGACATAAATAACAAATTAAACTTAGCCAGGTGTAGAGCTGTGTGGAGTCACTTGCCAGAGAGCGGCTCCGGGCCTTGTTAAAGTGACCCAGCTTGGCTTGAGTGTGAAACGCTGGCTTATCTCATTGCAACGCTCTCGGGTAGGTTCACGTTCGAGGGTCAGGCCGCAGCTCCTCGGATTGGAAAACATCTGCCTCTTTTCCTTTAAAAATGATATCATTAGATTATGTTTTTATTATTTTTATTGCATGTACATACGTAACAGTGAAAACAGATGGGACGCAGTGGCAAAGTGCTTTCGGTGTCTAGATCTACAGGCCTTCATTTCGAAAGCCTGCTTTCCCCATCTAATCCAATGCTCTATACCAGTGTTTCCCAACCTTTTTTGAGCCGCGGCACATTTTTTACATTTACAAAATCCTGGGGCACACCACCAACCAAAATGACACAAAATGACACTCTAACACAGTCATACATATAGTTAATATGTTTTCAAATGTATTTATACACTCAGTGTGAAACCTGGGCCTGTTTCGATGAACACAACATAGATATCCTGCCAGGAATGGCAGCAAGACTTCCCACACAGAACTCCCATAACCAAGAGAAAATACTATAAGAGTTTGATGGGCATTGACCTTGAGTTTTGGAGTTGTAGTTCACCTATATACAGAGAGCACTGTGGACTCAAACAATGTTGGATCAGGACCAAACTTGGCATGAATACTCAATATGCCCAAATGTGAACACAGATGGAGTTTGGGGAAAATAGACCTTGACATTTGGGAGTTACAGTTTCTGGGATTTATAGTTAACACACAATCAAAGAGCATCCTGAACTCTTGCAACAATGGAATTGAACCAAACTTGGCATATTGAACTCTCATGAACCAAAATATTGAACCAAAATGAGACAAAATGACACTCGAACACAGTAATACATATAGTTTTTTAAAAAAATGATTTTTATTGGTTTTGTATATTTAGTGATATATGAAATAAAGATATAGTGGTGTGAAATAGATTCACGATAGAAGTTAATTGGAGTGGGGTATGAATAGTTAATGGGGAGGGTGTGAAAATCAGGTGGGTAGGTAAGGGTGGGAGGGGAAGAAGAGGGGTGGGCGAAAGCAGTGAGTACAGATATATACATATGACTTCCATTCTTCTCCAAGTAGGTAGTTCTCTATTTGTCCTTAAGTTCCTTCTTTATTCTTCAAACGATGTCCAGTCTGTTTGTTTTCTTGGGTTTCCCGTATTTTTCCTTAGGAGGTAAGTTAGTTTGTCCATGTCCTTTATATTATAAATCTTGTGTATCCATTAGGCATGGTTTAGAATCCTAAAATGGTGAATCGTAAATCAACTGGGGGGGATTTTTTTGATTAGTATATCAAAGACTTACAAAAATTTCCCAAAAATTTCGAAATGTAACTTAATTACTTACGAAATTCGTTAGTAGTTCTAAAGTAGGCAAAGCAGGGAAACAGGACTGATACTGTTTTAAGCACAGGCAAATCAAGGGGCAACATTTCCCTTGGTTTCCTTGCAGGGAGATATAAAGCATTAATATATTATTATTATTAATATTATTAAAGGACAGGGTTCCTTTGCAGGGACACATATAATGCATTAATATATTATTATTATTATTAATATTATTAAAGGACAGGGTTCCTTTGCAGGGACACAAATAATGCATTAATATATTATTATTATTATTAATATTATTAAATAAATGCCTAGGCCTACCTCTGGTGCAGGCCTTGCTAATCTGTAGAGTTCTCCTCACTCCATCTTTTTCCCCATTCAGTTTTACCATAGCAGTCTAGGACCTCCGTTGGAACTCTATGGCTTTTCTTGATTCTGAACTCTTCCTTCTCCTCTCCGTGCTCTTTTCACTGCCCTTTTCAGCAGTTCTTATGTCCTCCTACTCTGTCCTTCTATCTAAACCCCCTTCCTGGGTGTTTAAATCGCTTTTTTCGTCAGTCCTCCATCCCCTCTAGGAGTCCCGATTTCAGGCTCTCTATCGTTTCCGGCTCCCTTTTCACTTCCTGGAAGAGGCCTTCCACTCTAATTAGGCTGCAAGCATGGAAAGGCCCCGATTTCACTGTGAGTTATGTCTGCAAAGCTATTTTGGAGGGGGAAATTTTCCTGTTGGGGGGACATCCGAAATATTTAATAATCTAACGAAATTTTGGGCCCAGGGGGTGCGTAAAAAAAGTCCACTTCCGGGATTGGCCTTGCGATCCGTATAAACTTGAAAGGCCCATTACATACAAATCACTTACGATTTCTTTTAATTTCCGTTTCATTTTTCTCATGCCTAGTATCCATAGGTCCGTATTGGGTATTAGATCTGTCTTCCATTCTTTGGCAAAAACCATGCGTACTGCAGTTGTCATATATACAAAAAGTTTGTCTTTATTTTCATCTAGTTTTAATTCATTATCATTCAACCCCAATAGGTAATATTCAGGCTTCAAGGGAAATTTAAGTTGCAAAATTGACTGGGTCTCCTTATGGATCGTTCTCCAGTATTCATTGGTTTTGGGCAGTACCCATAGGGATGTGAGGTCGAAAACATCTGCAGACAAGGGTTCACCATGTTGTTTTATAGTTTATCCCAGCGTTTTTCAACCTTTTTTGAGCCGCGACACATTTTTCTACATTTACAAAATCCTGGGGCACACCACCAACCAAAATGACACAAAATGACACTCTAACACAGTCATACATATAGTTAATATGTTTTTAAATGTATTTATACACTCAGTGTGAAACCTGGGTCCGTTTCGATGAACACAACATATATATGACTTCCTCTCACATACTTACACATGGCTATCATGTCTTCTCTCAGCCTTCTCTTCTTCAGGCTAAACATGCCCAGCTCTTCAAGCCGCTCCTCATAGAGCTTGTTCTCCAGACCCTTGTGAAATTTCACCCTGAGTGAAACTTGCTTTCAGTTAACTATGGATGTCATGAAGCTGTTATAAACAGTTCCTTGGGGGGGGGGAGGCAACTCTCAAAAAATCCAATGAAATAGTTTTAAAAATCCATGCGGAGAGGCTCAATTTGTTTCTTGGAAACCTCTGAATGCTTCAGTCTCCCGATGCTCCCAGATTCGGTCACTGCCCAATTCACAGAGGTGCAGGCATGTAGCCAGGGGGGGGGGGCTTAGGGGGCTTTGCCCCCCAATTCTCAGGGTGGTCCACGAGAAGGCCTTACTGGTACATTATTTAAACTGTTATGTTTATTCGTATCATGATCTGATCACCATGCTCATTATATCCCACATTCATGGGGTTATTGGGATAACAATACAAAAGGTTTGGTAGGGTAGCCCCTCTCTTACTCAGACTCAGACTCACCACCAACCAAAATGACACAAAATGACACTCTAACACAGTAATACATATCGTTAATATGTTTTTAATGTATTTATACACTCAGTGTGAAACCTGGGCCTGTTTCAATGAACACAAAATATATAGTTATATAGTATATTATTATTATTATATTGCATTACATTACAGCATTATCAATATTATATGTATACACAATATACGTATATCACTATAATATCAAATACAACATACTATGTCATTGTCACAGTACAACAATTACATAGCACATTGTTCCCAGCTTCGCTCTGCTCACTATGCCTCGCTTTGCTCTGGGGCGAGTCCGCGCAGTAGCGCCCGCACGGGTCACGTCTTCCTCCCCCCCCTCCCCTCCTGAACACGCTCACGCTGCCCCCTCGGATGAAAATGGCGGCAGAAGCGGCAGTGTAGAAGAAAAAGTAAGTGTTCGGCAGGAGGGGGAAGGAAGGGTGCGAAGGGGAAGGGGGAGGAAGAGGTCTCTGTCGAAAGCTGGCATGGGCAAACTTGGACCTTCCAGGTGTTTTGGACTCCAACTCCCACCATTCCTAGCAGCCTCAGGCTCTTTTCCTTTCCACCTCCCCTCAGCCACTTCAGCAGGAAAGGGCCTCAGGCTGTTAGGAATGGTGGGAGTTGGAGTCCAAAGCACCCCAGAGGGGCCAAGTTTGCCCATGCCTGTTTTAGGGACCTTAAAGTGGTGAGCCTCCTTCCAACATTGTGATTCTGGATAGAAAACAAACAACAACATAAAATAACATTGTTTGAGTCCACAGTGCTCTCTGGGTGAAGGTGAACTACAACTTCCAAACTCAAGGTCCATTCCCAAGCAAACCCTTTCAGTACTTTCTGTTGGTAATGAGAGTTCAATAGGCCAAGTTTGGTTCAATTCCATTGTTGCAAGAGTTCAGGATGCTCTTTGATTGTTAACTATAAATCCCAGAAACTGTAACTCCCAAATGTCAAGGTCTATTTTCCCCAAACTCCATCTGTGTTCACATTTGGGCATATTGAGTATTCATGCCAAGTTTGGTCCAGATCCATCATTATTTGAGTCCACAGTGCTCTCTGGATGGAGGTGAACTACAACTCCACAACTCAAGGTCAATGCCCACCAAGCTCTTATAGTATTTTCTCTTGGTCATGGGAGTTCTGTGTGGGAAGTTTGTGTCTTTCTGCCATTCCTGCCAGGATATCTATGTTGTGTTCATTGAAACAGGCCCAGGTTTCACACTGAGTGTATAAATACATTTAGAAACATATTAACTATATGTATTACAGTGTTAGAGTGTCATTGTGTGGGATGTTTGTGTCTTTCTGCCATTCCTGCCAGGATATCGATGTTGTGTTCATCGAAACAGGCCCAGGTTTCACACTGAGTGTATAAATACATTAAAAAACATATGTATTACTGTGGTAGAGTGTCATTTTGTGTCATTTTGGTTGGTGGTTTTTGTCAATGTAAAAAATGTGCCGCGGCTCAAAAAAAGTTGAAAAACACTGTTTTAGAGCAAAAAGTTAATCTTATTTTACAATTGCTAAAAAAAATCAATTGCAGGTGAAAAAAATCCAGCAAAACAGAGTTGGTGATGAAAATGCTCACAAAATGTACCCACCCCGCATACCGAACAGGGTGTCCTTTTCACCTGGGCCTCCAAATATGTGTGCGTGGACATACAGAGGTATGCAAGTTTCCCTGTGTCCCTGGCTCACCTCTTAAAGGAGGGGGAACACAACAAAGATAGTGTGTTTGACCCTTTCCCCCAAAGAAGTCAAAGGATCTGTTGTGTTTTGTGGCAGAGCTGCAAAGAAGTTGGAAGACCTGTCATGACAAATAATTAAAAGTCCCCACGGGAGAGGCTGTATCATGGACAAAAAACAGAGAACTGACAGTTTAGGGAGGAAAGCAGCCAAGTCCCTTGGGGGAGATCGAGAAATAGATCATGTTTCTTTGCTTGCAGCCTTAGATCTGGCAAGTGTAACTTTTCCTGAAAGGTTGATAGGTAGGTCAAATGGTAAATCAAGCTGAGATGGAGTTAGACTTCTATAAATTATGTTGTTAAAACACAACTTGGAGTGGGGGCTGTCCTGGGGGTATGTGTGGCTGTCCTAATTCAGGCACGGTTGGAAAAGGAGGTGGTGGTTATATTTCTAGCCTCCATAGTGTAAACTATTAGTAATGGCATTATGCCAGTGGTTGCATTTTTAGCGCACGGCACTCATGCTAGCACACCTTCAGGACTCTGTGTGCGCAGCAAGGCAGGCATTGGCCTAAATCCATTGCTACTCCTCTCTTTAGTAGACTGACTCAGTGTGCTTTATCTCTATGCTGACTTCCATCCAGCAATTGTTTCAATGGGTCTACTCATTGGGTTGACTCAGCGGGATGCTGCCTGATCTCCTTCATTGTGCTGGCAGAGTATAAGTCTTGTACAACACAACGGGTGTGGTCACTGTAGAACCAAAGAAAAAGTATCCAAACACTGGATTCACTTAAAGGATATTGTATTCAATAATTACTCCTGAGGAGTTGCAGGCAAATCAACATATCAGCCCCAGTTGGGTGCCTTAAATACAACCATGTTTCAATCCCTTAAAATTAGAATATCCATGTAAACAAAATAAGTTCCCAGTTCCTGGGTGGGATGAAAAGGTGGAGTAACGCCGCAAGGTAAGTTTTCTAAACCCCCAATGGGTATTTATAATCCAACCTCGATGGGTATTTGTAATCCAATGGGAAATGGAAGGCAGGCACGCCGTCAAACCCCAATCCTGGGCTTCGTAGCGTCCCCAATGTGGAGAGTTGGTTTCTCAGGTGGTGTCTGCTAAGTTTTCTGGCCGACACTCGGAGGATTCTCCATTATATGTACTAGGCATGAGAAAAAAGTTATGAAAATGATTCGTTTCGTAAGAAATTCGTAAGAAATGCTACTTTCGAGTATTCCGCACCTGGAACGCCAACCAGGAAGTGGACTTTCTTTTTTTTCGAACTTGGGGAGGGCAGGATTTTCTTAAGTGTTGTTATTAGGTCGTAAGGGGGCAAAACTCAGGGGGCACCCCTCCTTCTCTCTCACCACCCTCCCGCCTCCCTTGCCAATATTATGGCAAGGCAAGCCTAAACTCGCTCCTTCTTTCTTTTGGAAGAAGCCTGAAAAATGTAAACAGAGAGGATTACTCAGAGGTAATCTGCAAAGGAGGGCACTTTGGATGAAGGGCCCTCCTTGCAGATTTACTTCTGAGAAATCCTCTGTTTACATTTTTCCAGGCTTCCTGCCTCTCCTGCCCTGCCAGGATCTAAAGCATCAAAGAGTATTGGGGTGAGAAACCAACCTAATGTATAATAGAATGAATGCTACTGTAAGTGCCTAATATTATAAGTAATCCAACTGGTCATACCTACATTCCATGCACATGCAATAATACAGCAGTAATAACAATGGGTATAAGAAGAGGTGAAATTCAAACCGAAGTATTCTGACTGGTCTCTCCTCATGCGGTGCAAACGGGCTCGGGAAATTAGCCCGGGGGGAAAGCCAGCGTTGCCGCTTGGGAGCACACACATACATATTCTTGGGAGGGGGATTTGTTGCAGAATCCCGGCCTCATAGAGAAGATTCTGCAGCAACCCCCCAAGAAGATGTATGTGTGTGCTCCCAAGCAGCAAACGCTGGCTTTTCCCGGGCTAAGTTCCCGGGCTAATAAGAGAAGAGCCCGTTTGCACCGCATGAGGAGAGACCAGTCAGAATACTTCGGTTTGAATTTTACCTCTTGTTATTGTTACTACTGCTGTTATTGCATGCATGGAATGTAGGTATGACCAGTTGGATTACTTATAATATTAGGCACTTACAGTAGCATTCATTCTATTATACATTAGGCTGGTTTCTCACCCAATACTCTTTGATGCTTTAGATCCTGGCAGGGCAGAGGTAGGGAAGCCTGGAAAATGTAAACAGAGGGTTTACTCAGAAGTAAATCCACAAAGGAGGCCCTTCATCCAAAGTGCCCCTTGCAGATTTACTTCTGAGTAAACCTCTCTGTTTACATTTTTTCCAGGCTTCCCTGCCGAAAGAAGGAGCGAGTTTAGGGCTTGCCTTGCCATAATACTTATTGGCAAGGGAGGCGGGAGGGTGGTGAGAGAGACGGAGGGTGCCCCCCACTTCCTGGTTGGCGCTCCAGGTGCTGAAATACTCAAAAGTAGCATTTCTTACGACTTCTTACGAAACGAATCATTTTCATAACTTTTTTCTCATGCCTAATGTATACTGTGTTTTTGGCATCAAATTGTTGCCGTTGTTAGGGTCAGCTCTGAGTCCCTCGGGGTTGAGAAGAGCGGGTAGAAATGGTGGAAATAAATAAATTTTATCTCTTGGGGAGAGGAAGCTAATGAGTACAGAAAAATGATAGTTCCTAGTGTCATCCCAGACCAACTGTAGATTTCTTGAGTTAGTTTAAAACCGTTTCTTGGTGTGGAATCGGAGAAATATGGCCACTGTGAAATCATAATTCTCCCAAGCATTTTTTCCCACTCAGAGGATCTCAGAGTGAAATATTTTAAACTCCACTCACCACGTTGCTTAGAATATGGAATTTAATTTACCTGCCAGAATTCCAACAGTGGCACTCAAGACATCCATAAGATGAATCGATGGATAAGGCTTGTCGCCTGTGGACAGACACCATTGGAAGAGTATTAAATATTTTAAAAGAGGTTTATTTAGAGACAACCCCCCCCCCCTTGAAATGACAGGTTCTTAAATATAAAATCTTATGACAAGGAGATTCAACATCGTTCTTGTCAGGGGATGAGTTAAGTGTGGAATTGAGCCCCAGTATGAACAAACGGGCATGGAATTATCCTTTCTGTAGCGTCATTCAAGGACTGAACTGTAACCCTCCACCTACAAGAACATGGAAGAGATTGGGGATGTCAGTCTGCGAAGGCTCAACGTCTCAGTATCAACAGGGCAGTGAATCCTCTCCAGGATTCAATGAGCTTGGATGGAGTCCAGGTTTCAACCTCAGCCCATTTTGGAGGGTCAGCACCTTGGACAGTTCTTTGACAGCTTGGGCTACAACACGGCTGTCCAACTGGCGGCCCGGGGGCCGTATGCCCCCAGCCCCTTCCCTCCGCCCCTAAGCTATTTAATAAAAAATAAAAATTGAAAAATAAAATAAATAATATTTTTTTTAAAAAAATACCTACTTCCGGGTTCGGAGCAAGTATCGCGGGAATACGCAATCCACACGGGATTTAGCTGTCAATGCGAGATCACGCCGGCGTTGACAGCGAAATCCTGTGTGGATTGCGTATTCTCGCGATACTCTACTACTGGATCGCTGAGGCCCACAGACGCGCTTAGGACGTTCTTCGACTCAGGTGGTCGTCGCCTCTCTCGCCATCCGGGTACTCCTGGATCCTGCGCGTTTGGAAAAGGTAGGGGCGAAGCAGGGGGCTCCTCAGGGGCTCTCATTCCCTCCCCCATCTCCCCTCATGTATTAAATATAAAATTAAATATATTTAAAGATGAAATAAGGGAGATGGAATACATTAAAATAAGGGGAGGGAGGATGGAATTAAATATATTTAATATTAAATTAAAATAAGGGGAGAGGGAGGATGGAATTAAATATATTTAATATTAAATTAAAATAAGGGAGAGGGAGGATGGAATTAAATATATTTAATATTAAATTAAAATAAGGGAGAGGGAGGATGGAATTAAATATATTTAATATTAAATAAAAATAAGGGAGAGGGAGGATGGAATTAAATATATTTACTATTAAATTAAAATAAGGGGAGAGGGGAGGATGGAATTAAATATATTTAATATTAAATAAAAATAAGGGAGAGGGGAGGATGGAATTAAATATATTTAATATTAAATTAAAATAATTTAATATCTTATCCCTGCATTTTATCTCAGTAAAAGATTATATTTGACTGTATGCATGCGGGGGCGGGGGCGGGGGCGGAGCCGGGGGAGAGGGCGGAGCCGGGGTCGGGGAGGGGTGGAGCCAAGGGCGGGACCCTACCGCCCCAGGTCATCAGTGACCGGAATTCACTCCCCTGGGCCGGTAGAAGTTGGACAGCCCTGGGCTACAATCTACAGCGGCTCCATCATCACAGCTACCTGCAATTGGGGTTTTGGAACCATTTGGGGAAGGTGAAAATCTTTATTACGTTTGAAAAGGAAAGTAATTAGGCTTAGCACAAAGTCTGAGCACTAAAATGGATGGCTGCGAGCCAGTAGGTTGAAGGTGAATCCGGCTAAGACGGAGATCCTGTGGCTGGGCCATCCGGGTACGGGTGAGATCCAGCTTCCAACCCTGGACGGCGCAACACTTTGTCCGTCGTCATCCGTTAAAAGTCTTGGAGTTACACTGGACTCTCAACTGACGATGGAGAAACATAGCTCCATCGTCAGCGAAGTAGATTTTTACATCTTCGGCAGGCGGGAAGCTGGCCCCCTCTACCTGTCCCGCCATGACCTAGCCACAGTGGTCAAGCCATGGTCATCTCAAGATTGGATTACTGTAATGCTCTCTAAGTTGGCCTTCCCTTGTCAGCGATCCAGAAGCTGAAGCTGGTGCAGAACGCTGTGGCTCGGCTACCGGCAGGCCTACCATCCTCCTGCCACATGACGCCTGTCCTGCGCAAACTGCACTGGCTTCCGATTGAGCACCGGATCACCTTCAAGGTGCTGGTACTAACCTTTAAGGCAGTGGTTCTCTACCTGCGTAATGCTGTGTCCCCTTAATACAGTGCCTCATGTTGTAGTGACCCCAATCGTATTATTTCATTGCTACTTCACAACTGTGATTTTGCTATTGTTATGAAGCATAATGTAAATATCTGATATGCAGGATGCATTTTCATTCACTGGACCAAATTTGGTACATATACCCAATACGCCCAAAGGGAGGGCGAGATTGATGTTGTCATTTGGGAGTTGTAGTTGCTGGGATTTATAGTTCACCTACAATCAAAGAGCATTCTGACCCCCCAATGTTGGAATTGAACCAAATTTGGGATACAAAATTCCCATGACCAACAGAAAATACTGGAAGGGTTTGGTGGGCACTGACGTTAAGTTTTGGAGTTGTAGTTCACCTACATCCCGAGAGCACTGTCAACTCAAAACAATGATGGATTTGGACCAAACTTGGCATGAATATCAATATGCCCAAATGTGAACGCTGGTGGAGTTTGGGGAAAATAGACTTGACATTTGGAAGTTGTAGTTGCTGGGATTTGTAGTTCACCTACAATCAAATAGCCTTCTGAACTCCACCAAAGATAGAATTGGGCCAAACTTCCTTAACACACACACCCCATGATCAACAGAAAATGCTGTGTTTTCAGATGGTCTTTGGTGACCCCTCTGACAGTCCTCGTGACCCCTCCAGGGTCCCGACCCCCAGGTTGAGAAACACTGCTTTAAGGCCTTGAATGGTCTGGGGCCAGTGTACTTAAGGGACCGCCTCTCCCTATATTGTCCCGCAAGACCACTGCGTTCAGAGTCCCTTAACCTTCTTGTGATTCCAAGCGTCAAAACCCTCCATCTGACCTCGACACGGAGGAGAGCCTTTAGTGGCATAGCTCCAACTCTTTGGAATGCTCTTCCTCCCGAGGTCCGCGCACTCACCTACTTGCTAGCCTTCAGAAAGGCCTGTAAAACCTTCCTATTTGGACAGGCCTTCGGCTAACAACTCTAGCCCTAGACCCGAGAGTATCTACTGGGTGCTAAGTCTCATTGTATGTTTTAATTTTAGTGTAAATTTGTGATGCTTTTAAATCTGTTTTTATCGTTTTGTATTTTACTATGTTTTTATCATATGTACGTCGCCTCGAGCCTGACGGGAGTGGCGACGAACAAATCGAAATAAATAAATAAATAAATAAAAGAATTGCAACAAAATATTTCTTCATTCCAGAAGATCAAGCATCTTAAAGTAGAGGAAGGAAACTTCCACCCTCTAAGTCTCAAAGTCCCTTACTTTTACCCATAGGGATGTGAGGTCCAAAACATCTGGAGACAAGGGTTCACCATGTTGAAAGGAGCAAGTCTGCAAATAATTCATTTGGTCTAAATCAGTGTTTCCCAAACGCGATGACGTGGCACAGTAGTGTGCCATGACTGACCTCCTGCTGTGCCAAGGGAAAAGCTCTCTGCCCCCATTCTGCACCAACTGACACTCTGAAGCCAGAGTGAAGAGGGGGAGCCAGGAAGACGGATTTCCACCATGTCTCCTGGGTCATTGGTGGAGAGCCCCTCCCCCAGCACCAACTGACACTCTGAAGCCAGAGTGAAGAGGAGGAGCCAGGAAGACGGATTTCCACCATGTCTCCTGGGTCATCGGTGGAGAGCCCCCCCCCCAGCACCAACTGACACTCTGAAGCCAGAGTGAAGAGGGGGAGCCAGGAAGACGGATTTCCACCATGTCTCCTGGGTCATCGGTGGGGAGCCCCCAGCACCAACTGACACTGAAGCCAGAGTGAAGAGGGGGAGCTAGGAAGACGGATTTCCACCATGTCTCCTGGGTCATCGGTGGAGAGCCCCTCCCCCAGTGCCAACTGACACTCTGAAGCCAGAGTGAAGAGGGGGACCTAGGAAGACAGATTTCCACCATGTCTCCTGGGTCATCGGTGGGAGCCCCAGCACCAACTGACACTCTGAAGCCAGAGTGAAGAGGGGGAGCCAGGAAGACGGATTTCCACCATGTCTCCTGGGTCATCGGTGGGGAGCCCCTCCCCCAGTGCCAACTGACACTCTGAAGCCAGAGTGAAGAGGGGGAGCCAGGAAGACGGATTTCCACCATGTCTCCTGGGTCATCGGTGGGGAGCCCCCAGCACCAACTGACACTCTGAAGCCAGAGTGAAGAGGGGGGACCAGGAAGACGGATTTCCACCATGTCTCCTGGGTCATTGGTGGAGAGCCCCTCCCCCCAGCACCAACTGACGCTCTGAGGCTGGAGTGAAGACGGGGGAGCCAGGAAGACAGATTTCCACCATGTCTCCTGGGTCATCGGTGGGAGCCCCCAGCACCAACTGACACTCTGAAGCCAGAGTGAAGAGGGGGAGCCAGGAAGACGGATTTCCACCATGTCTCCTGGGTCATCGGTGGGGAGCCCCCCCAGCACCAACTGACACTCTGAAGCCAGAGTGAAGAGGGGGAGCCAGGAAGACGGATTTCCACCATGTCTTCTGGGTCATCGGTGGAGAGCCCCTCCCCCCAGCACCAACTGACACTCTGAAGCCAGAGTGAAGAGGGGGGAGCCAGGAAGACGGATTTCCACCATGTCTCCTGGGTCATCGGTGGGGAGCCCCCAGCACCAACTGACACTCTGAAGCCAGAGTGAAGAGGGGGAGCCAGGAAGACGGATTTCCACCATGTCTCCTGGGTCATCGGTGGAGAGCCCCTCCCCCAGCACCAACTGACACTCTGAAGCCAGAGTGAAGAGGGGGAGCCAGGAAGACGGATTTCCACCATGTCTCCTGGGTCATCGGTGGGGAGCCCCAGCACCAACTGACACTCTGAAGCCAGAGTGAAGAGGGGGAGCCAGGAAGACGGATTTCCACCATGTCTCCTGGGTCATCGGTGGAGAGCCCCTCCCCCCAGCACCAACTGACACTCTGAAGCCAGAGTGAAGAGGGGGAGCCAGGAAGACGGATTTCCACCATGTCTCCTGGGTCATCGGTGGGGAGCCCCCAGCACCAACTGACACTCTGAAGCCAGAGTGAAGAGGGGGAGCTAGGAAGACAGATTTCCACCATGTCTCCTGGGTCATCGGTGGGGAGCCCCTCCCCCAGTGCCAACTGACACTCTGAAGCCAGAGTGAAGAGGGGGACCTAGGAAGACAGATTTCCACCATGTCTCCTGGGTCATCGGTGGGGAGCCCCCAGCACCAACTGACACTCTGAAGCCAAAGTGAAGAGGGGGAGCCAGGAAGACGGATTTCCACCATGTCTCCTGGGTCATCGGTGGAGAGCCCCTCCCCCAGTGCCAACTGACACTCTGAAGCCAGAGTGAAGAGGGGGAGCCAGGAAGACGGATTTCCACCATGTCTCCTGGGTCATCGGTGGGGAGCCCCAGCACCAACTGACACTCTGAAGCCAGAGTGAAGAGGGGAGCTAGGAAGACGGATTTCCACCATGTCTCCTGGGTCATCGGTGGAGAGCCCCTCCCCCAGTGCCAACTGACACTCTGAAGCCAGAGTGAAGAGGGGGACCTAGGAAGACAGATTTCCACCATGTCTCCTGGGTCATCGGTGGGGAGCCCCTCCCCCCAGCAACAATACTACATCTGCCTGTGTCCTCAGGAGGAGAAGGAAGAAATCCTGCTGCTTCTCCCCCTCCTCTGCCCCCAAGCCAGCTGAGAGGAGAAAGGGGGGAGTTAGGAAGAGACTTTAAAAACACTTGTCTCCTGGCTGTTGCTTATTGTTTCTGTTGTGATTTTATATTGTATTTAATGATTTTATGTGCATTACTTGGTGCCTGTAAACCGCCTTGAGTCGCCGAAAGGCTGAGAAAGGCGGTGTACAAATACAGTAAATAAATAAATAAATAAATAAATTCCTTCCCCCCTCCTCCTTCCGAACTCCTGCTTCTTGGGGGGGGGGAGGAAGGACTGGGCGGCAGCGAAGAAAAAGAAGAAGGAGCCGGGGCGCCGCCTCCTTCGGCCGTTTCCCCAGCCAGCCTCCAATCCGCCATGACTCCCCCCATGACTCTCACCCCTCACTCGCTGAAGCCGCGTGGAGGAGCCCCGCCCACTGAAGCCCATCCACCGCTCATGCTCCTCCTCCTCCACGCGGCTTCAGCAAGCGAGGGCCAGGAGTCATGGCGGACAGCGGCACCGGGGACGGGGGCCATGACTCCTGCCCCTCGCTCGCACTGTCCCTTCAAGGCCTGGCTCCGCCCCCTCCCCCGGCTTCAGCTCTCCCACAGCTTCTCCAGCCTTGAGGGGACAGTGCCAAGCCAGCATTGTGCTGGCTCTGCCACCGCTGGTTTGACATTGCCCCCTCAAGGCTGGAGAAGCTGTTGGAGAGCTGAAGCTGGGGGGAGGGGGTGGGGCATGGTGCGGCCTGGCCCCTCCCCCTCCCCGGCTTCATCACTCCCAGCAGCTGCTCCCAGCAGGCCACCACCCCCAGCCGTTCTTTACTGTGTTAGAGTGTCATTTTGTGTCATTTTGGTTGGTGGTGTGCCCCTGGATTTTAATGTTAAAAGTGTGCCGCGGCTCAAAAGGTTGGGAATCACTGGTCTAAACTACTGGCCATGAACCACTGACTTGCTTTAGTCTCTCTTTCCCTTCTGACATGACGGCCATGGATCAAGATGTGAGGGGAAGTCCTAGGGGGGAGGAGAAAGCTTGTTTTCTGTTGCCCTGGAGACTAGGGCACAGAACAATTTTTTGGTTTCCTTTTTTTCCCCAAAAAATTTATTAAAGGTTTCATATTTTCTACACACAACAAGTGGATAAGGGAAAATAAACATACATGGGGAATCAGGGAAAATAAACATAAAGGGGGGGGGGATAAAAACAAAGGTGACTTCCGCCTTCATTCCATACCATTGACAATAATTATTTATAACAAATCCATTAATCAGGAGCATCCCAAATGCCCTTATTTGTAGATCGTGATAATCCCTTTATCACCTTATTTATCTTAGTCTCTAATTTACTCGTTTATCTTAATGTACTCAGCAACTTGTAGCCAGTCTGTTCTAATATTTCCTTTACCATTATTTTGTCTCAGCCAAAATGTAAGTTCGTCCATGTCTTTGATCTCAAGTATCTTTTCTATCCATTGGTCCTTTGTTGGTAACAAATTTGTCTTCCAAGTTCTTGCAAATATTATCCGAGCCGCCGTTGATAGGAAGACAAAGAGTTTTTCTGTATTCTCGTTGATGAATATTCCATTGTCCAATATACCTAACAGGTATAACTCTGGTTTCATTTGGAACTCAACCTGTAAAATTTTCCTACATTCCTTGTGAATAAGTTTCCAATATTCATTAGTTTTGGGGCAGGTCCACCACATATGAAAAAAGGTACCTTCTTGTTTATCACATTTCCAACACTTATTGTCTATATTTTTATACATTATATTTAATTTCTTAGGTGTAATGTACCATCGATGTATCATTTTTAACCAATTTTCTTTTAAGTCAGTTGCGTATGTGATTTTAAGCTGTTTTGTCCACAACCTTTCCCACTCCCTTAATTGGATGGGTCTCCCAATATTTCGAGCCCATTTTACCATAGATTGTTTAATTACTTCCTCCTCTGTAGCCCAATTCAAAAGCATAGAGTATGTTTTAGATATACTTTTCTTTTCGTTCTTAAGAATTTTATCCCATGGTCCTTCCAAAGCACTAAATCCCTTAACCTTATCTTTATTGAAACTTTCTCTCATTTGGAAGTAATGTAGCCATAACACATTACGGTGTATTTTAACAATGTCTTCGTGTGTCTTCATCACTAATATTCCTCCTATTGACGTCAAGATGTCCTGATATTTTGGCCACTCTGTCCATCCAAGTAACCTTCTTTGATTAGCTTCTAGAGGTGACAGCCATAGTGGTGTCTTAGTATACATGTAATCTTTATATTTTAACCAGATTTTCAGCAATGCAGATCTAATAAAGTGATTCCCGAAGTTCTTTTCAATTTTGGCCCTTTCATACCACAGGTATGAGTGCCATCCTTTTATAAGTCAAAGCCTTCCAGAGTTAATGTTGAGCTTTTAGATAATAGCACCCAATCTTTCACCCATGTCAGAGCACATGCTTCATAATATAGTTTAAAATCAGGTAGGCCAAAGCCTCCTTTTTCTTTGTGCATAGTCATTATATTGTACTTAATTCTTGGTTTCTTATTCTTCCATATGAAATTAGTCAGGTCCTTTCTCCAGTCATTAAAGATCTTCATATTTCTTATTATCGGCAGATTCTGAAATAAATACAACATCTTTCCTGTAGTCGGAAACAATGGTTTCCGACTACAGGAAAGAAAGGAGATTCCACCTGAACGTGAGGAAGAACTTCCTCCCTATGTGTGTGAGAGAGAGCTGTTCGGAAGCGGAACTCTCTGCCCTGGAGTGTGGTGGAGTCTCCTTCTTTGGAGGCTTTGAAGCAGAGGCTGGATGGTCATCTGTCGGGGGTGCTTTGAATGCGATTTTCCTGCGATTTTCCTGCTTCTTGGCAAAATGGGGTTGGACTGGATGGCCCACCAGGTCTCTTCCAACTCTAGGAGTCTACAAAACACATCTAAAGATGATGAGATGCCAATTTTGTAAGTATCATCTGGGCAGCTGCTGTGCTGTACAATGGGGCCAACTGGATTATCTGCTACTCATGAGGATACAGACCAAGCTCATGGTCAACACTTGCAGCTCCCATGCCTTCAGTCCTGAAAGACCTACACTTATGAGGCACCATCCACATCTACTTTTCTACCAAGACTTGTAAGAGCTTGCTAAGTCATTGTGTAACAGTGTTTCCCAACCAGTGTGCCGTGGCACACTAGTGTGCCATGAGCGATCAGCTGGTGTGCCATGGGAAATTGGCACTCTTCCCCCTCCTAGCCGCTCTTTCTCACTCTTTCCCTCCCCAAAGATCCTCCCCGAGGCAAAGGAAGGGCTCCGCCGAATGCCGGAAGCTCCACGTCGGTGAATTGGGCAGTGAGCGAACCTGGGAGCATCGGGAGGCTGAAGCATTCACAAATTGAGCCTCTCCACTTGGAAACGTTTAATTTTTTTACTATTTTACTGTATTTTCAAGAGTTGCCCCCTAACCACCCCCAGGAACTGTTTATAACAACTTCATGACATCCATAGTTAACTGGAAGCAAGTTTCACTCAGGGTGGAATTTCACAAGCGTCTGGAGAACAAGCCCTATGAGGAGCGGCTTGAAGAGCTGGGCATGTTTAGCCTGAAGAAGAGAAGGCTGAGAGAAGACATGATAGCCATGTATAAGTATGTGAGAGGAAGTCATATTTATGTTGTGTTCATCAAAACAGGCCCAGGTTTCACACTGAGTGTATAAATACATTTAAAACATATTAACTATATGTATGACTGTGTTAGAGTGTCATTTTGTGTCATTTTGGTTGGTGGTGTGCCCCAGGATTTTGTAAATGTAGAAAAATGTGCCGTGGCTCAGAAAATGTTGAAAAACACTGGTGTAACATATCTTGTGTTCCTATGTTCATTGAGAGACACCATTGGGAATAGACGCGCGATGCCTTCCCTGCTCAAAACAGTAAACTATCCATTCTGATAAACACTGGTACCATTTGTCTGAACTCTTATCAAAAAAAGGAACTAACCTTTCCATGCCTTCCAGTTGCCTGTCAATTTATGGCAGCCCCGTGAATAAAAATACACCAGCCCGTGAATGAAACGTAAATGAATGAAGACGACTGCCTTGTGTGTTTCTCTTTCCGTGAGTCTCAGAGGTACGACTATGAATCAGGCTGTTCCGAAAAACCTTTGGTTGGAAAAGTCCATCCCTTTTTGTGCCATAACCCAGATCTGCCGAGCGGGCCTTTGTGCCGTGGGGGAGTCTCCCTCCGGAAGGTCAGTGGGGAAGTATAATCAGTTTAGCACTGACTGTTGTAACTTCCTCAAATGAAAGATTTTTCTAAAGGTGACATTAAGATGAAATATTTTAGATAAACTGAAAGATTTGACTGGAAATTCAGCGTGTCCCTCTGAAACGGCCTGGGCTGATTTACCGATCTTCCATTTTCAATTTATGAGCTGAGACCTGTGTATACCACGGGAGGATGAGAATAGAGTAGTCGTATTAGAGGGAGCTCATATATCCTAAAGACAGACTTTGGAAGAATTAGAAAGTATAATAAAGTGTTGGTCCCTTTAAGGCCTGAGGCTGGCTTGCTGCCAATTGAGAACCTAGAGCATTAGATATTTTAAAAGCCCTTAAAGCTGTCATTTTGGGGAGAAATTCTCTCCCTGTGTGTGCACATGTATGTGTGTGTGTTCCCCGTATGATTCCACTTTATCCTTCTGACAACTCCAGAACAATAGTAGTAACTCCCTTTCCTTGCCTCTAGCTCTAACTTCTTGCAGAAGGTTTACTAGCGATGCAAATTTATTTATTGGATTTATTTATTGTTTCGACTTGTTAGTTGCCCCTTCCGGAAGGCTCGGGGTGACTTACATATGCATAAAACCATAAAAGACACTATAAAACAACGGACCAATGTCCACATATTAAAATTGAAACAAAGATACACATTAAAATAGCTCTTAGGACTGCATTACAGTAAGCAGCCTAGGAATGTCTATGGACCGAACGCCTGAGCAAACAGGAGGGTTTTGCAAGCTGTGATGACCCAAGGGACGTCGGGTCACTGTGGCAGGGTAGGGCTTTGGTGAAATCCCACCGCTGCCACCAATGGTAAAGACCTAGACACCAATTGAAATTACTTGGTCCACCCTAATTAACAAAAATGCCGCCACCAACCTAACGCTATTAGGATTTGTAAATTAAATCTGATCATCAGCTAGGCTCCTAAAGAAATATTTAACTGAGAGGATTTAAGGAGAGGAAGAAGTACGATGGAGACTTTCTTCAAAGTGAACAGGAAAGAATTTATTAACTTAAGCAGGCTTTTACAATGAGGCACAGATCTTGATGGTTTACTTCTATTGAGGCAACGAGCGTATGGTTACAGATAAAGAATGTTCAAATGCGTGATGGTTTGCTGGATAGTAAAATGTGCTGGAGCGTATGGTTACAGAAGAGGTTTTCCTAAAGCTTAGATCTTCAACAATTCTAGTCAGTGCTAAAACTTGACTAAGATATTGTACGGTCACCCTAATACTAAAACTAGCGGTAAACAGGTGTTTCCAACTAGGAACTTTTCTACACTAAAAGTCCCCTGAGTCTTGTCTGACAGAGTTAGCTAACTACTGCTAACTCCCCAGTCCCAGAGCCCACCTGCCTCTCTAACCCAGAGACTGCAAGGTGTTTTGTCTGACTATTCCCAGTCAGCCCTACTGGCTCTAAACTATGAGTGTCACCCCAAGCTCTCTGGATGTGTCACTATAGAAATAGACTATATCAGAACAACAGCTGAGGCTTGGATGTTGCTGCTCCAAAACCTCGCTCAAGACTAAACTTTCCTGTCAGGATTTCTCCCTCCTAGACAGCTTAACTCCTCCCCCTTGGCTCTCAGCCAATCTCCTGGGAGACTTTGTAACTAGCCAAAGAAACTCTAAAGCCACGGCCCCTGTCTCTGGCAACTACCTTCTCCTAATGGCTGCTGTGTGGATCTCCCTTCCTAAGATGGATGCCAGCTATTCTAACCAGGAAGCCAAACTGCCACACAGGCTTCGGCCTGCTCAGAATGGGTGAGTCCTTACACAAGCCCTACGGAAGGCTAGCAGGTCGGTCTGTGCTCGAATTGTGGAAGGATGGGCGTTCCACGAGACCGGCGCAGTGGCACTAAAAGCCCTCCTCTGCGTTGTAGACAGATGGATGGATTGACAGCTAGGTACCACCAAGAGGTTCTGAGACTCAGATCGCAGTGAGTCGTGGGGGATTGTATTGGGAGAGGCGGTCCCTTAGGTACACTGGCCCCAGACCATTCAAGACCTTGAAGATCAAAACCAGCACCTTGAAGGTGATCCGGTGCTCTATTGAAAGCCAGTAAAGTTCGCGCAGGACAGGCGTGATGTGGCAGCGAGATGGAAGGCCTGCCACCAGCCGAGCTGCAGCGTTCTGCACCAGCTGAAGCTTCCGGATCACCGACAAGGGAAGGCCGATGTAGAGGGCATTACAGTAGTCCAATCTTGAAATGACTGTGGCTTGGACCACTGTGCTAGGTCATGACGGGACAGGTAGGGGGCCAGCTTCCTCGCCTGTCGGAGGTGATGGAAAGCCACTCCGCTGACGATGGAGATGTGCTTCTCCATCGTCAAGCATGACTCCCAGACTTTTTACAGATGGAGACGGGCGAAGTGTCGCCCCGTCTAGGGTTGGGAGCTGGATCCCTCCCGTACCCGGACGACCCAGCCACAGGATCTCTGTCTTAGCCGGATTCACCTTCAAATGCACCTAAGTGGAATAACTGAACCATCTACAGTAGGCCTGGGTAGGTTCGTTGGAATGCTCCTAAAATCGGAATGAATTTGGATTAAATCCACTTTTGAAGCAGTTTCAAAGCGATGTAAGCAACTCGGAAGTGAATTTGCCATTTCGAAGCCGCCACCACCACCATTTTTTGGAAAGAAATCAGCATTAGATTCCCGCCCCTCCCGAGTTGCTTTCTCCTCATTGGCTGTTTAACCCAGTTTGGATGCGGCTGTCGCCCCAGTTTTGACGCGGAGGGAAGACATCCGCATCCAAATTGGGTTAAACACCCAGTTTAGATGATGATGCCTTCCCTCCACATCGGAACTGGGGCGACAGCCACATTTAACCCAGTTTGGATGTGGCTATCACCCCAATTTTGATGTGGAGGGAAGACATCTGCATCCAAATTGGATTAAATGTGGCTGTCGCCCCAGTTCGGCGTCTACCGCAAGCTTCGCAACGGCTATTGGATTACAAATATATTGGCCGGAATCTACGATCCGGGGATCACTCTATATATAATTTTGATGGACTTTGGATATGGATTCATTCAAAGTCCCTAAAGCCCAGGACTTTGGTTTTGATTTGCATCGGGCGCATGTTGCCCTGGGACTACCACGGATACTCCCTACTGAACTTTCCCATTGCCCCGGTCTACATTCTCCCATCCCTATCGTGATCCTACGGTAACCTTGTATTCTTTCATAGTTTATTGATATATGCTGTTTGTGGAGCTTGCTACATCTTGTGATTGTATATGCATTTGCACATTGCTGAATATTATATTCTATGCGTTTGATACTATCATCCTCTCTGTGTTGTTAGTTATGTTTCTACAGTACTATTGTTTGTTTAGGACCTAAAATGCACCAAGCCAAGTTTAGATCCTGGCAGGGGAGGAGGTCAGACGGGGAATTTCCTCCTGTTCTCCAGGCTCTCCCTCCGCTTGGGAAACAGAGGAAAGCTCGGCCGGGCTGCTTCCAAAGCGCCCGCCTCAGCTCTCAGCTGGCGAGAGGAGAAAGGAGAGTGCTGCTGCCCTCCAGTCTCCTCTCGCGAGTTGAGAACTAGGTAGAGGGAAAAAACGATCTAATAACGTGACCTTTACCAAAAAAAATGGCGATCCCGGGTTCGGTTTTGAAACTTCACTTCCGGGTTGGACGCCGAGGGTCGATATAAGGTCAAAATAATTTCAAATATGAATTATTAACGGATTTCAAAGTATTTAAATTGGAGATATACACCCCTAGTCTGGAGGAAGGAGGATGAGGTTGGCGGATACTTTGGACCTTCAATGGCTTTATAGTCCTGGATTAGAATATTCATTTCAACCTTAACCTTGATGTGCTATAGTTTATCTTACTTATTTATTCATTTATTTATTAGGCTTCTATGCCGCCACTCCCGGAGGGCTCGGGGCGGCACACAAGCGCCGGGTAAAACATGATAAAAACATAGCAGCAATTAAAAAACGGCAGTTAAAATACAACATAACACAGTAAAAGCTGACACCATGTGTGTAAAATACAACACTACGGGTGACAGAGCGGGCTGTGCACAGGCAAGACCTACAGGCCAAAAGCCAGCTGGAAAAGGTGGGTCTTGCACGCCCGTCTGAAAGGAAGCAAGTCTTGAATGGCGTGCATTTCTGCAGGGAGGGCGTTCCACAACGTGGGCGCAATAACGGAGAACGCCCTCCTGCGGGTTGCAGTCAACCTTGCGAGCTTCACAGAGGCAACATCCACGAGGTTGGTATCCTCCGACCGCAGTGATCTCATGGGACAATATGGAGAGAGACGGTCCCTCAGATACGCTGGCCCCAGGCCATGTAAGGCCTTAAAGGTAAGAACCAACACTTTGAAGGTGATCCGGAAACGGGGGGAGAAAGAAACCCCGATATAGCAGTAACAACAGAAACAACAGCAGGAAAGTCTCATTTGGTGTACGCGCGGATATTGGCATGGTGAATTCCTCTAGGCTGTGGACCCTGAACAAAACCTTATTTTCCCAGGGTTCCCAACTGCTTTGAACAGACCTTTGACTGAAGAGCCTTATGTGCTGCCAAGGTTTGTATGCCAATCCAGGAAATTAGAAACTTCACTGACATCCCTATTAAGGACCAGTGTACCAACAGCTGTGTCCTGCGTCTTCCCATATATGATCCAGACCACAGGAGGTTATGTTTTAACAATGCATAAAAATAAATGAGCTCCTAGTTTCATTTTGACGGCACTTTCTTCAGGCAGAATATTTGCGGGATATGAATACCTTACATCATGCTTTCGATCTGGGGCCATTTCCTTCTGAGGAAGTCGTGAGCGTAATCCTACAATTTGTCTCCAATTTCCAGCGCCTTAAAATAAGTTGGGAGCTCAATTGGCTTATATTGCTTTGACTTGGGCAAAGTTATTTTTTGAGGTTTCGGGAGGAAAGAATCTCAGCGTTGGGAGAGATTAAGTGTAACTTTTATATCTTTTCTGTGTGTGCCAAAGGGAATATTCCATATTCCTATCCTCTGAATATTGTCTTCCTGAAGATTATGAGATAATGCATCTGGAACAACATTAGCTCATCCAGGTTTGTGGGTCCCCCCTGCTTTCTGGAAATGAAACCTCTGCAATCTCATTCCACATCTGCCTGAACATACTTTTGGCTAAAGGGTCACTATCGGCCATTGCACAGAAGTGCGGTCAGATGTTTGGAGCGCTTCCTAACATGAGTAGGAACGTTCTGGCCACCAGAATACCTACGTACCTAGACATACTCAATTCAAAATTATTTCATGGTATATTTTCTTTAAGCAAGGGAACGAGCTATTTCAGTTTAAAACAGAAAAATGTGTTTATTTTTCCTGTGCTAATGTTTGATCAGCAGATGCTTCACTGAGCATTGAATCCAATCCATTCCCAATTCTGTTGTGGATAAATCAAGAAATCAGGAGCCAGCGACCAATAACCTGATCAAAGTGTTTTCTAGACCAGGGCTGTCCAGTAGGCGGCGCCAAGGGCAGCGCGTCACGCCAGGCCTGTGACGCGCTGCCCTTGGCGCCGCTTTTCTTTTTAGGCAGCTCCCCCCCTAGGAAGGGCGGGGAGCTGCCAAAAGGAGGAGTAGGCGGCACCAAGGGCAGCGCGTCACGCCAGGCCTGTGATGCGCTGCCCTTGGCGCCGCCTTCTGCTCTCCCTCCTCCTCCTCTTTCCCGGGCGCTGTGCCTTTCCCGAGGGCGCCGCGGCGCGGGACAGCCGCGGTGCCCGGAAAGAGGAGGAGGAGGAGGAGAATGACAGCTTTAGGAGGGACGGGGCCTGGGCTGAGGGTGGGGCCGGGGGCAGGGCCTGGCGCGGGGCTTGGGGGCGGGGCTGAGCGCCCCCCCGAGGTCATCAGTGACCTCTATTCCGGCCCTGGGCCCGGTAGAAGTTGGACAGCCCTGTTCTAGACTTCAGCCAGAATCAGTTTAAACTAAAACTATTTGTAGTATTTGGAGGGCCGTTTTATATAATCTCCAAAACAGACTATCTCGGCAAAACAAATGAGAGAGACAGATTTTTTTCGGCTACTGTAGAGCAGTGATTTTCAACCTTTTTTGAGCCGCGGCACATTTTTTACATTTACAAAATCCTGGGGCACACCACCAACCAAAATGACACTCTAACTGTCATTTTACAAACTGTCACGCTCCCCCCGCTGCTTCTGCCAACCCCCCCTGCCCCCCCGGGAGTCCCATGCGCAGGAGGCCCACCCCCGTCCCGCAGGGGAGGGCTGCGCTGAGTGGCCGAAGTGCAGGAAAGTTCTGGACGCCGAGGGCTCTCCCTGACTGCAACCAGGCTGGCTGGCATTGCTGCTTTGGCCAGGAAAGCCTCATTTCCGCTGCCTGAAGTTTCCTGCTAGGCTCTCTCTCACTCTCTCTCTCTCTCCACTGTAATTTCCCACGGCACACCTGATGATCGCTCACGGCACACTGGTTGAAAATCACTGCTGTAGAGGATAGAGTTATGTGCAATATACCTGAGGCAGGGGGTCTGGTGGGTCTCCTGGAGAAGATGGGATTACTGCAGGCCAGCTTCTCTCCCCCCCCCCCCCTCTGGCAGCAGCGTCCCTCCATTTTTTGGAAAGTTTTCCTAGGTTTCTTCTTTAGAGAGAGCCCTGATGGGAACTCACTTTCCCAGCAGGACTTGCATAGGGTGAGCATTGAAGCGGTCCTCTTGGAGCATGATGGGAATTGAATTCTTCTTCTTCTTCTCTCTCTCTCTCTCTCTCTCTCTCTCTCTCTCTGCCAATAAAAAGCCTGGTTGTGTCCATGCTCTGATTGTCCGAGAATGGACACAACCGGCGACTATAGGACCCTCCCTTGTGGTTTGTCTTATTTTTAAAAACGTTATGGTTAAAACTTAAAATAATTTTTTAAAATCAGTAGATTGGTGAATTGTTTTGAAACTTGGCAATTCTGTAGTTGTAAATGGGGTCTAAAATGGAGGTAGGTTTCATTCAGATAGGCCTTCAAATGACCAAGGACTGAGCCTTAAATTTTTCAGTTCTGATGTGAAAGACTTGGTCGTATGCAAGGATGTTGCCCAGGGGATACCTGGATGGTTGGTCCTTGTGGGAGGCTTCTCTCATGGAAGGCCGGTCAGACTCCGTACCTTCTTGTTTCCAACAGTGCCTTGAAGACGTTACTGGTTGGCTGTGTGCCAGTAGATTGAGGGTGAATCCAGCAAAGATGGAGATACTGTGGCTAAGCTGCCTGGTGGGCGGGGAGGTCTGACTGCCTAGCTTGGATGGTGAGGCATTATGCCCGACATCCTCAGTTAAGAGCCTTGGGGTCATTTTTGACCCGTTGCTGTCGATGGAGGCCCAGATCTCCAGCATCAGCAAAACTGCCTTTTTCTACCTGCGGCAAGCTAGGCATCTGGCCCCTTACCTATCCAGAGACGACCTGGCCACGTTGCTCCAAGCCACAGTCATCTCGAGACTGGACTACTGTAATGCACTTTACATTGGCCTGCCCTTGTCAGTGATCCAGAAACTTAAGCTCGTCCAGAATGCCACTGCACGACTTCTCTCTGGGGCCCCAGTGAGATATCACATAACACCTATACTCCAGCAGCTTCATTGGCTTCCGGTCGAGCACCGGATCACCTTCAAGGTGATGGTGTTAACCTTCAAGGCCTTGCATGGTCTGGGGCCGCTGTATCCAAGGGACCGTCTCCTCCCCTACCAACTCCAGAGGCCACTTTGTTCCGAACAAATGAACCTCCTTGAAGTACCGACCTTTAAAGTAATCTGTCTCACATCTACCCGGCGCAGAGCCTTTTCTGTAGTGGTGCCGTCAATATGGAACACTCTTCCTAGTGATGTATGGCCATGCAGGACATTCTCTCCTTCCACAAAGGCCTGCAAGACTCACTTTTTGTCTAGCCTTTGATCGCTAAGCCAGAAATCTCTTTTTAAGCTAGTTTAATATGTTTGCTTTTACCTCTGTGTGTTTTACCTGATTGTAAGCCGCTCCGAGCACTCGGGGAGTGGCGGTGTACAAGTCCAAATAATAAATAAATAAATAAATGTCCCCACATGGGGAGCTGAAGCTGACAGAGGGAGCTCAACCCACTCTCCCTGGATTTGAATCACTGACCTGTCAGTCTTCAGTCCTGCTGACACAAGGGTTTAACCCATTTTGCCACTGGGGGTTCAATGTATCCAATGAGCCGAATCTTTGCCGAATGAAAATTTATTTATTTATTTATTTATTTATTTATTGGGGCTTCTTCGCCGCCGACTCCCGGGGGCTCGCGGCGGCTCACAGAGCCAGTGGCACAACGCCACAGGTTAAAACATAAAAACAGTTAAAAACAGTTAAAACAATTAAACAGCAAAATGCAATATAACAATTGAGCAGCAGGAGATATCACAGCCCAGAGAGTATAGACGAGGCCTGCTCGCCGAAGGCCTGCCTAAACAAATGAGTTTTGCAGGCCTGTCTAAATGGCAGCAGATCTCTCAGGGCTCTGGCTTCGGCCGGGAGGGCGTTCCATAGTGTGGGAGCTATAATAGAGAACGCCCTCCGGCGGGTCGATGTTAGATGTGCCGACTTTACAGATGGTACTACCAACAGGTTGGCCTCTTCGGACCGAAGTGATCTCGCTGGGCAATATGGGGTGAGACGGTCCCTCAGATACGCTGGCCCCAGGCCGTGTATGGCCTTGAAGGTAAGAACCAGCACTTTGAAGGCGACCCGGTGCTCAATAGGCAGCCAGTGCAGATCCTGCAAAATTGGTGTTATACGGCATCCTGCTGGTGCCCCAGACAGGAGCCGGGCGGCAGTGTTCTGCACCAGCTTGAGCTTCCAGATCGACGACATAGGCAGGCCAACGTAGCGCGTTACAGTAGTCTAGCCTTGAGATGACCGTGGCTTGGATCACCGTGGCTAGGTCGCTCCGGGAGAGGTAGGGGCCAGCCTCCTTGCCTGGCGGAGGTGGAAAAAAGCAGCCTTGCTGGCCATGGAGACCTGGGCCTCCATGGTCAGCTGGGAGTCCAACTGGACACCCAGGCTCTTCACAGACGGCGCTGGATGCAGCGCCGCACCATCCAGGGTCGGAAGCCGGGCACCCACCCCGCCCGGGCCGCCCAGCCACAAGATCTCCGTCTTCGCGGATTCACCATCAACCTACTGGCTCGCAGCCATCCAGTAACGGCTTCGAGGCAATGTTGGAAATTATCGGGGACGGATTCGGCCTGCCCTCCATCCTCAGAATGAGCTGGGTGTCATCGGGCGTACTGATGGCAGGCCAGCCCATAACTCCGCACCAGCTGTGCAAGCGGCTGCATGTCGATGTTCAATAATAGAGGGGAGAGAATGGCCCCCTGAGGGACTCCACAAACTAATGAGGAGCCCCTCGGAGACCTCCCCCGCCCCTCCTCACACGCTGAGACCGCTGGCGGAGGAAGGAGGACAGCCATTTAAGGACAGTCCCCTCACTCCGGCCATGGCCAGGCGGTGGATCAAAAGATTGTGGTCGACCGTGTCAAACGCTGCCGTGAGGTCCAATAACACGAGCAGCGCAGACCCGCCTTGGTCGAGCTGGCAGCGGAGTTGGTCTGTGATGGAGACCAGGACCGTCTCCGTCCCATGCCCCGAACGGAAGCCGGACTGGAAGGGGTCAAGCCATGTTGCATCATCTAAGAAGGACTGCAGCTGCTCCATTACTGCCCTCTCAACTACCTTGCCCAGGTATGGAAGATTCGACACTGGGCGGTAGTTGGAGGGAACCGCAGGGTCCAATGATGGTTTCTTCAGTAATGGAGCCACCACCGCCTCTTTTAAGCACTCTGGAAAGACTCCTTGCTCAAGGGAGCTGTTTATGACATTCAACAGAGGCCTACGTAACCCTCCAGGCAAGATCTAACAAGCCAGGAGGGGCACGGGTCGAGGGAGCAGGTGGTGGGGCGAGCCGCAGCCACTATCTTATCAACAGCATCTGCGTCCAGTGGCCGAAACCGGTCGATGGTGGGCCCGGCGGAGGGCCACGGAGTCTCGAGCTCTCTCACTGTATCAATTGTGGCCGGGAGGTCCCGCGGAGGCTCAGTATCTTGTCTGCAAAAAAGCTCTGGAAAACACCGGCGGTAAGGGCCTGATCGCTGGCAACACTCCTCTCAATTTGAGTAACTTCCCAGTAAACAGAATGAGAGTCTAGTCAACAATGAAACCCGAAACAGCATGCCTTTTAGCCAAATTGCACAAGCCTAGTGTTTTTCCAAAGGAATAATATTTTTTTCCAAACCCCCTAAGATAGTGTTTTTCAACCTTTTTTGAGCTGCGGCACATTTTTTACATTTTCAAAATCCTGGGGCACACCACCAACCAAAGTGACACAAAATGACAAGCTAACACAGTAATACATATAGTTAATATGTTTTTAAATGTATTTATACACTCAGTGTGAAACCTGGGCCTGTTTCGATGAACACAACATAGATATCCTGGCAGGAATGGCAGAAAGACACAAACTTCCCACACAGAACTCCCAAAACCAAGAGAAAATACTATAAGAGTTTGGTGGGCATTGACCTTGGGTTTTGGAGTTGTAGTTCACCTATATCTAGAGAGCATTGTGGACTCAAACAATGTTGGATCAGGAACAAAGTTGGCATGAATACTCAATATGCCCAAATGTGAACACAGATGGAGTTTGGGGAAAATAGACTTTGACATTTTCTGGGATTTACAGTTAACACACAATCAAAGAGCATCCTGAACTCTTGCAACAATGGAATTGAACCAAAATTGGCATATTGAACTCTCATTACCAACAGAAAGTACTGAAAGGGTTTGCTTGGTAATTGACCTTGAGTTGGAAGTTGTAGTTCATCTACACCCAGAGAGCACCTACACCCAGAGGGCCGGAGGGGGAAGAAAGCATATTGGAGGTTCCAATTTCCCACGGCACACCTGATGATCACTCATGGCACACTAGTGTGCAGGGGCGGACTAAGGTAATTTAAAATGGTAAGCGAACATTATTTTGGCGCCCCCTCGCTCTCCGGCCTCGTGGAGCATGTGCATGCACGCCAGGCGCGCATGCGCTGGGCCAGGTAGTTTTGCGCGTGTGCCATTGCTGTGGAGGGACTCCAGATGGACCGAGATACCAATCGCCCTAAGTGAGGCTGAAAAGGAGGAACTTTTTGCAGCCGGGACGGAGCCGGAGGTTTTGGGGCGATTGGCGTCTCAGTCCAGCTGGAGTCCCTTTGCAGCAATGGCACATGCGTGGAACCTGGCGGCCAGAAGCGCCCCTGACTACGTGGCGCCCTAAGCGGGTGCTTACTTTGCCTGATGGTAAATCCGCCCCTGCTAGTGTGCCACGGCACACTGGTTAGGGAACACTGCCCTAAGAACATCAGAGACAATTTGCTATGGATAAAGACGGGCAAGTCAAACATTATCTACACAACAGCAGAATCAAACGACTTCGGAAACTGCTGTTAATGAGACCTGTACCATTCTAAGGAGCGCTGGGCTTCTGCAGAAGTTGAAGGAAATACCTGCCCTTTCTTTTGCTAACTTTGCCTCTTAGCCCAGTGACCTCAACAACAACAATGGTAACGAAAAAGGGGGCATTTTAGCGTATGGCAGGAATAAGTGACATGAATCATTGAGAAGGTAAGAGAGAGAAACACGAAGAGAGAGAAGGAGCACGTTGCTCATTATTGCCAGACGACTCGACGTGAAGCCTTATATCATTGAAAGTCATACCGAGTCCCAAAGGTCAACGCCACATCGAAACTCCTTTTCCCATGGCATGGTTGTGGAGCTGCCTCTATAAAAATGTCGGCAAATTTATATGGGGCGCGGTCACTCGAGTCGAAGGGTGATCGCGCAGCAGGTTTTCATGAGAGCGCGGCAATGACATCATGGCCTTCCTAATGAAGGTCATATTCAGAGCCGGAACACGCCAATCAAGGCCTTGCGATCTTTTTAAGTCCGCGGTTGTGATGTCACATCGAGCGCCGTGGCATAAATCAGGATTGTTCTGGAGTCGGGGGGAAAAAAACACGACCATATGTCATAAAGGAACATAAAGGGAGATTTACATTATGAAAAACATAATTTCAAAAACGAGCGACTTCACTCATGCAGGACCTTTTTTTGGGGACTCTTCGTTTGGTCTAATCCACGATCCAAAGAGTTCTTTTTGTTCTTCAGTCGATCGAAAACTACCTTTGGCTTGGGCCTAATGAAATAAAGACCGGTCTCTCCCTCTTTCTCTTTCTCTCCCGCCTCCTTCCCCTTTTCAGCTGCGCAACCTGTAGCTGGGCATTTCTGCTTGCCATTAAAGCTACGGAGTGGGCATTCTTTAAGACCCCCGGGAATTTCCCAGTTCCACTGGAATGCAGCAAATGCCTTGTAAATTAAGGCTCCCTAATGAAACCGAGCTGGTGTCCGAGGGAAGCAATCATCTGGTTAAAATCAGGCAGTAATTCCACTAATTTTACTGCCCTTCTCCCAGCCCTCAACGCCTCATTTAGGGGGAAAAATGTTTACGTTCCCCTTGAAACACCTGTGTGTTTTAACTCAGGGGGTCCCTGAAGCAATTATTTTTATTTTTATTTTATTTTCATTTTCTTTAAGTCTCCGTGTTGGGAAATGCACTTGACATCCATTCTTCTTCCGAACCCGAACTCATAGATGTCCTGGGATTCCCTCATTTCCACACATTTAACTAGGATTGTGTGCGTGAAGGGCGGAAGCTTTCCACCCTCTACCGTTTGCACAATTCACAAATTCTATTTATTTTATTTATTTATTTATTTATTGTTCAGTCTTATATTCCGCTCCTCCCTGCAGGCTCGTTGCGGATAACAACAATGTTGACCCACCGTTTAGCCGGCTCCGGGGTTGGGGGGACCACCCTTAAATGGGTGGCCTCCTTCCTCCGGGACTGGGGACAACGTGTGGAGGGGGTGGGGGGGTCTCCGGGAAACTCCCACTTGATTGTGGGGTCCCCCAGGGGGCCATCCTCTCCCCCCTTATTATTCAACGTTTATATGCGCCCCTGGCCCAGCTGGCCCGCGACTTTGGTCTGGAGTGTTATCAGTACGCTGATGACACCCAGCTTCTGCTGAGAATGGATGGCAGGCCGGACACCGTACCCGATTGTTTCCACCAGTGCCTGGAAGCCGTGACTGGTTGGCTGCGGGCCAGCCGGCTGAAGGTGAATCCGTCGAAGACGGAGATCTTGTGGCCCAGTCGGCCTGGACTGGATTTGTGCCGGTTGCCTACCCTAGATGGTGAACGGCTTAGCCTGTCACCAGTTGTTAAGAGCTTGGGTGTCCAACTGGACCTCCTGCTGACCATGGAGACCCAGGTCTCCGCGGCCAGCAGGGTGTCATTTTTTCACCTACGACAGGCTAGGCGACTGGCACCCTACCTTTCCAGGGATGACCTGGCCACGGTGATCCAAGCGACGGTCATCTCAAGACTGGACTACTGTAACGCCCTCTACGTTGACCTTCCCTTGTCGACAATTCGGAAACTCAAGCTGGTGCAAAATGCCGCTGCTCGCTTGCTGGCGGGAACATCAGTAAGGGAGCACATTACGCCCATCCTTCGGCAGTTGCATTGGCTACCCATCGAGTACCGAATTGCCTTCAAGGTGATGGTTCTAACCTTTAAGGCCTTGCACGGCCTAGGGCCTGTGTACCTGAGGGACCGCCTTGCCCCGTACATTCCCCCGAGATCACTACGTTCGGAGGAGTTGAATTTGCTCCTGGTACCATCGGTCCGCACCTGTCACTTGTCCACAACCAGGCAAAGAGCCTTCTCTGTGGCAGCTCCGGCGCTCTGGAATTCCCTTCCGGACGACGCCCGAGCCATTACAGAGCTTACCCCATTTCACAGGGCTTACAAGACCGCCCTTTTTAGACTAGCCTTTGATTAGGCAAACAAACTCCCACAACCAAGAGAAAATGCTATAAGAGTTTGGTGGGCATTGACCTTGAGTTTTGGAGTTGTAGTTCACCTATATCCAGAGAGCACTGTGGACTCAAACAATGTTGTGGATCAGGACCAAACTTGGCATGAATACTCAATATGCCCAAATATGAACGCAGGTGGAGTTCAGGGGAAATAGACCTTGACATTTGGGAGTTGTAGTTGCTGGGATTTATAGTTCCCTTATAATCAAAGAGCCGTCTGAACCCCACCAATGATAGAACTGGCCAAACATGCCACACAGAACCCCCAGGAGGCAAGAGGAGGTCTCTACTTGGGGAAAGTGAAGCGGACCTTCCCAATGCATGGAGAGGGAGAGACCAAGTAGACAATGGGTGGGGAGGGGGTGTTCGTAATTTTGTGCCTTTATCGAAGTAGGTTTCTCAGGGTTTTTATACTTCAACACACTAGACTCCCCCCTCTCCCCCCCTGGAGGTTCCAATTTCCCACGGCACACTTGATGATCACTGACGTTACACTAGTGTGCCCCAGCACACTGGTTGGGAAACACTGAAGTAGGTAGCTATGATATTGTGTTATTTATTTATTTATTTATTCCCACCATTTCCACCCCGCTTCTTCTCAACCCCCGAGGGGGGGACTCAGAGCGGCCTAACAACGGCAACAATTCGATGCCAAAAACACAGTATATATATAATAGAAAACCAAAAACAGTCAAAATTAAAATACATTAAAATACAGTTAGCATTAAAATACATTAAAATACAATTAACATTAAAATACATCATATACATTCACATAAGTTAAAAACAGTATTCCGTCTGTAACAGAAGCATTGGGTCTTGTCCACCAGTTTGCCATTACAATCCAATCTAAAGTGCTATTGTGCAAACGCTTGGTCCCATAACCAGGATTTCACTTTTTTTCTGAATGCCAGGAGGGATGAAGCTGATCGAATATCAATAGGGAGTGAGTTCCACAGACGGGGAGCCACCACCGAGAAGGCCCTATCTCTCGTCCCCACCAACCGCATTTGAGATGTAGGCGGGAGCGAGAGCAGGGCCTCCCCGGATGATCTTAAGGTACAGGATGGGACATAGCGGTTGATGCATTTGGACAAGTAAGCTGGGCCAGAACCGTATAGAGCTTTAAAGGTCAAGACCAGCACTTTGAATTGAGCTCGGAAGTGGACAGGCAGCCAGTGGAGCTGACACAACAGGGGGGTGGTATGCTCCCTGTATGTAGCTCCCGTTAGTAGTCTGGCTGCCGCCCATTGGACTAATTGCAGTTTCCGAACTGTCTTCAAAGGCAGTCCCACGTAGAGTGCGTTGCAGTAATCTATTCGGGATGTGACCAGAGCGTGGACCACCGTAGCCAGATCAGATATCTAGGTAGCTATGATATTGTGTTATTCACACTAGTTCTAAATAGTAGATATCTTATTCTCACTAAGGTTGTACTCAAGCAATTACTTTTCTAATTCTCATTGGTTTGTTCTAGATGGCACTAACAATTGAGTTCAGGTGTTACTTAGGAGTACATTCAACACAAGTCAATAGGACACTTCCAAAGATTGGGATGAATACTGGTAGGTTAAAGAAGTCCCTCAACTAGAAAAAAATATGTACAGAAGAAATAAGGGAGGGGTAGAAGGAAGGAAGGAAAGAAGGAAGGAATCAAGGATGGAAGAAAGAAAGGAAGGAAGGAATCAAGGAAGGAAGGATGGAAGGAAGAATGGAAGAAAGGAAGGAATCAAGGAAGGAAGGAAGGTATCAAGGAAGGGAGGGAGGAACGAAGGAAGGAAGGAAAGATGGAAGGAAGGAAGAGAGGGAAGGAAGGAGAAAAAGAAGGAAGGATGGAAGAAAGGAACATAGGAAGGGAAGGAGGAAGGAAGCCAAGAACAAAGGAAGGGAGGAAACTTGAAAGGAAGGAAAGAAGGTAGGAATCAAGGAAGGAAGGAAGGAAGGAAGGAAGGAAGGAAGGAAGGAAGGAAGGAAGGAAGGAAGGAAGGAAGGAAGGAAGGAATCAAGGAAGGAAGGAATCAAGGAAGGAAGGAAGGAAGGAAGGAAGGAAGGTATCAAGGGAAGGAGGGAGGGAGACAGGAACGAAGGAAGGATGGAAGAAAGGAAGGAAGAGAGGGAAGGAAGGAAGGAGAAAAGAAGGAAGGAAGGATGGAAGAAAGGAACATAGGAAGGGAAGGAGGAAGGAAGGAAGCCAAGAACAAAGGAAGGGAGGAATCAAGAACAAAGGAAGGGAGGAATCAAGGAAGGGAGGGTGGGAGGACAGGAATAAAGGAAGGGAGAAAGGAAGGAAGAAAGGAAGGAAAGAAGGAAGGAAGGATGGAAGAAAGAAAGGAAGGGAGGAGGGAGAAAAGAAGGAAGGAAGGATGGATGGAAGAAAGGAATGTAGGAAGGGAAGGAAGGAAGGAAGGAAGGCAAGAACAAAGGAAGGAAGGAAGGAAGGAAGAAAGGAAGGAAGGAAGGAAGGAAGGAAAAAGGACAACAAATGATTCAATACCTTTTCATAAGAATTGGAACCCTTTTGTCGATTTTGACATGAGAAAGAGAAAAAAGAAGAAGATATTATCGGTTTAGAAATGCAAATTGTTCCTTTAATGTCAAAACAAAAAGAAGTCAATGTTTTGTTGCCTATTAAAGGGTAGAGAAATGCAAAACTATATGTAAGCCAAGGAAAGGAAAGCAGTAAACTCTTTTTCATTCTGTATGCGTGCGTAATATTTGTGTTTTCAGCTTCTGCTTAGTCAGGTAAAGGATGTATATATTTGTGTGACAATTCATTTAGTTACACATTTGTTAAGCAACTTTGTTTTGTTATGCATATGTTTATGTGCGTTCTTTTACTGCGAAATTATCAAATAAGAAAGCGTATGTTAAAAAAAAAAGATTTCACAATGAGAAAATCCAAGCAGATTTGGCAATGTGTTGCCATCGCTCAGGGCTATTGGAGGCACGTGAGAGCAAGCAAGGGCAAAATAAAGGAGCGAGGGAAAACTTTTATGTGGCATGCCAAAAATAATTGGAAAAAGGAGGCATTTGCTTTTGACGCTGCGAAAACATTCGTGGAACACTGATAGTAGTTTGGCTTTCCCCTGGTTGGCACACTATATTAGGTGAGGGAAGGAAGAGAGGAACGCGGACTCATCCATTTAGAATATTGTTGCCAAGTAAGGTCAAACGCCCTGGTCCCCTCTTTCGTCCCCCCCCCCCCTGGCTCTGCCTGCAAAGTATATTGTCTAAGTGGAAAAATATTTCCATTTGCGGAGTGCCATTCTTCCTCATTTCATACATCTGCAGGCATAAGACAAGTCATTGCTGACCACAAATGAGATCAGGGAACTGAAAAACTCAACTTGGTAATATAAAACCCAGGCTTCCAAAAACAAAAAAATAAAAATTACAAGGGGGGGGGGGAAGGCAAGGAATGGGGTTAGCTCAAGGAAGGAGAGCCGATTGCATGTAGCTCCTGTGATTTTTAAATACTATTATTTATTTATTTATTTGTCACGTTTCTATACCGCCCCTCTCAGCCCGAAGGCGACTCGGGACGGTTTACACAGGCAGTCTCTGTGCTCAATACCACACAGTAGCAAGTCAACCCCCCCCAAAAAAAAACCCACATATAATAACAACTTAACAATTAAAAACATACAATTGCAGCCTTGGCGTCATGTTAAAATCAGTTTCCGTCGCATCGTCGTCATTCCATATATCCAATTATGCCTTATATTTCATCAGGAAATGCCTGCTCAAATAGCCAGGTCTTGACTTTCTTGCGAAACGTCAGGAGGGAGGGGGCCGATCTGATGTCTTTAGGGAGGGTGTTCCAAAGCCGAGGAGCCACCACTGAAAAGGCCCTGTCTTTCGGCCCCGCCAGTCGCGCCTGCGAAGAAGGCGGGACCGAGAGCAGGGCCTCTCCAGATGATCTTAAACATCTCGATGGTTCATAGGGAGAGATGCGTTCGGACAGGTAAGTTGGACCCGAACCGTTTAGGGCTTTAAAGGCTAAAGCCAGCACTTTGAATTGTGCCCGGTAGCAAACTGGCAGCCAGTGGAGCTGGCACAACAGGGGAGTTGTACGCTCTCTGAATGGCGCTCCTGTTATCAACCTGGCTGCTGTCCGTTGGACTAGTTGCAGCTTCCGAACAGTCTTCAAAGGCAACCCCACATAGAGAGCATTGCAGTAATCTATACAAGATGTAACCAGAGGATAATAATGATAATGATAATGATAATAATGACTGGATGGCTGCGTACCTGCTGGCTGAAGGTGAATCCATCGAAGACGGAGATCCTATGGCTGAGTCGTCCTGGTGTTGGTGAGTGCTGGTTGCCTACCCTGGATGGCGAGCTTTGGTAAAAAGCTCAGGGGTCCAACTAGACCCACTGCTATCGATGGAGACTCAAATCTCCACGGTTAGCAGGTCCACCTTCTTCCACCTCCGACAGGCTAGGCGACTGGCTCCTTACCTATCCAAGAATGACCTAGCCACGGTAATCCAGGCGACGGTCATCTCGAGGCTAGACTACTGTAACGGCCTCTACATTGGTCTTCCCTTGTCGACAACCCGGAAACTGGTGCAAAATGCTGCTGCCCGATTGCTGGTGGGAGCACCTGCAAGAAAGCACATCACACCAATCTTATTGCAATTGCACTGGCTGCCAATTGAGTACCAGAGTGTTTTCAAGGTGCTGGTTTTGACCTTTAAGGCCTTGTATGGTGGGCAAAAGAAAAAAGAAAAGATGGTGAGCTCGAGGCAATAGAGCGAAAGCTATCGATGATGCAATGGCACGACTCCGCTGTGCTTGGTGTATGGTGAGAAGCTGTTCAATAGCACCATGGTGCCAAGCAAGCTTTAAACACCATCTCCAAATGACACACCCTTCCGTTCATCGAAACAAGCCCAGGTTTCCCAATGAGTGAGTGTATAAATACATTTGAAAACATATTAACTATATGTATTACTGTGTTAGAGTGTCATTTTGTGTCATTTTGGTTGGTGGTGTGCCTCAGGATTTTGCAAATGTAAAAAGTGTGCCGCAGCTCAAAAAAGGTTGGGAAACACTCTTCCAGAACATGGCCAGACAGCCCGAAAAACCGACAACAACCCATTTCCTTCCTTTCTAAACAATTGAGAAAATGACCCCCAATCTTAAAAAAGCAAAGTGCACTTACAAAAGGAAGAACAAGAAGAAATGTAAAGTGTCATTAAACATCAATGCAGTATATTTTCTTAAAGCTGATATATTTAAAGAAATTTATTATTTATTTATTTAAAACTTTTGCTCCCCGGCCTTCTCACCTCTATCGAGGGACTCAGACCGGCATAACAGCAAAGATTCAATGCTATACAATTTAAAAACAACTAGAACAACATATTAAAATACATAAAAACCCAGCATAAAACCACATCGCCATTAAAACAATTCCGTTCAGTCTGTAAACGTGGTCATACATTCAGATAATAGCCAATCTCAGCCTATTCTGGGAAGGCTTGGTTCCACATCCACGTCTTCACCAGCCTCCTAAAGGACAACAGAGAGGGGGCAGAGCTAGCATCACTTGGGAGAGCAGCGGTTCTCAACCTGTGGGTCCCCAGGTGTTTTGGCCTACAACTCCCAGAATTCCGAGCCAGTTTACCAGCTGTTAGGGTTTCTGGGAGTTGGAGGCCAAAACATCTGGGGACCCCCAGGTTGAGAACCACTGTGGTAGAGAGTTCCACAGCCGAGCGGCCACCACAGAAAAGGCCCTGTCTCTCATCCCCACCAGCCGCGCTTGCGAAGCTGGTGGGACCGAGAGCAGGGCCTCTCCGGAGGACCTTAATGCCCTTGATGGTTCGTAGGGGAGAATCCGTTTGGACAGGTAAACTGGGCCAGAACCGTATAGGGTTTTGTTTTTTTTTATAATGTTTTTAATTGCTTTTCAGATACAGAAATAAAACTCAGGGGTAGCGGGGGAGGAAGGAAGCGGGAGGGGGGTGGGGGGTAAGACACAGGAGGGTTGAGGGTTCACAGTAGACTCCCGTCCAGATGGCTAGGTCCCCCGAAGCTGGATATCCCACTTGTCCTCTTCTGGCCCTTATGCCAGCGTTGTCCCCTATCGTTGATTACCCAGATGGGCGGAGTCATTGGCTGATCTTGCCTATAACCTTCGGACTTAATTCATTTACATATCTGCTAACTTTGGCCCAGTCCGTCCTAGTCTTGCTGCTTTGGTCGTTGATCATACTCCTTAGAATATCAAGGTCCATAATTTCCCTAATACGGGAAAACCAGTTCTTCACTGATACCGGACCTTCCCTTTTCCAGTTCTGGGCAATTTCCATTCTTGCCGCTGTAGCGAACATAAAAAAAATCTTATCCTCATTACTGTCCCAGTTCCTGTCCATAATATGGAGTAAGTAAAAGTCCGGTTTCATCTCAAACTTAGCCCCCAAAAAATTTTCCATTTGAAAATGGATCTCCCCCCAGAATTTCCTCAAAATCTTACACTGCCACCAACAATGCATAAAAACTACCCTTCTCCTTCTTGCACTTCCAACACAAATCACTCATTGTCGGGTAGCATCTGGCTAGGCTCACCGGTGTATGGTACCAGAGAACCGTATAGGGTTTTGTAGGTTAAAACCAGCACTTCGAATTGTGCCCGGAAGCTAATTGGCAGCCAGTGGAGCTGGCGCAGCAAGGGAGTTGTATGCTCCCTGTGCCTCGCTCCTGTTAGTAACCTGGCTGCTGAGCGTTGGACTAATTGCAGCTTCCGAGCAGTCTTCAGAGGCAACCCCACGCAGAGAGCGTTGCAGTAGTCTATTCGGGATGTAACCAGAGCGTGGTCCACCATGGCCAAGTCAGACTTCCCAAGGTACGGGCGCAGCTGGCACACAAGCTTTAACTGTGCAAAAGCTCTCTCGGCCACCGCTGAGACCTGGGGCTCCAGGCTCAGCGATGAGTCCAGGGTCACTCCCAGGCTGCGAAACTGACCTGTAAAAAGAAAACTAACAATAACGTAAAAAAATATGATGCCAAGGACATAAAGGTTTCCGAATATAATTCCTTTACAAATCTTTGCATTTAAGTTTTGAAATTAATTCAAACCAGTAAGCAGCTACGGACAAAATCTATATCTACGGATCGTGTAGCAACAGTGTTGCAAATGTGTGCGGATGGAGCCTTGTTGTTTGCAAAATCATCAAGTTAAATAAAGCATTTTTCCCCCTTTAACTTCAGGTCAAAATAACACACAGAGAGCGGCACAAAATATCATGTTTCCCCATCTGTTTGTAGTAATTACTAACCCAAAAGAAAAGCATTTTGACCAACGACAAAGTACACTGATTCATGAAAAGCGGATGTTATTACTTCCAGTCTCGGGTTTGTTTGCTGTTTTCTGGGAGTGCGACACCCCAAATCTTCTGTTTCAATTTCTTTATAGGATATTATTTCCTGCACAGTCATGACTCCTGCTTGGCCCCGTTATCTGTTCCATCGGTATCTCAGGACCCATGTAAATACAAAACCGTATGTATATAAAACACATAACAATGCTGAAAGATCGAAATCTAAAACCTGGCTCTTTGGCTCTGGGGTTCGGTGGAATTGCGGCTCCTGAAACAGAAATACCCTCCTGATGGTGCGAATGGTATGAAGTCATTGGATCCAGTGTACCGCTACAGGTGCAAAGGAAAACACACCGCCGATATCGGTCAAAACAAAACTCTTAGAAGGTGTCAATTTCCCGATTCAAAAGTCATGAATAGAAGCCACTCCGTTACAAACAATCCCAGCATTCAGATGGTGCCGCAATGTTATTTTCTTAAAGGAGGAAATTAATACAGAGTTTGAACTATTATTGTCCAGATTTTTTTTAAAAAAAATAGGCTACACACTAACAGAATCTCTCTCTCTTTCTCTCTCTCTTTCGGCATTACTTCGCGAAGGAAGATTCTTAGGAGGGACTCATCCCATGCTTTTTACAAGCGCGTAGATGACTAAAAAGGCCAATCTGAGATAGGCAAGTTCGGTTGCAGAAAGCACAGCAGAAAGTCTCCTTGGGTGATGTTGTTTCCAAGTTGCAGTTCTTTCTGCATTGTCGTTTTCTCTTCGAGACCCATTCGGCGTGTCTTCTCGAAAGAAGCCGCAGCATTGTGGATAGTGCGTCTCCATGCCTCCCGATGTGAGGCCAGGGTGGACCATTTTTGGTGATCAATCTGGCCGAGCCTGAGATGTGGTTTCAGGGAGGCCTTATATCTCTTTTTGGGGGTGCCTCTCTTGCGCTGACCCGTGGCGAGTTCACCATAGAGTAGCATCTTTGGGAGGCGGTGGTCCTCCATCCTAGAGACGTGCCCTGCCCAGTGCAGCTGTGTTCTCAATAGCATGGACTCAACGCTGCTTGCTCAAGGACAGCAACATTCGTCACATAGTCGGTCCATTGTATATTTAGGATTGTGCGAAGACAGCACTGATGAAAGCGTTCGAGGAGTCGCAGATGTTGGCGATAGGTGACCCATGTTTCAGACCCATAGAGGAGAATAGACAGTACGATAGCTCTGTACACACTGATTTTGGTGCTTTGCCTCAGGTGCTTGTTGCTCCAGACTCTTTTGTGAAGCCTTCCGAAAGCACTCTATGCTTTTGCTAATCTGTGATCTATCTCTTTATCAATCTTGGCGTCTGCAGAGATTATGCTTCCCAGGTAGGTAAACTGCTGAACGAACTTAAGCGCAGATGTGCCTATACTGACGTGGGGATGATGGTGTTATTCCTGTGGTGCGGGCTGGTAGAAGACTTCCCTTTTCTTCAGGCTGACTTCCAGCCCAAACAGTTCTGCAGCTGCTGCAAAGCAGGATGTGAGGCACTTCAGGGCTGCTTCTGAATGGGCATAATATAGTTTAAGACTGAATTCAACTAAATGTGAGTATATACGTACATACTATGAGAAAAGGATTCCCCCGGCAGAATGACGGGACACTTCAGACCTGGCTCTGCAAAAGGGGACTCTGAGAAGGAAGAGAAGATGGAAGGAAGGGGGAAGGAAAGAGACAGAGGAACTAAAGGAGGGAGGAGGAGTGGAAGAAAGAAAAGAAGAACGAACTATGGAAAAGGAAGAAAAGAAAAGCAGGAGAGAGTAAAGGAGTGGAAAAGAAAGAAGGAAATGGGAAGGGAGGAAAGGAAAGGAAAGAGTGGGGAAAAGAAAGGAAAGGGAGTGAGGAAAAAGTAAAATAATGAAGAGAAAAGAAAAGAAAGAAGGGGGAGAGAGAGGGAAGTCAAAAGAAAGGAAGGAGAAGGAAAGGAAGACTTAGAGAAAAAGAACAGAAGAGGAAGGAATGAAGGAAGGGGAGGGAGGGAGAATGGAGGAAAGAAGGAAGGGGAGAGAGGGAGGGAAAAGGAAGGAGAGAAGGAAAGGGTTAAGGGGAGAAAGAAAGGAAGAGGAAGGCTTGTGGCGGAGGACGAAGAGGAAGACGAGGGCGAGGCGCCGCTGCCGGGTTCTGCCATTCCCGACGAAGAGGGCGCAGGGTTCCAAGAGCAGCGGGAGATGAGAAAGACGCGGCGATGGCGGCGCGGTAGCGGGAGTTGCAGCGCATTTGCGTCACTCCTCCCCGCTGCATGCTGGGAAACCGAGGCCCGAGCTGCTCTGGAGAGCCAGATGCAATCATGAAAAGAACCACATCTGGCTCCTGAGCCATAAGTTCCCTACCCCTGTTCTAGCAGCATTAGCCAATGGTGTGAAAGTTGTTGTTTGATAACTGTTGTAAATAGCAACCTTCTCTAGCCTCCACTAGTTACTTGTTATGTATTTAATTGCTTACTGTACTATGTTGTGTGTGTGTGTGTTGATTTGCAATTTTACCATAATTTTTCCCAGTTTTGGCAGGTTTTCTGCATTGCGCATGTATGTTTGCCATTAACAAATTACTAACGAATTTCGTTAGTTTTTACGAAATAATTTTGACATTTTCACGGAAAATTTCAGAACTCCACCGGATACGAATAGCCAGTGCTCCCTACATCTGCAGTGAGTTTTGAACCATGTTTTTCTTGATCAATCAGACCTAGCATTCAGTTCAGGTGCACATTTGAGCATATATATATATATATATATATATATATCGTCACACATTCAGTTGTACAACATGGGCATTAGTGTAAGAGTTGCGTGGCCCAATCGATGCACAACTCCAGATGGGAATATATTCATTAGGGGTGGATATCTCTGGCTGTAAAACTTTGATACCTGATAATTTTTCATATTTAAAATTATTTTGACCCTCGACGTCCAACCCGGAAGTGACATTTCAAAATCGATGCCCGTGATCGTCATTTCCATAAAAGGCACGTTTTAGGTCATTATTTCCGCCCTTGCTTCTGAGCTGGTGGGATGGCTTGCATCCACACCTCCCTTCCTTTCCCCGGCACCTCAGAGGCATCCCGGGTTAAATATAACCCGGGATGCCTCTGAGGTGGGGGGGGGGAGGGAAGAGGGGAGGGCTTGCTCTCCATTCCTCCCTCCCTGCCCTGCCAGCTGAGAGGCATTGCAGATTAGCGATGCTTCTGAGCTGGGGGGGGGGGAGAGGGAGGAAAGAGTGGAGGGCTTGCCCTCCATTCTTCCCTCCCAGCTGGCGTAACGAATAATAACGAAAATTCGTTATTAATTACGTTTCAATTACAAAATTTACTTAAAATTTTTCAGAATAATTTCTATAACAACCCAGCAATGGACCCCCCCCCCCCAATGTGTTTAGAATCATTTTTTTTATGGATCAACCACCCCTAATATTTATACTATACACTCTTGATGCAGGATCCCAGTCAAGTAGCCCTGTGTAGCAACCCAGTTCCCTTTCGTGCCTGGGGGGCAGGGGGCAGCACCGGGGGTCCCACTTGCATTAGGGCCAGCTGCAGTTGATGAGGACATGGAGGAAGGGGCTGATGAGTTAGCTGGGCCTTCCTCTCCCACAGAGAGCTTGGCCTGGGATGATGAATGGCCTGACGGCTATGCTAGCTGGGAAGTTCAGGCTGACCCTGAGAGTGATGATTCTGATCATTATGAGAAACCAGGTGGTTACGGGTCGCAGGAAAGGATCAGGGAAACAGTGGAGGATGAGCCCATGGAAGCTGAAAGGGAGTTCGGCTCTCATGAAGATAGCGAGCCAGGTGCTGGGAGGCAAGGACGGAGCTTTGATAGGAGACGGAGCATTGAGTCCAGCAGGAGGGATTGGCACCGCAGCCTAGAGCGCCAGAGAAGCGCTAGATCCCGTAGCACAGATTGGCGCAGAAGCCTAGAGCGTCGGGTGCCTCGCCAAGGGGATTAAGTATAGGGTCCGTGGGAAAGGATCCTCAGTAGCTCGGCCACTTCTATTCTAAGAGGAGTGAAGCGAGCGGAGTTCCAGGGAGCCAAGTTGCCGGCTCGAGCCTTGCCAAGAAGTTCCTTGGGATTGTTTATGAACTTTGCCTTGTTCTTTGCCACGGACCAAGTCCTTGATCCGCATAGTTTTGCAGAGCCTTTGCCACGTTTGCCTTTGGATTTTACCTACGGACTCTTTACCTTTTGGATTGAACTTTTTGATACTTTTTATGGACAATTTACCTTTTCACCTGTTTCTTTTTATTCAATATATAGTTAGCTGATTACCGTCTCTGTGTGTGTGATTAAGGGGCTGGGCCGAGACCCTGCATCGTGACACCCTGTGGCAATTGAAAGACTTCCAAATTGATTATGGACTGAGTCTTTTTGAGGATTACAGTGCCTGATGTAGTTGGTTGTACCCCACAAAAGCAAGAGCGCAATAAATTTCTGGCTCTTTAAAGTGCTCCTGAACTCTTTGTTTTTCAAGTATTTAATCTATCTACCTCCGTCTTCTCTGTCTTTTAATTTTGGAACATTGCTTTGATTCCCGGAGCATTGAAGGCAGGAAAGGGAGGGATGCGCCGCGACTGGCAAGGGAGGAAGATGAGGAAACAGCTTGGGACTTAATAAACACCTTCGCCCGGAGCTCTAAGCTTTTATTCATGAGGATGTTTATCTTCCCTTCCACTCTCGAAGTACTTGCTGTGGCTCCTTTACGGCACAGTCTTAAATTACCATTGCAAAGGTTATATGTTTATTTACAAAAAGCTTGCCTCCGAATGGTGATCCTTAAGGCAAAGAGGGTGTCTCACGCCAATAAACATCACTTGCTCTCTTAAATGCTGAGGCCAGATGAATGAGCCAATGTTTAGCGTCGCAGACGCATTACAGTTTATGGCTTCATTAACTACCTGACCTGTATTATGTGAAAATTTCATCAAAGCACAATGCATATTTATTCCCTGAGGTGGGCTGGCAGTTGATGGTTGATTCTTAAAGGAAAAAGAGCAGGTAATTACTTATAATTAGAGTGGTGGGGAAGCGAGGGCATTTGGGGAGGGAAGGCAATTTTCTTGGCCCTGCGATGGCACTTAGCAGAGCAATTGCTTGGCACAACAAACGCGCAAGCTCCGATGAACACGCCACGAGGCAAATGGTGCTTCGGAAATATCCAAGGCTGTTCAGGAACGCTCCAGGGATGTAAGGCGGGGATGAGGAAAGACCATCCGTGAGCTGAGGACCTCCCTTGGAATTCAACCCAAGGTCAACCCTGAAAAGTTTATCAGACTTTACACGAAATAGCTCGAACCGGCCCAAAAAGCACAGGATTATAGAGTTGGAAGGGTCTACAGGGGCCATCTGGTCCAATCCCTGCCATGTAGGAAAAGCACTACTGAAGTAGGACCATCCAATCTGTTTAAAGGCTTCTAATGGGGGTCTTCCAGATCACATGTTTGATGTAGTGTGAAAACGTGGTGGTGAGGACTACTGGGATGGAAAGTAATACGGTGCAAAAAATATCCCGTGGCGACAGCCCTATACTTTGATATACGAGGTACTCAATCAAGATTGTTTCCATCAATGCCTCGAAGCCGTGACTGGATCCATCGAAGACGGAGATCCTATGGCTGGGTCGTCCTGGTGTCGGTGAGTGCCAGTTGCCTACCCTGGATGGCGAGAGGTTAAGCCCCTCATCATTGGTAAAAAGCCTGGAGGTCCAATTGGACCCACTGCTATCGATAGAGACTCAGGTCTCCACGATTAGCAGGTCTGCATTCTTCCATCTCCGACAGACTAGGTGACTGGCTCCCTACCTATCCAGAAATGACCTAGCTACGGTGATCCAGGTGATGGTCATTTCAAGGCTAGACTACTGTAACACCCTCTACATCGGCCTTCCCTTGTCGACAACCCGGAAACTCAAGCTGGTGCAAAATGCTGCTGCTCAATTGCTGGTGGAAGCATTGGAAAGAGAGCACATCACACCAATTCTAGAACAATTGCACTGGCTACCAGTAGAGTACCGAATTGTCTTCAATGTGCTGGTTTTGACCTTTAAGGCCTTGTATGGTCTAGGGCAGGGCTGTCCAGCTAGCGGCCCGGCGGCCGTATACGGCCCCCCACCCCCTTCCCTATGGCCCGTAAGCTTATTAACAATAAATAAATAAATAAAATTAAAATATTTTTAAAAATTACCCACTTCCGGGTTTTGGAGCAAGTATCACGAGACTACGGAAGCCACACGGGAGTTCGCTCTCAACGCGAAATCTCGCCTGCGTTGAGAGCGAAATCCCATGTGGCTTCCGTAGTCTCGCGATACTCCTGTTGCCGAAATCTCGGCTACTTAATCCCTGCGGCCCACGCAGACACGATTTGGACCTTCCCGGCTGCTGCCTCGCTCGGTCGTCGCCTCTGCTCGTGGTCCGGCTGCTCCTGGATCCCGCGCGTTTGGGAAGGTATGCTAACCTTTATGTTATTATTATGTAATTGTGTATTTGAATGCCCCCCTGCATTTAATGTTAGTAAAATATTATATTTAATTGTATGCATGCCCCTTTTGAATGCCCCCCCCCCTGCATTTAATGTTAGTAAAATATTATATTTCTTTTATAATAATGCAACTAGGAATTGTAAGTAAATTGGAGCCGGGGGAGGGGTGGGGTGGAGCCGGGGCGGGGGCAGACCCTACGGCCCCCCAGGTCATCAGTGACTGGAATTCAGGCCCCTGGGCCTGTAGAAGTTGGACAGCCCTGGTCTAGGGCCAGTGTACCTGAGGGACCGCCTCACCTCATACATTCCCCTGAGATCATTGCGATCAGAAGAACAAAATCTCCTGGTGATTCCATCAATCCGTTCCTGTCGCCTTTCAACAACAAGACAAAGAGCCTTTTCTGTGGTGGCGCCAACTCTATGGAATAAGTTACCAGACGGAACTCGTGCTATCACAGAGTTGACCCCCTTCCGGAGGGCCTGGAAGACGTTCCTCTTTAGGCAGGCTTTTAACCTATGCGCCTCCTGATAATCCTGTCCATACCCTTGTGTTTTTACATATCCAAACTGTTTTATGTGTATTTCATTGTTTTATGTAAACTGCCCCGAGCCTGCAGGGAGGAGCGGTATATAAAAATGAATAATAAATAAATAAATAAATAAGACTATCTCCAGGTGTTGGGACAGCCAAGCTCTCAAGCCAACTAACACTTCACTGTCTCTACAGTAATGCACATTCTACAAGTCCAGGGTTGCCCCAAGATATTTTGCTGCCTGAACCGAAAGACAAGGTTGTGTATCCTTCCATGTATGTATGTATTTATTTATTTATTTATTATTTGATTTTATATACCGCTCCTCCCCGCAGGCTCGGGGTGGCCCACACAAAAGTCAATCAAACCAGTGGTGGTTTGGGAAGATACATTCAGTTGAGCCTCCATCTACCTACCGTGTTTCCCCGAAAGTAAGACAGCGTCTTACTTTCTTTTTACCCCCAAAAGCCCCACTACGTCTTACTTTCGGGGTACGACTTACATTGGACGATGGTAAGTCGTACCCCCGGCCGCCGCGTCACTTGGTCCCGCCTCCTCCTCCTCCTCCGCCGCCGCCGCCCAAACACTTGCCTTGAGGTGAAGAAGAAGGGGAGCGCGCGCCTTGGAAGCAACCAACCCTCCCTCGTGCGGTGGTCTCGCACTCGCGCGTCCTGCGAGGGGAGGGGGGAGGGAAGAACATGGTGGCGGGGCTCCTGCAAGCGTCGCTCGCTCTCCGCCTTTCCCTGCGAGGCCCTCCCTCGCCCAAAGGGGCCGGCTTTGGCGGGATGCCTCTGCTCCCCTCCCGGCCGGAAGCCCCTCCTCCCTGGGCCCGTCTTGGGTTGGAGAGTGAGAGAAGGAGGCGGAGGCTTCTCTCCTCGGAGCGGCATGGAGAGCGCGTGAGGGAAGGAACGAAGGCAGGCAGGCAGGCAGGAGCCGAGGCTGCGGGGATGGCCATGGCGAGGGCCGGCCGCGGCACGCTCTCCAACCCAAGCTGGGCCCGCTCCGCCCCCGGACTCAAGGCAAGTGTTTGGGCAGCGGCGGCGGCGGAGGAGGCAGGACCGAGTGACACGGCGGCCGGGGGTACGGCTTACTTTCGGGGTACGGCTTATATTAGCCGACCCCTCTGACACCCCCGATACGTCTTACAATCGGGGGTGTCTTACTATCGGGGAAACACGGTATATCTATCTTCTATTGATATCTATATTCCATAAATAAATATAAATATTACATATTAAAGTGAAAAAATGAAAGTATGTATGTATGTATGTATGTGGATGGGGCTCCCACTTCCGTAGACAGGTTCCCACTCCCACAAACAGCAACGACCCCCCCACCACCACCACCACAAAGGTCCTCCCTCCAATGACATTGCAGGTTATTGAGAGCACCGTGAACATATATAATAGTCAACAATCCCTGCCAATATCCTCTACAAACACAGTACTGCCTACCACCCAAGAGAATGCTTTCATACGGGGACAATTTCACCCTAGATTTTATGTGTTTCCTCCACCAAAGACATCCACACAATCATGTTAAAAAACAAAGTATGGATCGTTGATGTTGCAATCCTAGGCGACAACAGGATTGAAGAGAAACAACTGGAAAAACTTGCACGATACGAGGATTTAAAGATTGAACTGCAAAGACTCTGGCACAAGCCAGTCAAGGTGGTCCCAGTGGTGACCGGCACACTGAGTGAAGTGGTCTGCACTTAAAAACAATCGGCATTGACAAAAATCACCACCTGTCAAGCTGCAAAAGGCCACCCTACTGGGATCTGCATGCATTATTCACCCATACATCACACAGTCCTAGACACTTGGGGAGAGTTCTGATGTGTGATCCAATGCAACAGCCAGTAGAATGGCCTTGCTTGCTGTGGTCTCATCTTGTTGTGTTTCAAATAATGATGATGATGGCTCAAGGCAAGCTACAAAACCATTAAAATACATAAACACAACAGAAATGTTACAAATATACACACTAAAACGTACCCCCATAAAAGTTACATACCAAGACATCTATACATATAATAAAAGAGAATGTTTGTATGTATGCATGCATGCGAAGGGCGGAAGGGCAGATATGTGGCAGCTTTCTAATTGGCTCCTATTGTGGAAGAATTTGCATAACAGGCTCTGATTGGCCAGCACCACCAACATTCCGACACTCTAAAGTGGCGGAGGGAGGGGTAAGGAAAAGGCCTGAGGCAGTCAGGCATGGTGGGAGTTTAAGGCCAAAACACTTTGCGGCCCCCAACACTGACAGAACAAGACCACACTTGGCACACAGAACCTCCAAGACCCACTCTACATCCTGGTGAAGTTTGAGGGAGGTTGTACCATGGATGACGGGACTTGCAGTACTTTAACTCACTTGCTTAGAGCACTGTGGCCCACACCAATGACGGATCAGGACCACACTTGGCACACAGAGGCCCAATGGCCCACTTTACAACCTGGTGCGGTTTAGGGCAGGATGGGCCACAAATGATGGGATTTGCAGTACCTTCACCCGATTCACTTCCCACAGAACACTGTAGCCCCTACAAATCACAGACCAGGCCCAACCTTGCCACACAGAGTACTCATGACCATCCTGGTGCAGTTCTAAGGGGGATGGACCATGGATGATGGGACTTGCAGTACCTTCACTCAGTTACTGAAACCACTGCGACCCTCATCCAATGACCAATGCAGACCACACTTGGCACACAGAGCCCCCATGACCCACTCTACATTCTGCTGCAGTTTGAAGAAAGATGGACCATGGATGATGGGAGTTGAAGTACCTCTACTCACTTCCCAAGCCTGCTGCGACCATCATCTAATGATTAATCAAGACCAAACTTGGCACACAGAACCCCCATGACCCACTGTACATCCTGGTGCAGTTTGGAGGAGGGTGGACCACGGATGATGGGACTTGAAGTACCTTCAGTAATTTCATGATACCACTGCAACTCCCAATAATGATGGGTCAAGGCCAAACTTGCCACAGTGAGCTCCTATGACCCACTCTACATCCTGGTGCAGTTGAGAGGAGGAAAGACCACAGTAGATGGGACTTGCAGTACCTTCAGTAATTTCATGATACTACTGCAACTCCCAGTAATGATGGATCAAGGCCAAACTTGGCAGACAGAGCCCCCATGACACACGCTACATCCTGGTGCTGTTTGGAGGAGGGTGGGCCATGAAAGATGGGACTCGCAGTGCCTTCACTAACTTCCTGACACCACTGCGAGCCACATAAATAACTGCTAAAGACCAACTAATACGTTTCTCAAATAACACGGACACCGCCGGGTCCCCAAGCTAGTCTATTATATAAAGGAGGTCCCGTCGTCGAACGACTGACAGAGACAGAGAAACCTTCCAAGGCAGAGACACCAAACTTGCCAACACAAATAGGCCTCAGGCAAGGAAGGCTTTTAGCAAAGAAACTTCCCCCCAAAACCTAGAAGGCCCCCAAAACAACGATACAAAAAAACTACATTTCCCAGCATCCTCTGTGGCAGCCAGCCAAACCCATTGGCCAACATCAGTTACCATAGTAACGGTGGGCAAAGCCACTTAGAATGCTGAGGGTTAAACTGCCACGGTCAAGATCTAGGAGGGAGACAAATAGGACACCAGGGACACAGGCACCACTGACAAACACAAAATAACACAGAATAACACAAAAGTAATACCTACACACAACACAATACGCACATAACACAACCTTGCGTCTACTGCTCAACCCATTTGTATGACAGTCCTTCCTTCCACACAGGCATAAGCTGACCCAAAAGACAAGCCATGCCTCCTAAAATGAACAGCATCGGACGACACACTCGCAACGCTACATACATCACACCAAAAAGGGCAGAACAAACGCCAGAACAGAAAGACACTGCACTACACTAGCTTTTGCCATCACCATAAACAAGGCTCAAGGACAAACACTACAAATCTGTGGCATAGACCTTGACACAGAATGCTTCTCCCACGGACAACTCTACGTAGCGTGCTCCAGAGTTGGGAAACCACAGAACCTCTACATCAACACAGCAGATGGAAAGACAAAAAACATTGTATATCCACAAGCTCTGCAGAACGCCAGGAACACCACACACCGACAACTCCACAGGACTTCAACATCCCACCCACCAGAACAACCCACAACAACACAGCCATGACCCCACCAAGACCATAAGTAACATCAATTCCAACCCTTACATACTCAGATTTTCTCGCATCTCCTAAATAGGGCACAGCAACGCGTGCCAGGTACAGCTAGTATCTCTATAAAATACATATTAAAACAGACAAAACAGAGACTAAACAAAGGACATGCATTACGATTCATGTTTATGTTTAAAGAGGGTCTGGGTAGGCCTTAATATCAAAGCCAAATGGTCCAGGAACAAGACTCCAGGAGCAAGAACAGGAATGTTGCAGAAATCGTGTCGACATCTGCTTGTTGATAGCTTTTGGAGAGAGAAAATGACCCAATCCTTCCACTTTGAGATGTCCACATGTGCGCATGAGATCTGCCTGCCTTGCCTATTAAAGGAAGGTTCATGCGATGCTATTCCGGGCCTGACATTAAGACTTCTATAGCAGGCGGGACCTTTCGGCATCTCCGGTTCTCCACATACAGAGCCCCACCGGCTCTTTTGTTATTGTCACTCCCGGCAAGGAAAGTGAGTTTCAATGTGTCAGGACGGTGTAAAATGCTGATATATAGGGCGCTGTTGTTTGAAGGCCTTTGGAGAGACAAAGCCCTGACCCTCCTCCTCCATTCCCTTCAAGTCGGGGATGATTCATCAGCTGGCCTTTTGCAAGAAAGAGAGGCCTGCCCTTGGGTTGGAGGCCTTTGACCTCTGGGAAGAAGGGGTCAGACTCAGAGCAACCGGGGCAGCGTCGCTGCGGAGGCTGCGGACCTTGGCAACAGAAGGGAGGGCGGCAGGAAGAATGGAGCAGGACGGTGGGAAAAAATGGGCATTTCCAAAAAGGAAGACTATATGCCCGAGTGTCTCAGTGGATCAGCTGAACGCGAGGTCAGGGGTCATATTTATGCTTGATTCCAAGAGCATGTTACAGTAACATCTGCTTGTTAAGGGATCCCGAGACCAAATGTCCCTGACCCTTGCCTAAAGGAATGCGTAGGAAGGGGCGACAAACTCAAAGATAAGTGTTGATATTAACATTGTTTTTGGAGAGGTCCTGGTTTATTTATTATTTACTAGCCGTCCCCTGCCACTCGTTGCTGTGGCCAAGTTTGTGTATATGTGTTTTGTGTGTGTGTATGTGTGGCTATGGCATTTGTGTAAATTTGCATATATGTGTGTTTGTGTATATATTAGACCTGGTGGATCAAGAAAAAAAAGGTTCAAAACTTGTTTCGTATGTAGGGGGCGCTGGTGATTCGATTCTCAAATGATTTCTGAAAATTTACCAAAAAATGCTTCAAAATTTCTGAAATTTCGGAATCACTTTGTTAATGCCTTAGGTCAGTGCTTCTCAACCTGGGGGTCGGGACCCCTGGGGGGGTCATGAGGGGGTGTCAGAGGGGTCACCAAAGACCATCAGAAAACACAGTATTTTCTGTTGGTCACTGCGGTTCTGTGTGGGAAGTTTGGCCCAATTCTCTCGTTTGTGGGGTGCAGAATGTTCTTTGATTGTAGGTGAACTAGAAATCCCAGCAACTACAACTCTCAGATATCAAGGTCTATTTTCCCCATTGGCTGAAACTCCACCAGTGTTCACACTTAGGCATATTAACTATACATGCCAACTTTGGTCCAGAGCCATCATTGTTTGAGTCTACAGTTCTCTCTGGATGTGAAGCGAACTACAACTCCCAAACTCAAGATCAATGCCCACCAAACCCATCTGGTGTTTTCTGTTGGCCATGGGAGTCCTGTATCCCAAGTTTGGTTCAATTCCATTGTTGGTGGAGTTCAGAATGCTCTTTGATTGTAGGTGAACTAGAAATCCCAGCAACTACAACTCTCAGATATCAAGGTCTATTTTCCCCAAACCCCACCAGTGTTCACACTTGGGCATATTGAGTATTCATGCCAAGTTTGGCCCAGATCCATCATTGTTTGAGTCTACAGTGCTCTCTGGATGTAGGCGAACTACAACTCCCAAACTCAAGGTCAATGCCCACCAAACCCATCTGGTGTTTTCTGTTGGCCATGGGAGTCCTGTATCCCAAGTTTGGTTCAATTCCATTGTTGGTGGAGTTCAGAATGCTCTTTGATTGTAGGTGAACTATAAATCCCAGCAACTACAACTCCCAAATGACAAATTCATTCCACCCCCAACCCCACCAATATTCAGATTTGGGTGAATCGGGCATTTGTGCCAAATTTGGTCCAGTGAATGAAAATCCATCCTGCAGATCAGATATTTACATTACGATTCATAACAGGAGCAAAATTAGAGTTATGAAGTAGCAACAAAAGTGATTTTATGGTTGGGGGTCATGACAACATGAGGAACTTATCAAGGGGTCGCGGCGGCATTAGGAAGGTTGAGAACCACTGCCATAGGTGATTGCGCAATGTGCAAAAACCTGTCAGTCTGACGTGGGAGGGAAGAAATCCGCTTCCAAACCCGGTTTAACACGGCTCCTGCCCCAGGTCCTTCTTGTGGGAGAGAAGGACCTGGGGCAGGAGCTGTGTAAACCCAGTTTGTACGCGGAGGTCCTTCCCTCCACAAAAAAGAAGGACTGGTCACTAAAAACCGAAGGTGTATCTCAAAGAATGGGATATCTTTAACAACTATATGTCTACACAATCATATATTTAGGTCAGCCCATAGATATTAAGGCCAACACAATATTTAGGTCAGCACAAAGATATTATGGTCAACACAACAATGCACTCACTGTGCCCCAGAGTGTCCAAATAGGAAGTTCGGTCTGCACAAAGAAGTTCTACATACGAGTTCAACACATAAGGGCGTGCGCCAAAGGAGGAGCTGAATGGGCGGAGTTGCGCTGTGGACGTCCAAGCCTTAGCGGAATGTCACGGTGCAACCAAAACCCACACAGCTGGGTAAATTGTAATCCAGTGCCCGACAAGGCAGCGCATGTGCTGTGGTACCGGACTTAGTGATAGAAACAAGGCAAAATAATACGCTGCAAAGAGGGAAACGGCCAAGGGAAGGCCAGTGCTGTGCTGTAACCAGCCGATGGATTTACCTTCTGTGATGTTATTGTTACAGATGACCTGCTGCTACGTGCCCTGAAGAAGTGCCTCTTTGACACAAAAACGCAGGGGCGGTCTTTGGCATTACGCGGCCTACGCAACCGCGTAGAGCGCCATCTTGGACGCGGCGGGGTGGGGCGCCATCGTGAGGCGCCGCGGCATCGGCCTGCTGCTGCTGCTGCGCTGCGTTGCCCTCCGCGGTTTCGCGCGCATGCGCAGTGCCTACAGAGCTCTCTTGAGCTCTGTAGGCACTCGCGCTGTCTTGTAGATTACGCACATGCGCAGTGCCTACGGACCTGAAGAGAGCTCCGTAGGCACTGCGCATGCGCGCATAAATCTCACGCATGCGCGCAGTGGCTCCGGAGCTCTCTTGAGGTCCGTAGGCACTGCGCATGTGCGCGGAGATTTACGCGCACATGCGCAGTGCCTACAGAGCTCAAGAGAGCTCCGTAGACACTGCGCATGCGCATGTAAATCTCCGCGCACATGCGCCCAGTGCACGGAGATTCTGTTGTGCATGCGCTGTGCTTACGGATCTCAAGAGAGGTCCGTAGGCACTGCGCATGCGCGCGGAGATTTTCACGCGCATGCCTAGTGCCTACGGAGTTCACTTGAGCTCCGTAGGCACTGGGTATACGCGCGAAAACCTCCGGTAAGTCAGGGAAGGCAAGAGGGGCGGCGGAGAAGAGGGGAGCCGTGAAAGGAGCCGGAGGAGCCGGGGGCAAAATAATGTTTTGGGGGCGCCAAAAATAGTCTTCGCTTACAACTTAGAATTACCCTAGACCGCCCCTGCGAAAACGTCTGCATTTGGCGCCAGGGACCTCCATTCAAGCCATTGGCATGGCACTGGCCTTCCCTTGGCCCGTTCCCTCTTTGCAGCGTATTACTTTGCCTTGTTTCTATCACTAAGTCCGGTACCACAGCTCATGCGCTACCTTGCCGGGCACTGGATTACAATTTACCCAGTTGTACGGGTTTCCGCACGGAGCCTTTTTTGGCTGCACCGTGACGTTCCACTAAGGCTTGGACGTCCACAGTGGAACTCCGCCCATCTGAGTATTCCAGCATCTGAGTATTGCAAAAGCAATAGTTCTCAAAAGTGTTCAAAGATCCAATAAATGAAGAAGTAAACTTGGAACCCCAATGGGTTTAAATCCAGAATAAGTTCTTGGCAAACGAGGGCTTGACTTAAGACTTGAGTATCGTGGAGGCGCAGTGGCCTGCTCCTTGGAGCTCAGGTACCATGAAACTTGGCAAGGGAAGCTAAACGTTGGCGCAAGATTCCGAGCACCAACAGGAACCAACTTAAATAGGTCCCGCATCATGTTGACCTTTGAGACGCAGACTGCGTCGTAACTCTTTCCCATGGACAGTTTGTGGGGGTGACTTTCTCAAGCCCTTCAAGGAAGGCAAGTATGTCAAGTCATTACGGCTGCACCTGGAGATACAGAGGGAAGCGAAACTTTGCTTTCCCAGTGCTTCTTATCAGCTTGGGAAGGCGGAAGGCTGACTCGGAGGTTTCTCTTTAGACTTGATTGAGGCCTGTGATTTAACATGGCTTCGCTCTTGCTTGGCTATGGGATCAGGCTGGGGCATGACATTCCCAGAGCACTGTCCAGAATTGTTCCAAAGCCATCTCCATCTTCAGCACTCACCCCGAAAGTTACGGGGGCAGCTTGATGTCTACAGAGGGCCTCAGTATTATCTCTATTCACTGAAGAGGAAACCCTCCTCCTGGGAACTCCTGCCTCCTGAGAAGCTGCAGTCTCCGGATGGTCCGTCGGCGGGCCGGAAGTCGGGCGTTTCTTTGCTCTCCTCTTCCGGTGGCTCTTCCGGTGTCTGCGTAATCGTCTCTTCCAGCCTAGCTGAGAGGAAGACAGGAGAGACCGCCTCCTCTCAGCATCGCCAAGTTTGTCCGCCATTTTGGCCAGGTCCTCATGCTCCCGATTTCCCTCCACCAAGCAGTCGCGGCGTCGGAGACGGATCCCCCGAGGCCAGGCCAGGGTTCCTGTCCCATCCAGGTGTGTCTGGTCACTCCACGGTCCTCCCGCCAGTGCAGGACAGCCGACTTCATCAGCACCACAGGCGATCAGCCATGGACCACAAATATCCGTCTCAGCACCCCGACCCAGATCAGGCGCGGCGAGAAAACAATCTGACTCACAAGGGTCCGCCACCGGGGCTAAGGGGCCCAACAAAAATTGACTCAACAAATAGCATGATCTGCATAGAAAAGGACATTTTTAGCACATATATTTTCTCTATTATGAGAACAACTGCATGATTGGTTTGTTGTTGTTTTTTTTTTTTTGCAGAATACATTTCTTGACATTTGGAAGAAAAATGAAATTAAAAAGATTTTCCAAACTTTCCAAATATTATTTTCATTCCAACATGGAAGTAAGGCCCCTTCTATGCTGCCATGTAATATCCAGGTTAAACAACCAATCAAAATGAGAGCATAAAGACAGAAGAGAGAAGAATGGGCTTAGCCGACTTACCAGCCGAACCGGTTGCGGGGCAGTGTTCCTCTCGCGCCATCTTGACTTTGTCAGGGGCTTCTTCCCCTCAGAAGCCCCTGGGGGTGGCGGGGTGGCGGGGTGGCTTCCTGCCACCAATGTCGGCCAGCCAATGAGGGGGCTGGCGCCGCCCTGCCCCCTCCTTGTTTCCGGTCGATCTGTACTTTCGCCCGGGCAGCTTACTTAAGGCTGCCCGGGGATACCAGGCCACGAGCGGAGCCAGTCCTTTTTTCCTCCTACCCTACCTACTTTTTGCATTGCTTGTTGGTGTCTTTTTGTTTCACTGCACTTCATTGTTGCTCTGTTTTTGGTTATACTTTTTTATGTTCTTTGTCGCAACTCCGTGTTTGGCGTGTGGCATGGCCCCTTGATCAGGCTAGCTTATCGCCCCCCTTGGTTGTTAGGGGGGATAACGCCCAGGCCCCCTGGGGTGCCGGGTTTCCATGGACAGGCAATGGGCTGCTCGCACCCCAGGCTAGCAAATGCCTTTGGACATTCGTGGGGGCTGCTCTACCCTGATCCAGGACCCATGCATGGCCGCCAACCCTTTGTTCCTGTTTTCAATTAAGTGAGTTGTGGCCATTTTCATCCAACCACTTGTGTCTGCGTATTGTTCTTGGCGCGAGGTGTGTCACCCTTGCACACGCAAAAAGATATATTCCCAACTGTCATTCAGGAGACATGGGGGAAGGGAAACTCTCAGACTATTCTAAACTAACTAAACAGTTCCTCATTGAAGACTTGATACTTGGGCAGTTTGAGGTTGAATTCCAACACAGATCACCTGGACCGGAACCGTATAGGGCTTTTTAGGTTAAACCAGCACTTTGAACTGTGTTCGGAAACATGTTAGCAGCCAGTGGAGCTGTTGCAACAGAGAGGTGGTAGGCTCCCTGCATCCAGTCCCAGGACCAACTGAAGTTTTTGAGCCCCTTTCAAAGGCAGGCCCACATAGAGCGCATTACAGTAGTCCAACCAGGATGGAACCAAGGCATGGACCACTGTGGCCAAATCTGACTTCTTCAGGAACGGGCACAGTTGACGCACTGGCTTTAACTGTGCAAAAGAAGCACTCCTGGTCACTGCTGATAACTGGGCCTCCAGGTTCAATGCTGAGTCCAAACTGTGGGTCTGTAACCCCATCCAGCACAGGCTGGATCCCTATTCCATGGTCTGACATCTGTCTGGTTTGGATTATGTTCCAATTTGTTTGCTCTCATTCAGTCCATTATTGATGACAGGCACTGGTTGGGGTCTGGACAGCTTCCTTGGCATTAGGTGGAAAGGAGTAGTAGAGCTGGGTGTCATCTGCATATCTGTGCCACCATAAACCAAAATGCTGGATAACCTCTCCCAGTGGTTTCATGTAGATGTTGAACAGCACGGGAGAAAGCACAGGGCCCTGAGGAACCCCACAGGCCAAAGGCCAAGGAGTCAAACAGAAGTCCCCCAGCACCACCTGCTGAGAACGTCCCTGCAGGAAGGAACAGAGCCAATGAAGAACAGGGCCTCCAAGCCCCATCCCTGAAAGGCGACCCAGAAGAAGACCATGGTCAATGGTATCAAGAGCCATTGAAAACCAACGGGGACACACTCCCCCCATATAGTTCTCTGCGTAGGTCATCCACCCAGGTGATCAAAGCTTTCTCTGTCCCATAACCATGTCTGAAACCATACTGAAATGGATCTAAATATTATTATTATTAACTTTATTTATATACCACTCTTCTCACCCCGAAGGGGACTCAGAGCGGATTACAGTACACATACTTGCAGACAATCCCTGCAGTTCAACATGTATAGACAACAACATATATTGACGTATTTAGACATATATTGATGAACATTGACGAACAGAGGCAAACTTCTGGCAAACTTCTGGCCACCAGGGGGAGCTGACACACTCCTAATCTCTCTCAGCGTTTTCCAGCGTCCCTTGTTGTTCTTCCGCAATCCTCAGCGAATCCTGGAGTTCTTTATGGCCTCATAAATCAGTCAAAATTTGCCTCCCCACTTAATGTGGTACCTTTATCTCCTACTTGACAAACGAACTGTCTTTCGGGCTGCAAAGGTCGACAGCAGACTACACTTAAGGTCGAGCACCCACCTCGACCCGGGCAGGCCTCGAACTCATGACCTACTGGTCAGAGAGATCTTATGCAGCTGACACTTAGCCAGCTGCGCCACTTCCCGGTGCTTAAATAATTTGCTTCTCATGTCAACTCCAAGATAATCTGATCTCATATCACCAAAATCGCCTGAATGTTTTTAGGAAGAAAGGCAGGCCCGGATCAGGCCCTTTTGGTGCCCTAGGCCAAAGGCTCTGCCCCTGCCCCCGGCTCCGCTCCTGCCCCACCCCCAGCTCCATCCCTGCCTCCTCGCCGGCGCAAGGAGGAGGAGGAAGGAAAGCCCCACCCCTGGAGCCAATGCGGGGCCTCCCCACGGCTCCTCCCCCCCTCCTAAAGCCACCATGCCGGCCTGAGAAGCGGCCGAAATCGCCCTTTTCAGGCTGGCATGACGGCTTTAGGAGGAGAGAAGAGCCGTGGGAGGCCCCCCATCGGCCCGGGAATGGGGCTTTCTTCCTCCTCCTCATGCTGGTGAGGAGGTGGGGGCGGATCTGGGGGTGGGGTGGAGCCAAGGGTGGGGGCAGAGCCGAGGGGAGCAGAGCAAAAGGGGGGGTGTGGATGGCGCTTACGCTGCCGCGCGCATGTGCCCTTTTTTTGGAAATTTTTTTGGAAATTTTTTTGGAATTTTTTTGGGAATTTTTTTGGGAATTTTTTTGGGAATTTTTAAAAAACCTTTTGGGGGGTGTCTGGACCTGTTGCCCCCAAGGTGCCGCCCTATGGCTAATCCAGGCCTGAAGAAAGGGAAGAGTTCCTTAAGCTCCCAATGAAAACATTGAAGAGATTCTTCCAACACGAAATACAGAAGACAGTTCAGCATCGCCCTTGGAAATGTTTGGATGGAAGGGAAGTCCCATCTTTCTTTCTTTTTTTAGTCATGCAAATTCCCTAGAAAACGAGGCTGGCATGACATCACAGAGATGTGAGGACAAGAAGGAGGTCAAACCTCACCAGAAGCTGCAAGATGGAGTTTTGTCGGAAGGGTGGGTTCTCGAGAGCAAGGGTTACAGAAAGCCACCCCTCTGATTACAAATATGGATCATGTGGAAGTGCCGTCCAGCACAAGGCACAATAAGCCTCCTCGACAGTCTTTTAACTTCTCTTAATCGGGGTCAGAACCCACAAGCCAGGACCTGCCCTGTGAGCTCAGTGGAAAAGCAGCGAGAGAGAAAATATCTGTCTTCCGAACGTTAAACTTTCCCCCCCACTTTAAATCGCCTCCTCTACCCACACTTTGTCCTTTCCGATATATCTCCCCCTGGTTTTCCTTTCATTTGGAAAGGACCCCCTCATAAGCATGCAGAGCAATTTTCCAGCACATTAACCCAGGATGGGAGAACCCTTGCTCTCCAGGCAAGGAGGAGGTTTTGGAAAATGGAGACACAGGGGGAGTCGAAGATGGATGAGCCTGGGATAGAAGGCAGGGTAGTTTTTCCACTGTCCCACCCAATACACCTAGGACAAAAGCTTCATTGAGTAAGATGCTTGACATCAGCCTCATAAAGCAGTCCCTGGTACAAAAGGCCTGACATCTGAAAGTAGCCGTCCCTGCCCTCGCCCCGTTGCAGCTCCGGAGAAGGACCGGGCTCCACAGTTCTGCCCCTTTGTTGCTTCCACGTGACGAGAGATGTAAATAAATAGTGTTGACATTAATGCAGTCATACAACTTGGGTTTCCCCACGCAGCCTTATGCCCTCATCCACTCCAGTGAGAATGCCCAGAATCTTACTAGTAGTGCCAGGGTGGAAAGAGGTGAGAAGTGGCGTACCCCAAGGTTCAGTTTTGGGTCCGTTACTTTTTAATTTATTCATTAATGATCTGGATGTAGGAGTGAATTCTGAGGTAGCAAAGTTTGCAGACGACACTAAATTGTTCAGGGTAGTTAATAATGAAACTGATTGTAAAGAGCTCCAGAAAGATCTCTCGAAATTGAGTGAATGGGCAACAAAGTGGCAAATGCATTTTAACCTAAACAAGTGTAAAGTCATGCACATCGGGGCAAAGAACCCCAACTACACCTACCAATTGATGGGGTCAAAGCTTTCCGAGACAAACCAGGAAAGGGATCTTGGGGTTTTGGTGGACAGCTCAATGAAGATGTCTACCCAGTGCGCAGCAGCAGTGAAAAAAGCAAATTCTATGCTAGGCATGATCAGGAAGGGAATCGAAAATAGGTCGGCAAATGTTGTATTGCCTCTCTACAAATCTATGGTAAGGCCACATTTGGAGTACTGTGTACAATTCTGGTCTCCGCACCTTAAGAAGGATATAACGGAACTGGAAAAGGTACAGAAAAGGGCAACAAGAATGATCCAAGGGATGGAGCGGCTCCCTTATGAAACCAGGTTGCAACGCCTTGGTCTAAGAGGTGACTTGATCGAAGTGTATAAAAGCATGCACGGGATAGAAAAGGTGAATAAAGAAAAATTATTTTCTTTGTCACAAAACACTAGGACTAGAGGACCCTGAAGCTCCAAGGTAGGAAAATTAGAACTAATAAAGGGAAATATTTCTTAACCCAGAGGGTCATTGGGTTATGGAATTTACTTCCCGAAGAGGTTGTGACAGCTGTCAGCCTGAACAACTTCAAGGCAGGATTAGACAGATTCATGGATACCAAGTGTATTGGTAGTTACTGAAAAGGACATTCAAGTGCCACCTCGGAGTTGGTTGAGGTAGGCAGGATTTCCCTGGGTACTGGTTGTGGGGGGTCAGGAGCAGGTTACGGTTTTGCCCTCCCTTCTGCTCGAGATCCCTGTGTACAACTGGTGGGCCACTGTGTGATACAGAATGCTGGACTAGATGGGCTGAGGTCCGATTCAGCATGGCTCTTCTTATGTTCTTATGTTCTTATATACGGGCTGCTGGCTCACACAGGAGTGAGCAGAGACGCCGTGGCTGGGAGGAGAGTTCCTACGTCATGGGCTGACGTCCGATTCAGCATGGCTCTTCTTATGTTCTTATGTTCTTCTTCTTATTATTATTATTATTATTATTATTTGGCTTCTATGCCGCCACTCCCGGGAGGCTCGGGGCGGCTCACAAGTGCTGGATAAAACGAAATAAAAGAACATATTAACAATTTAAAACACGGCAATAAAACACAATATGACAACAGCGAGGTTAAAACCTGGTGTGTAGACACAACACCACAGGTAGTGAATACAAACATGGCGGGCTATGTAACAGGCAAAACCTACAGGTCAAAGGCCTGCTGGAATAAGTAGGTCTTGCAAGCCCGTCTAAAAGGAAGCAAGTCCTTGATGGCGCGTGTTTCAGCGGGTAGGGCATTCCATAACGTGGGTGCAATGACGGAGAATGCCCTCCTACGGGTTGCTGTCAGTCTCGCAAACTTCGCAGTAGGGACATCTAAGAGGTTGGTGCCTTTCGACCGCAGTGATCTCGTAGGGCAATATGGAGAGAGACGGTCCCTCAGATACGCTGGCCCCAGGCCGTGCAAGGCCTTAAAGGTGAGAACCAACACTTTGAAGGTGATCCAGTGCTCGATTGGAAGCCAGTGCAGACCCTGAAAGGTGGGTGTTATGCGACCACCAGCTGGGGTGCCAGACAGGAGTCGGGCGGCAGAGTTCTGCACCAGCTTGAGCTTCCGGGTCACCGACGGAGGAAGGCCAACGTAGAGCGCGTTACAGTAGTCCAGTCTCGAGATGACCGTGGCTTGGATCACCGTGGCCAGGTCGTTCCGAGATAGATAGGGGGGCAGCCGCCTTGCCTGTCTAAGGTGGAAAAAAGCAGACTTGCTGACCATGAAGACCTGGGTCTCCATGGTCAGCTGGAAGTCCAAGTGAACTCCCAGGCTCTTTACTGAAAGTGATGGGCATAGCGCCGCACCGTCCAGGGTCAGAAGCTGGACATCTCCATCATCCGGGTGGCCCAGCCACAAGATCTCCGTCTTCGCTGGATTCACCCTCAACCTACTGGCTCGCGGCCATCCAGTAACGGCTTCGAGGCAACGCTGGAAGTTATCGGGGACGGATCCAGGCCTGCCCTCCATCCTCAGAATGAGCTGAGTGTCATCAGCGTACTGGTAACACTCAAGCCCAAAACTCCGTACCAGCTGTGCATTAGGCTTTTACATTTTGCCAACTCATAGTTACATGTATGCACAGTTCCCTAAGTGTAACCATTTCACATGGTCTCAAATCCTGTTGTTAATTACCACTAGAGAAAATGCATTGAACCCATTGGATTCGCTTACATGTTGACTCACCAATTAACAATAGCTTTATTCTATTTGGAGTAACAGACAGTACTATAGCCATGCAGTAGGCCTGGTTAATCAAAAAAAGAGGTTGAAAACTTGTTCCGGATGTAGGGAGCGCCGGCACTTTGGCCACAGACTAGGGGTGCAGCTGAGGGGGGGGGCGCCAGATCCAGACCCCCAATTTTTTTTAAAAAAAATCAATTTTCGGGCGCTTCTGGGGGCAGGGCTTCATCTGAATGTGCCGGCACATCTGAATGACTTTTGAAAATTTTCCAAAAAAAATATCGAAAATTATTCGGAAAAATTCCCGAAATTTTGGAATGGCTTTGTTAATGGCGGACACGCATGTGCAGTAAGAAAGAAACAGCACTGTCAGTAGGAAAGAAACAGCACTGGCAGGCATGTAGCTGGGGGGGGGGGGCTTCTGATCACCATGCTCAATATATCCCATATGCATGGAGGTATTGGGATAACAATACAAAAGGTTTGCTAGGGTAGACCCTCTCCCACTCAGATTCAGCCCCTCCCCCCAATCAAACTCAGCCCCTCCCGAATCAAAATCTTGGCTACGGCCCTGAACAGTGGTTAAAACTCAGTTTGGCCGCCGATGTCTTTCCCTTCACGTTATGTCTAACGCGGAGGGAAATACATTCCTGTCCAATAGGATCCCATGGGGAAGTGGTAACCAGGGCCACTGTCTCCTGCATCCTATGGGCTGTGGTGCATATAAATAACACCCAGTTTGGATGCTGTGAAAGACATCCGCGTCCAACCCAGTTCTGAGCGGAGGGAAGGCATACGCATCCAAACTAGGTTACAAACAGCCAGTTTGGATGGGGATGTCTTCCCTCCATTCAGAACTGGGTCGAGAGCCGCACACGGAAGGAAAGAGTAACCCGCCAATTCCTTTCAGAAAATGGTGGTGGTGGCTTCGAAATTTATTTTATTTATTTGTTTGTTTGTTTCGACTTGTCTGTCGCCACTCCCGTGCGGCTCGGGGCAACTCACAACGAATTGTGATACAAATAAATACGGATAAAATGCATATATATACCAACCGCGCATAACTACCTTCAACACCTTATAACACAATTAAAACATAATAAAAACATTGCATATCTTTTCAAAAAAACTCCTTACATTCACAGTTAATAGCTAAGTCACACTGCGTAGGGATTACATTGGCTGCAGCAGAGTGCCCGTGAGGTTATTCAGCAATTTGAACAGTAAGGTCTTACAGGCCTTCCTAAAGGCCAACAAATTAGTCATGGCGCGAACCTCAAATTCACTTCCGGGTTGCTTACATAGCTTCAAAGCCACTTCAAAAGTGAATTCAATCCGGATTTGTTCCGATTTTAGAAGCATTCCGACGAACCTAACCAGGCCTCCCATGCAGTTGTGCTAATTATAGTGGAGAGTAAGTACTGTATCATTTAATGTCCTGGGATTACAAAAATAAACATTGTACAGTCCCCATTGCCCAATGAGATAATCAATAAATATGTTGGCAGATACACTATTGGTTGCACAGTGTCGGCATTTAGCGTGTACCTTCATTTGGATAGATGTTAAACAAAAGTGATGTAGGACAGGGGTGCCCACACTTTTTCAGCATGCGAGCTACTTATAATAAAACCAAGTCAGAAAGATCTACCTACCTCCTCAAGGCTGGAGAGGGGAGGGGAGGGGGAGGGGCTTGGTGCAGCCTGGCTCCGCCCCCTCTGGCTTCAGCTCTACCAGCAGCTTCTCCAGACTTGAGGATGGCAGTGCCAAGCCAGCCTTGTGCTAGCTATGCCACCACTGGCTTGGTACTGCCATCCTCAAGCCTGCAGAAGCTGCTGGTAGAGCGGAAGCCAGAGGGGGCCTAGCCAGGTTGCGCCAGCGCCGCCCCCCCTCTGGCTTTGGAGATCCCAGCAGCTGCTCCAGGCTTGAGGATGGCAATGCCAAGCCAGTGGTGGCATAGCTAGCACAAGGCTGGCTTGGCATTGCCATCCTCAAGTCTGGAGAAGCTGCTGGTAGAGCGGAAGCCAGAGGGGGGCGGAGCCAGACTGCGCCAAGCCCCTCCCCTGTGGGATTGCTTCTTGTCTTCCTTTAGAGCAGGGTGCCCACACTTTTTCAGCATGCGAGCTACTTATAATAAAACCAAGTCAGAAAGATCTACCTATCTCCTCAAGGCTGGAGAGGGGAGGGGTGGGGCTTGGTGCGGCCTGGCTCCGCCCCCTCTGGCTTCCGCTCTACCAGAGCTGCTCCAGCCTTGAGGATGGCAGTGCCAAGACAGCCTTAATAATAATAATAATAATTTAATATTTGTGAGTCGCCCTCCACCGGCGGTGCTCGGGCGACTTACAACAGTTAAAACCCTAGGGTGAACAATGTACAACAGTTTAAAAACATGGAATATGAACAGGAGGGGTGGCTCAGGTAGTCCAGGGTACCGAGCCAGTCCCGAACTAGGCGGAAGAGCCAGGTCTTCAAGGCTGGCGGAATCCAGATAGAGTCGGAGAGGCTCTGAGGGTGGGCGGCAGTGAGTTCCAAGTCGAAGGGCCGCGACGGAGAAGGCTATGCCACCACTGGCTTGGTACTGCCATCCTCAAGTCTGGAGAAGCTGCTGGTAGAGCGGAAGCCAGAGGGGGCCTAGCCAGGTTGCGCCAAGTGCCACCCCCTCCCCTCTGGCTTTGGAGATCCCAGCAGCTGCTCCAGGCTTGAGGATGGCAATGCCAAGCCAGTGGTGGCATAGCTAGCACAAGGCTGGCTTGGCACTGCCATCCTCAAGCCTGGAGAAGCTGCTGGTAGGCGGAAGCCACAGGGGCGGAGCCAGGCTGCACCAAGCCCCTCCCTGTGGGATTGCTTCTTGTCTTCCTTTAGAGCAGGGTGCCCACACTTTTTCAGCATGCGAGCTACTTATAATAAAACCAAGTCAGAAAGATCTACCTATCTCCTCAAGGATGGAGAGGGGAGGGGGCGGGGCTTGGCGCAGCCTGGCTCCGCCCCCTCCTGGCTTCAGCTCTACCAGCAGCTTCTCCAGGCTTGAGGATGGCAGTGCCAAGACAGCCTTGTGCTAGCTATGCCACCACTGGCTTGGCATTGCCACCCTCAAGCCTGGAAAAGCCCTATTACAAACCCTCGGTATCTCAGTTTGTTTTTAATTTGGGTGGGATGTAGGGTTGCCATTTTTTGATATAAGAAATAAGGGACATTTACGGGGTTTTCCACAAAAATAAGGGACACTTCATTAAAAACTTGAAACTCAAGCATTCGGTAGAAATAGTTTTATTAACAGAATAAGATAATGATTGAAACTCACAAAAGAAACTGACTTACACCCTCTTAACAGTACATGGTATGTTTCTGCTTGATTTGTCATGCAGAAAAACATTATTAGAACTACCTAATTTTCTCCATCTGTATTTAGTCCTTGACTTTGCTGACTTTAAAAGGGCACTGTCTAAACATTAAAATAAAATAAATTTTATAAGACAGTACATCTTCATGATTATTATGTCAATAGTTAATGGTATAGTATAGTATGGGATACACAGCATTGTATAGTATTGGGATGCACAGCTAGGCCTATTTTAAGAGTAACTCTCAAGCAACCAGAAACTATCTTTATCCAACATGATCCAACATTCCCCTTGGGTAATGGTTAATTAGTCTACTGTACTTTGAAAAAGTCCTGTATCGCCTCTTCCTTCCAACGGGGACGCAGGCTGCCCTGCGAGTTGGAATCCCCGGGCAGGCATTGCCGTGGAAACCACAGCGCGCAGCTTCCTCTGGTCAACCCCGCCCAGTCCTGTCCTGCTAGTCAAAAATAAGGCAAAATTCAAAAAGGTGCCAAACACAAAACTTACATCATAAAGTCATTCATTTTATATTAGTAATTCATCTATAGCATATTACATCATACACATAAGACATCAAATCATATCACTGGTGTGTCTCGGAAATGTCCTTCCAGCCCTACCGGTTGTTGACCAGTCAGTAAGAGTTCAAGTCCACAGCTAACCCTCCTGGGTGCTGGGACATTTGTAATCCACAGGTAATGGGGGGGTGATAAATCCAAGGGCAGTGGTAGAAGACAGGAAATCCAGGGAAGGTGTCCGAGGGATCAGAGAAGCCGGTCTGAGGAAAAAAGTTCTATTTTCCTCTGTGCTAGTGCCACAAGGTTGCAAACGCCGACGGTAAACAGATGTTTAAATCCAGTTGGCCATTACAAAGGATCCGTTTCTCCTTAAAGGTTTTTTCAAGGCGAGGCATTAATGGTATTAGTAACCCACTTCCTTCTCAGTAGTGACATGAGCGCAACCCCTATCCTTCTTGGTGGGGTGACCATAAAGGATAGGGGTTGCGCTCATGTCACATTTCCGAGACACACCAGTGATATGATTTGATGTCTTATGTGTATGATGTAATATGCTATAGATGAATTACTAATATAAAATGAATGACTTTATGATGTAAGTTTTGTGTTTGGCACCTTTTTGAATTTTGGTTTGCAAGTATAGCCAGGCAGTTTGTTACATAGTCAAAAATAAGGGACAGGGCCTGAAAATAAGGGACACAAATTTTAGGGCCAAAATAAGGGACGTCCCTTAGAATAAGGGACATATGGCAACCCTAGCCCGAAAATTGATTTTTTTATTTAAAAAATTGGGGGTCTGGATCTGCCCCCCCCCCCCTCGGCTGTACCCCTAGGCTGTGGCCTAGTGTGGCCTTATGGGTGATCCGGGCCTGATGGAGTGCTTGGTTCCTTCCAGTTCTGATAAAAAATAGGGTGATAGGGTGGCTCAAAAGCCCTATCACAAACCCCCGGTATCTCAGTTTGTTTTTAATTTGGGTGGGATGGGCTGTATTGGAGAAGTGAGTGTAGACACCGGAGATCTGAGATGGAGGGATGCAACCTGTTCCCTTCTCTATAACGTTTTGTTCCTCCTTTTCAACCCTTTTCAAATCCTTCAACCCGGCGTATTGGCGTATCTGTGTCGTACAACACCCTTGACACATTGCCAGCTCATGTTTTGATCCGACTTTACCGCCCGGAGGATCGACAGAGTAGAGCATTTGATTCAGACCTCAAACGAGCCTGAAATGCATCCTGAGTGAATTCCTTCTTCCCATCCTCTAAATGGCTTGTGCATGGGAATCCACTCTATCAAAGGAGAGTCATTTTCATCCTGATTTGTGTCTGAAACATGAAAACAACGTAACAGCTGCATGCTGCATTGAATAAAGAACATACACATGCATTTAAATCACTTATATCTTACTTTTTTATGATGCAATTGTGAATTATGTTCTTTTTGCATCTGTAATTAGAGGGCAGAACAGATGGCGGAGGCTTAGTTTAAAGTGATGTGTCCATTAAAACAACCTATGCTGCCAAATGATTGCCGACTATAACAGGGGTGTTCATTCAATATCGCAGGCGGTTTGTTGGGCTGAAACCCATTTGCAAAAAAGGCCCCTGGACTTTACGCAACGCTTGTTATTTTTAGGGCTTTTCCTATAAAAAAAAGGATCTGCGGCAACAGGGTTGGCCTCATAACCCGCGAACATATGTTTCGCCGTGGTATTATAATTTCAAATATGACCTTGTGTGTAATGATAAGCATTTACGGCTGCAAAGAATAGGTTGCGTTTGAGATGACAACACGGGATTTTCGGATCATCACTGACATCCGATCATCTGTACCATGGATGTTGCGTGTTTGGTGATCTCAGCTAATCTCGGGTGGTCATTTGTATGCAAAATGCGACGTGAAACAATGAGAACAGCCTTCCTTTTCCCCCTCCTTCGTTCTCTGGGAATAATCGATCCAATGGTGAGACAAAGAAGTCTTGTGGGGATGGATGGATGGAGGTGTAACGCTGCCAAAAAGGCCTGGGGAGGTTTCGAAACATACCTTGTTGTAGACATATGGCGGTTTTATAAGCTCTCACATTCCTTAGTAAACTTTTAATAACTTTCATTTTTTTATTATTTCTTTCTCTCTCTTTTTGGCATTTTTTTTCACGTCAAAAGGGTGCATGGGTTGGGATATGGTGAGGTGAGTCAGGGTTGTAACAAATGGAGCTATGGAGGCGGAAACAAAATGGCTTCCAAATCATTTGATAAATATGGCTGCACACACACAGGGGAATGATGCAGTCTCATAGCACTTAAACTGGTATGGCTCAATGCTATGGAATCCTGGCCGTTGCCATGTTTTTGTGTCACTGGCGGGGTTCAGCTCCCAACCCTGGACGGCGCGACACTAAGTCCGTCGTCATCTGTTAAGAGTCTTGGTGTCACTCTGGACTAGGGTTGCCACTTTTTGATATAAGAAATAAGGGACATTTACCTAAAAATACGGGATTTTCACAAAAATAAGGGACGCTTCATAAAAACTTGAAAATCAAACCTTCGGCAACCCTAACTATGCTCCTTTTGATGCCGCCTTGGCTTTTTCAGCTGCGGCATCACACTGTTGACTGGTCTTTAGACTGGGGTCTAACAGAAGCCTCCTTTAGCATACATTCAGGGCAATATCATCTACTTGAGCCATTCTACAAGGAGGCACAACCTAAGCCCTCCCGACAGATGCCCGCCCGGCTCAAAAGCCCTCCAGAGACCCCCACCTGCCCCTCAGCCTCGGTGTGGCTGTGATTTGTGTGCCTGGCAGGGGGTCACCTTGCTTCCTCTCCCAGTGGTCAACGGTGAAGGCAGCCCCGTGGTCGAGGTGCGCGAGGGCATGGCAGACCTGGTTCTGGGTCTCCATGATCAGCAGCTCCATGCAGGCCCCCTTCTCCCTCTTCCTTTTCCTCCTCCCCCCCCCCAGGAGCAAGGGCTCTTGGGAAATGGAGTCCCGCTCAAAAGGGCGCCCCTCAATCAAGAGGAGGCAGCCTTGGACTACAATTCCCGGCCGCTCGCGGGGAGGCGAGTGGAAATGGGAGGTGCCAAAAGGGGTAGCAGGATGGAGGAGGAGGAAGAAGGAAGTATGTGTGTATATGTACTGGCCCAGCCTCGTCTCCTGCTGCCACCTCAATACAGGAGCTGAAAATAAGGGACACAAAATTTGGGGCCAAAATAAGGGATATCCCTTGGGATAAGGGACAGTTGGCAACCCTACTCTGGACTCTCAACTGACGATGGAGACATATATGTCCATCGTCAGTAGAGCAGCGTTTTTCCACCTCCGCCAGGCAAGGAAGCTGGCCCCCTACCTGTCCCGCCACGACCTAGCTACTAGGCATGAGAAAAAAGTTATGAAAATTAAAAGAAATCGTAAGTGATTCGTATGTAATGGGACTTTTTAGTTTATACGCATCACGGCAACTAACCAGGAAGTAGACTTTCTTTTACAGTCCTTGAGGCCAACAATTTGCGTTATGATCGTAATTAATTCTTAATTATTGTACTACTCACTTCTCCCTGTCTTCTCCCCCTCATTTCCTTCCCGCCTTCATTCATCTTCTTCTTTTTCCCGCATTTCTATGGGGAACTGGAAGTGACGCTGCTGCTAGGGATTCTGGAAACTGTAGTCCTCCACGCTTCTCCCCCCCCTTCTCTTCCCCGTTGCTCTGTCTTGCCCCCACCGCAGGGGCCAACTTCACACACACACACACACACATGCTTCTCCTCCTTTCTCTCCCTGCACTCTCACACATGCTTCTCTGCCCCCTCCTCTTTCCTGGTGGCTTCTCCCCCTCCCTGAGAGAGAGGCCAGCCCTCCAGGTGTTTTGGAGGACTCACACCATTCCTCCACTCCTCCTCTTCCTTTTTCTCAGCTGCTTCCAAGAATAGAATACCCTCCTCCCTCCTCCTTCCTCCCCTCCTTCCTATTTGGAGAGTCCCATCTAGAATTCAGTGTGATTTATTCAAGTTTTTGGCAACTCCCAGAAATCCCAGCCAACCAGCTGTTAGGATTTCTGGGAGTAAAACCATCTGGAATGCGCATTTATATGAACTACTAACAAATTTCGTTAGTAATTAAGTCATTTTAGAAAATTTTGGAAAATTTTTTGTAAGTCTTTTTGTAAGTCTTTCTAAAAAAAAAAAATCCCCCCCCCCCTTAGATTTTTGATTTCCTATTTTTGGGTTCTAAACCATGCCTACTAGCTACAGTGGTCCAAGCCACGGTCATCTCAAGACTAGACTACTGTAATGCTCTTTACATTGGCCTTCCTCTGTCCGTGATCCGGAAACTCAAGCTTGTGCAGAACGCGGCAGCCCGGCTGTTGGCAGGCCTACCAACACACTGCCACATCACTCCCATTCTGTGTGAACTGCACTGGCTTCCAGTGGAATTCCGGATCACCTTCAAAGTGCTGGTCTTGACCTTTAAGGCCTTGAATGGTCTGGGGCCAGTGTACCTAAGGGACCGCCTCTCCCTATATTGTCCCTCCAGACGTCTGCTTTCAGAGTCGCACAATCTCCTGGAAATCACAAGTTGCAAGGACTTCCACCTGACGTCAACAAGAAGGAGAGCATTCCGCATCATTGCTCCAACACTCTGGAATGCACTCCCTCCCGAAGTCCGTGTCCCACCTAGTCTGTTGGCCTTCAGGAAAGCCTGTAAGACCCTGTTATTTAAACAGCCGTTTGGTTGTTAATCTACAGGCACTATACTGCTACAATGCAGGCCTATGTAACTTGCTTCCCGTGTATAGGTTGCCGTAATGTTATGATTTTACTGTGTGTATATGCTGTGTTTTTATATATGCTGTTTTAAACTGTGTTTTTAGTGTTGTGAGTTGCCCCGAGCCGGATGGAAGTGGCGACGGACAAGTCTAAATAAATAAATAAATAAATAAGTTTTAAACTGATAAAATAGAGGCAAAACACGTGGCTACATAATTTTAGAACAAAAACGGGCCACGGTGACTGCATTGTCTGTAGCTTTAAACAATTTTTCCTCTGTGCATGAAGCAGGGCATGGTGGGCAAGGAGATGCATGGTGGGCAAGGGAAACACTGTTCTAGAGGGTAGGGTGACAAACACAAATTTATGCACACAAAAGAACGAGATCTGATGCCAACTTGGTTCAACGGTGGCCTCAAAATTGAATCAGCAAATAAGCCAAGAACAGGGGCAGACCTACCTGTTCCCGGGGGGTACACGAAAACAATTTTCTCCCCCCCCAGTTGCTCCCGAGGGGAGCCTAGTGCACATGCGCCAATCTGTGTGCATGCGCACTGACTCCAGAGCGCGCCTTCCGCTTTGGAGCCCAGTGCGCATGCGAGAAACTGCGCACACGTGCACTGACTCCAAAGTGGGAGGTGCGCTCTGGAGCCAGTACGCATGTGCAGAGCCACGGAGCCGCGCGTCCGCACATGCGGAGGCACAGCCGGAGTGCCCCGGGCAGCGAGGCCGCCTAACAAAGGCCCGGCTGGCGCAACGGCACGGCGCAGACCACAGAGCCGGCTGCGGAGGCCTGGCGGGCGCAGCGGCGGGGCGGCGCAGGGCGGGCGGCGGCACAGGGCGGAGCCAGCGCAGCGACGCCCCTCCCAGGTGGCGACGCCCCTCCCAGGTGACCTCGCCGTGTGTGCTTGCGTAGTCCACCTAATGGACGAACCGGCCCTGGCCAAGAAGACACATTACATTGTACCTTTGCAAAAGATTTCTCCCCCTCCATGATGAAAGTTTCATTTAAAGGTAGACTTCGGATGCATTCAATAGAGATTAAACAGCCTTGGTGAAGAAAAGCTGAGGAAAGGAACAATGTGCATATGTGGAGAGGGAAGAGGAGGATGCATTAAAGATCATAGAGGGTAATGTCGCTCCAGGTCTTGGGGATTGACCTTGTGGAAGTCACTCCATCGTTTTCATCGACATGCCAGCAGCACATATAGGTTTCACTCTATTAAGAAGCCCTGTCTGCTTGCCCACCCAGGTAAGGCTTCCCTCCCTGTTCGAGTGAGCTCAATGAGACCTTCACCATTGTTCCGTCAGCCTATACGTATAGAAGGCGTATAGAAATGTTGGTGTTTTTTTTAAAACTGAGGGACAGTTTTTTCCAGTCTTCGGGAGACTTGTTAGAATAAACATTCTGGAGATAATAGCATCGAGGCGGCACAAAAGCAACAGCAGTGTGAAAACACCCTCGCCCTGAAATGTTCTGATGGGCCAGCCGACGAACAATAGCCACAAACTGTCTAATGTGTTGTGTAAAGATAGCAATAACCCTTAATGGCAACGGTAAAATGGAGCATTATGTTTGCCTGCAGAAAGGAAAATGCAAATTGAATCTCCCCTCCTCTCTCCCTTGCTCGGCATCTCTCTTTCCCTCCCTCCCTCTCGCCTTCTTTCCTTTTCTCACTTGGAGGTTTAAGTGCTTATCAAGGTTAGTAGGTAGGCCTGACCTGTCAGACCAGAATAATATAGCTTTATTCATGTAAAAGGCTTCTCTTCTCATTCAGCGGCTTGCCACCGAGTCCCCCCACCTTTGGTTTCCTTCTGGGTTGCTTTCAAGGCCACCGCGATTGAACATTAACAACAAGTTGCTTCTTATTACTCCTCTCGGAGCCGAGACCAAACACTTGCCACAAACAAATATCCTTTGAAAATATTTGAAATTGACTGCCCCAAATGTGGTGGGCACAGAACCCGACTCAGTAGCCATTGGCCTTGAACTCCCTCAACGTTGCTCCTAGCCGTAAATGCTATTTTACATTCCAAGAGGATTGCTCCATTGAACTGATGGGAAATTCGGCAAATCAATGTTTATGTACTTTCTATTGACACAATAGATCTACTCTAATCCATAACCAACCATTGGTTTTAGCCAAAATTTGCTTAAGATTTCCCATTGGGCAAAATTTATTGACAATCTTTTGAGCTGCGGCACACTTTTAACATTAAAAAAAATCCAGGGGCACACAGGCCCGGATTACCCATAATATATTATTATTAATATTATTAAATAAAATAGGACAACCAGGGCCGTAGCCAGGATTTTGATTCAGGGGGGTGAGTTTGGTTCAGGGGGCTGAGACGGGGTGGAAGAGGGTCTACCCTAGCAAATCTTTTGTATTGTTATCCCAATAACCCCATTAATGTGGGATATAATGAGCATGGTGATCAGATCATGATATGAATAAACATAACAGTTTAAATAATATACCAGTAAGGCCTTTTTTTCTCACCACCCTGAGAATTTCGGGCGGGGCTGAAGACCTCTTTTGAGCCCCCTGGCTATATGCCTGGGGACAACCTAGGCCATGGCCTAGGGGCGCAAGCCGAGGGGGGCGCAGATCACAGACCAAAAAAACGTTATAAAATAATTTTTAAAATCGCGCCGCAATTGGCTCCAGGCCGCTTGGTACCCAAAAAGAGGCAGAGCCAAGGCCGGGCTCCGCAGAGGCAGCGCTCGTGCTCGTGGCATCAGCCGATCCATCAACCTTGCTGCTTCTTAGCCAGTGCTTCTGCGCCTGAGGGGAGGGGCGCCTGGCCTGGCTCGGAGCGGCTTCCTTCGCAGGCTGCTGAGGGAAGAGGAGGAAAGAAGGGCGGCATGCGGCCTGGAGGCCCGGAGGGGAGCCTGAGGCGGAGGAAGGCCCCGACTCTCTGCAGCCACTGAGCCATGAGCTGCACGTGAGGCTGCCTCTGAAGCCGCTGCCCTGGATGAAGAGCATGCTCTGGACCCAGCCCGGCTTTCCCCGTCCCTTTGGACCTCGGCTCTGCGGCACTCGCTCGCTCTCCTCTGCCTCCTTCCCGAGGGGTAACAAACTTGCTCCCTGCCACACAAAGGGGCCCGTTCCCTTCTCTTCAGCGACAGTGCGCGTGCACCTTTCCCCTCAGCCCCATTGGCACATGACTGGAAGGATGTGGCGGCGCAAGGTGGAGGGGGGAAAGAGGAGGGGATGTAGGGTGTGGTAGAGGTTGGTTTAAAGGGGGTATAATTCGAAAGTGTGGCCTAGAGTACAAAAAGTTGCTAATCCGGGCCTGGGGGCACACCACCAACCAAAATGACACAAAATGACACTCTAACACAGTAAAGAACGGTTAGGGGATGGTGGCCTGCTGGAAGCAGCTGCTGGGGAGTGCCAGAGCCAGGCCGTGCCATGCCCCGCCCCCTCCCCCCCCGGCTTCAGCTCTCCTACAGCTTCTCCAGCCTTGAGGGGCAGTGCCAAGCCAGCAGTGGCAGAGCCAGAACAATGCTGGCTTGGCACTGTCCCCTCAAGGCTGGAAGTGCCAAAGCCAGGAGGAGGAGGCGGAGCCAGGCCGTGCCATGCCCCACCCCCTCCCCAGCTTCAGCTATCCCGCAGCTGCTCCAGCCTTGAGGGGGCAGTGCCAAGCCAGCGGTGGCAGAGCCAGCATAATGCTGGCTTGGCACTGTCCCCTGAAGGCTGGGGCTGCTGGGAGTGCCAGCTGGGGAGGGGTGGAGCCAGGCCCTGCCATGTCCCGCCCCTCTCCTGGCTTCAGCTCTCCCAGCAGCTGCTCCAGCCTTGAGGGGGCAATGCCAAGCCAATGGTGGCAGAGCCTCCCCCAAGCAGCAGGAGTTCGGCAGGAGGAGGAGGGAAGGAAAGGGGGCAGAGAGATTTTCTCACGGCACAGCAGGAGGTCGGTCATGGCACACTAGTGTGCCGCGTCACAGCTGTTGGGAAACACTGATCTAGAATATGGAGAATGAGTCCCCATTCCAAGAAATTACATATCTCTTATCCTATATTTTGGTGAAAGTAACTGGGAATTGCACATGCCAAGGGTGCATCAACATTGTAGAATGGGTGAAATTTCATCCAACTTTAACTGCCATGGCTCAATGCTATGGAACCCTGGGAGTTGTAGTTTACCAAGGCCACGGCCGTAGCCAAGATTTTGATTTGGGGGGGGGCTGAGTTTGATTTGGGGGGCTAAGTCTGAGGGAGAGAGGGTCTACCCTAGCAAAACTTTTGTATTATTATCCCAATATCCCCATGCATATGGGATATATTGAGCATGGTGATCAGATCATGATATGAATAACCATAACCATTTAAATAAAGTACCAGTAAGGCCTTCTCGCAGACCACCCTGAGAATTTGGGGGGGGGGGATAAATCCCAGCAACTACAACTTCCAAATGGCAAAATCACACACACACACCAAATACAGTTATGAAGTAGCAATGAAAATAATGTTATGGTTAGGGGTCACCACAACACGAGGAACGGTATTAAGGGGTCGCAGCATTAGGAAGGTTGAGAAACACTGATGTAGGGCTTTATAGGTGACTACTAGCTGTACCCGGCACGTGTTGCTGTGCCCTATTTAGGAGATGCAGGAAAGTCTGAGTATGTAAGGGTTGGAATTGATGTTACTTATGGTCTTGGTGGGGTCATGGCTGTGTCATTGTGGGTTGTTCTGCTGGGTGGGATGTTGGAAGTCCTGTGGAGTGGTCAATGTGTGGTGTTGCTGGCATTCTGCAGAGCTTGTGGATATACAATGTTTTTTGCCTTTCCATCTGCTGTGTTGATGTAGAGGTTGATGCCTGTGTGGTTTGGGTATTTTGGGTGTTTGTGTGTGTTTGTAGAGTATCAGTGCAGTGTTGTGTTGTGTTGTGGTTGGAGTATAGGTTATAGGTTTTGGGAGGGAAAGTTTCTTTGCTAAAAACCTTCCTTGCCTGAGGCCTATTTTTGTTGCCAAGTTTGGTGTGTGTGCCTTGGAAGTATCAGTGCAGTGTTGTGTTGTGTTGTGGTTGGAGTATAGGTTATAGGTTTTGTCCTCCTTTATATATTTTTGTTGCCAAGTTTGGGTTGGGCCTTGAAGGTTTCTCTGCCTAAAATATATATAGAAGAAAATAATTGAGTTTGTATTAGATCCGTTCAAAATGCTAATTTTAAGCTTTACCGCACTTTTCCCGCCAAACCGGAAGTGGACTTTAATTTCTGCACTTCGTGGGCCCAAAAGTTCTTTATTATTGTAATTATTTTGTATGCCCTGTGTGTTGAAGTGATTAATAGTGTTGTGTAGGAGATATAGATATGGGTATATTGAGAGAGAATTGGAGGGAAAATAAGTGCTGATATTAAAAGCAGTGCCACAGAGAGAGAGAGAGAGCAGGTTGTCATGACAACATAGCTCTGAAGCTGCAAGGGGAGGAGTCAGAATGTATCTAACAAGGCGAAGGAGGAAAAGTTAGTCAGTCTGGAATAGGAGCTCAAAGTATGAAGAGCTCAAGTTTGAGTCAAGAAAGAGAGCTCAGTGTGTAGGGAGCTCTGAGAGATTGTTAAGAGGTTTTAAGACAGGAATTATAGCTCAAAATAAGGAGCTCAAGTAAAGAGTTAATAGTCTAGAGAGAGACGAACTCTAAGTGAGGAAAGAGAGCTCAAGGTGTAAGGAGCTCAGGAAGACAGATTAGAGTTTCAGACAGGAATCAGACCTTAAGGCATGAATAGAGCCAGTAAAGGAGTGTATAGTTAGAGAGAGAAGTTAGAAAAGAGGTTTACAATAACCACCTCAGAGAGAGAGAGAGAGTAAGGGTTAGACAGGAGACTTGGAAAAGGGCTAGTGTGCCTATATCTTGGAGATATACAGCCATTGGAGCTGGAGGAAATACAATAGCGTTTCTATTGTGACTTTGGATATACTTTAAATAGTTTTAAGCAACCTTATTAAGCTGTGCCTCTGCGGAAGAAGTATATAAAACTAAGCTATGTACAACAATAAATTGTTAACTGTTTATTCATCAAAACAAACCTCTCTGCGTCAGTGATTTAGAGTCAAGCCTCATTTTAAAACATATTCCTGTCAGAGAAGAGCTCACTACTACCCATAGGGTTTCCCTCACCAAAGGGGGGTTTTCACCTACATCTCTCTCATGAAATAGTGGCTGATTTAAAATAGAGTCTTCTCTTTACTCTTTATAAGTCTGGTGGTCAAGAAAGATAAATGGTGGCAGCGAATACAAGTTAACCTCGAATCTCCACAAATGGTGATAGTGGTGGGATCCGTAAAAGAGGGTCCACCCTGTCAAGCCGGTTGGATTTGATTTGTGCCTCGCCACACCCACCCTAACAGGAAAATTATCCCCTCCAAAATAGCTTTCCAGACATTACTCACAGTCAGATCGGGGCCTTTCCATGCTCGGAGCCTAATTTAACTGAAAGGCCTTCCTGTAGGAAGTGAAAACGGATCCGGAACCATAGAGGTCCAGAGCGTGACTCCTAGAGCAGCTGGGAGGACTCAGGAAAAAAGCCATTTAAACCCCCAGGAAATTAGGCTAGATAGAAGGACAGACGAGAAGGACACGAGAAAGGCTGAAACAATGGGAGCAGGGAATGAAAAGAGCACGGAGAGGAGCAGGAAAAGTGCAGAATCAAGGAAAAGCCATAGAGGAGAAACAGAGATCCTAGAGTGGTTTGGAAAACTGAAGGGGGGAAAGCTGGAGTGAGAAGAGCAGTAGAGAAGCAACTCCTAGACCAGAGGTGGGGAACTATTTTATAATAATATATTAATAATAATATATCTATTCCTTCTATTTTGCTGCAAGGAGGCCCATGGGCATTTTATAATAATAATAATAATAATAATAATAATAGGTCCCAGTGAATTGCACTCCAGAGAAGAAGGGAAATGTTGCCCCTTGATTTGTCTGTGCTTAAAACAGTGTCAGTCCTGTTTCCCTGCTTTGGGGAATTTAGAACCAATTACAAAATTTTGTAAGTAATAACATATCAATTAAGAATTTTTTTGAATTTTTTTTGTAATTCATTACGTTAAGCATTTAAAAAAATCCCCCCTCCCATTTGTTTTTAGAACCGCGATTTTTGGGTTCTAAACAAACCCTAATATATAGATAACCTGCACCTTGAATTGAGACCGGAAATGTATCGGCAGCCAAAGGAGCTGTTTAAACAGGTGGGTTGACCCCTCCCTGTAGTTCACTCCGGTTATCGTTGCACTAGCTGCAGTAAGTCCCTCTTCTAAGTCTCTCCCCATGCAACAAATCCCAGGATCGAGTGAAACGGCGACATGGCAGTTAAAGTGGCTTCATGCTGTTATAATGCAGATATACTCTATATTTGGGTAGTGTAGATAGGCTCTTAAAATCAAAGAGCATAACAGCCCTTTTTCTTTCCCATTTGAATGCTGAGCTCCTGTGCGATTGCCCTCTTTGGTGGAGCTGAGTCCTCAATGATAAGGATGATTTGTGTACATGCCGACAGTGATGAAGATCGCGGATAAGCATTGTTTCATAAGCTCTTATGCAGATACAAAATGTTACCTGTCATTCTCTCGGCACATTAAGAAATCAGATAAAGCAAAGCTCTACTGAAGTGTAGCTAGCTAAACAGATATATTGCCTTTAGAAAATGCCTCCTGTCATTTCCGGAGTGCAGGGAATAATAATAAACCTTAGTTGTTATAGAAGGGAGGGGGGAACAAGGAGGGAGCTTTAATTAAAGTTTTATTGATCTACAATTAACATTTCTCTCTCTTTTTTCTCTCGGTTTTGTCAAGAAAAGTTCAACAACTTCGATGTGTTCTTGGAACGTCTGGGAAGGTGATTCTGCAAGCTCTCTCTCGGCATTACTTCGCGAACGAAGATTCTTAGGAAGGACTCATCCCACGCTTTTTACAAGCACGTTGATGACTAAAAAGGCCAATCTGATGTAGGCTGAACTTGCAGAAAGCACAGCAGAAAGTCTCCTTGGGTGATGTTGTTTCCAAGTTGCGGTTCTTGCTTTCTGCGTTGTCGTTTCTCTTCGAGACCCATTCGGCATGTCTTCTCAAAAGAGGCCACAGCATTGTGGACCCGATGTGAGGCCAGGGTGGACCATTGTTGGTGATCAATCTGGCCGAGCCTGACATGTTGTTTCAGGGAGTCCTTAAATCTCTTTTTTGGGGCACCTCTCTTGCGCGAGTTCACCATAGAGTAGTATCTTTGGGAGGTGGTGGTCCTCCATCCTAGAGACGTGCCCTGCCCAGCGCAGCTGTGTTCTCAATAGCGTGGCCTCAACGCTGGTGATCCCTGCTTGCTAAAGGACAGCAACATTAGTCACATAGTTGGTCCAGTGTATATTTAGGGTTGTGCGAAGACAGCGCTGATGAAAGCGTTCAAGGAGTCATAGGTGTTGGCGATAGGTGACCCATGTTTCAGACCCATAGAGGAGAATAGACAGTACGATAGCTCTGTACACACTGATTTTGGTGTTTTGCCTCAGGTGCTTGTTGCTCCAGACTCTCTTTTGTGAAGCCTTCCAAATGCACTATATGCCTTTGATAACCTGTGATCTATCTCTTTGTCACTCTTGGCATCTGAAGAGATGATGCTTCCCAGGTAGATGAACTGCTGAACGGATTTAAGCACAGATTTGCCTATGCTGACGTGGGGATGATGGTGTTCTTCCTGTGGTGTGGGCTGGTAGAGGACTTCCGTTTTCTTCAGGCTGACTGCGGGAAATGAGTTCCTTATGATTTGGGTTCAGTGTCCAAAATGGAGTCCAGTATGCATTCTGGGACTGTGGCGCAGCTGGCTGGGAGTCTGTTGCATTAGATCACTACTGACCAAAAGGTCATGAGTTCGAAGTCAGCTCGGGTCGGAATGAGCTTCTGACCTTTGTGTAGCATGCTGTTGACCTTTGCAGCCTGAAGGACAGTTTCATCTGTGAAATAGGAAATTTAGGTACTGCTTATGCGGGAAGCCAATTTAACTAATTTACAACAACATAAAAATATCCAGCAAGTTTGCAAAGAATGAGGAAGTACTCCATCAGTGTCATAAATGGATGATGAAGCAACAGCTCCCCTGGTGGCCAGAATACCCTCATGAAGCTGGAATGTTAAATGGCCTATGTGTGTCTATCTATATATGTTGGGTGTCTATGGCATCGAATGTTTGCCATGTATATGTGTACATTGTAATCTGCCCTGAGTCCCCCACGGGGTGAGAAGGGAGAAATATAAGTACTGAAAAAAGAGAGAAGAAGATTCTCTTATTTATTTATTTATTTCAATTTATATACCACCACTCCCCGGAGGCTTGGAGCAGTTTACAAATTGCATATAAATCAACAACATCGGAACAGACACAACAAATATAAAATTTCAGCAATAATTAGATTATAAAGCTACTAAATTTGGGTAACTTATATAGATTATCTATCAGTCCTAATTGAAGGTTCTCGGTGGGGACCACCTCTAGCTGAGGAGGGGTCAACCCTCAGACTAAAGCTACTTTGAGACTGACTTTTAAAGGTCCATGGGTGTAATCTACTCCAGGTTCCCGAACTCAGGCCCCAAAAAGTCATCGGTTTGAACACTCTAGGCTGCCTTTGCCATAGAGGTTCAGCCAAGGTCCTCCGAGCCCTGGTCGATCTATACTCCCAGAAAGTCCCCGGCCTGCTCTGTTGGGAGGTGCCTTGGGAGGTTTCCGGATGCTCCTCTAGGGGGCCGGAAGCTGAGGCTTGTAGGCTCCTCCTCTTCCGCCATCGCTTCCGCTTCCGGGGGTGCTTACGTGGCATCCCCTGTAGGTTCACAGCCGACTTCTGATCCTTGGGGGGAGAAGACATCCGGCCTTCTCCGGCGTCTTCAAGGACGGCGGCCATCTTCGCTTCACCCCCCCTCATCCGCGTGGCTATCCTCATGAGCCGCGACGACAGGGAAGGGGGTCCTGGGCGGAGGCCAAAATTCCTGTGATGTCCAATGGGGAAACTGAGGCAGAGCAGCTGGTTTGGCTGACCTTGCTCCCTAGCGGTCGCCAACGTCCGAACTCCGAAATGGGGCCTGGATCCAGGTACGCAGGCATGTAGCCAGGGGGGGGGCTAAGGGGGCTTCAGCCCCCCCTGAAATTCTCAGGGTGGTCCGCAAAAAGGCCTTACTGGTACATTATTTAAACTGTTATGTTTATTCATATCATGATCTGATCACCATGCTCATTATATCCCACATTAATGGGGTTATTGGGATAACAATACAAAAGATTTGCTAGGGTAGACCCTCTTCCACCCAGTCTCAGCCCCCGAACCAAACTCAGCCCCCTCCGAAACAAAATCCTGGCTACGGCCCTGCAGGTACGACTCAGTTGTCTCTTGTATATGCTTGAGGACAGATGGTGGCTCGACAGTCCTGTCCACCTTCTGGATAGGGTCCAGCTTGGAGTCCATAGGGTCCAGCTTGGAGTCCATAGGGACCAGCTTGGAGTCCATTTTGACACAGAATGAATATTTGGGATGTAAATAATGTCCAAAGTTCATGGAAAGCAGAAGGAGCCCAAGTAACCCCATCTTCAAAATAGCAAGCCCATCTTTAAAAAATGATCGAAGAGACCTATCTACTAGGCCTGGGTGATTTTAAAAATGGTTCAAAACTCATTCCGGATGTAGGGAGCATTGGTGCTTCGAATCCGATTGACTCCCGAAATTTTCCGAAAAAATTCGGAATTTTCGGAATTAATTTCGAAATTTCGGAATGGCTTCGTTAATGGCGGGCGTGCATGTTTAACCCAGTTTGGATGCAGATGCCTTCCCTCCGCTCACAAAAGGGGCGACAGCCGTGTTTAATGCAGCTGTCACCCCAGTTCTGAACGGAAGGAAGGCATCCACCTCCAGACGGAGTGTTAAACACCCAGTTTGGATGGGGATGCCTTCCCTCCGCTCAGAACTGGGGCAAGAGCCACACATGGAAGGGAAGGCCAGGAAAGGGAAACCCGCCGATTCCTTTCCGAAAATGGCGGCGGTGTCTTCGAAATGGCAAATTCACTTCCGGGTTGCTTACGTCGCTTCAAAACCACTTCAACAGTGAATTTAATCCGAATTCATTCCGATTTTACGAGCATTCCAATGGACCTACCCAGGCCTACTATCTACATTGACATATATGGCAGTTAAAATTGCATCATATGGTCAGTTTGTTGTTCTTTGTTCAGTTGTTCTGATTCTTCATGACCTCATGGACCAGCCAATGCCAGAGCTCCCTGTCAGCATTGGCATCCTCAGCTCCATCAAGGTCAAGCCTGTCACTTCAAGGATAACTTCCATCCCTCTTGGTCAGTACAGAACCATATAATACAGGGTAGGGAACCTATGGCTCTTTTCATGATTGCATCTGGCTCTCCAGACCAGCCTGGGCCTTGGTTTCCCAGCATGCAGCGGGGAGGAGTGATGCAAATTCCCCCTCTCTTTTCCTTTCATTCTTTTTCCTCCCTCTCTCCCTACCTTCTTTTCTTCCTCTCTCTTTGTTCCTTCCTTTTCCATTCTTTCCTTCTCTCCTTCCTTTTCCCTCCCTCCCTCCCCTTTCTTTCCTCCATTCTCCCTCTTCTTCCCTCTTCCTCCCTCCCTTTCTCCTCTTCACCCTTTCCTTCTCCTTCTCTCCTTCCTTTTCCCTCCCTCTCCCTTCTTTCCTCCATTCTCCCTCTTCCTTCCTTCCTTCCTTCCTTCCATCCTTCCTTCCTTCCTTCCTTCCTCTTCCTTCATTTCTTTCTCCCCTTCACCCTTTCCTTCCCTCCTTCCTTTTCCCTCCCTCTCCCTTCTTTCCTCCATTCTCCCTCTTCCTTCCTTCCTTCCTTCCTTCCTTCCTTCCTTCCTCTTCCTTCATGTCTTTCTCCCCTTCACCCTTTCCTTCTCTTCTTCCTTTTCCCTCCCTCTCCTTCTTTCCTCCATTCTCCCTCCCTCTCTTCCTTCCTCCTTCCTTCCGTCCTTCCTTCCTCTTCCTTCATGTCTTTCTCCCCTTCACCCTTTCCTTCTCTTCTTCCTTTTCCCTCCCTCTCCCTTCTTTCCTCCATTCTCCCTCCCTCTTCCTTCCTCTTCCTTCATTTCTTTCTTCCCTTCACCCTTTCCTTCTCCTTCTCTCCTTCTTTTCCCTCCCTCTCTCCCCTTCCTTCTTTCCTCCATTCTCCCTCCCCCTTCCTTCCTTCCTTCCTTCCTCTTCTATTATTTTTCCCCAAGTCTTCCTTTCCTTCTCCTTCCTTTCTTTTCACTTCCCCCTCTCTCTCCTTTCTTTTCTTCTTTTCCCTTCATTATTTTACTTTTTCCTCACTCCCTTTCCTTTCTTTTCCCCATCCTTTCCTTTCCTCCCTTCCCATTTCCTTCTTTCTTTTCCCCTCCTTCTCTCTCTCCTGCTTTTCTTTTCTTCCTTTTCCATAGATCGTTCTTCTTTTCTTTCTTCCTCTCCCCCTCCCTTCTTTATTTCCTCTGTCTTTATTTCTTTTCCCCTTCCTTCCTTCCGCCTTCTCTTCCTTCCCAGAGTCCTGAGCGTGCCTTTTGCAGAGCCAGGTCTGAAGTGTCCCCTCATTCTGCTGGGAAATCCTTTTCTCATCGTATGTACGTATATACTCACATTTAGTTGAATTCAGTCTTAAAATATATTATATACTGTATATTATATGGCTCTCACTGAAATAAATTTCCAAATATTTTGCTTCCATGGCTCTCTGAGTCAAAAAGGTTCCCGACCCCTGATATAATGTAATTAAATTCAGATATATTTATATGTAATTAAATTCAGTGCAGATATAGCCAAAGAGGACTCTGGAATTACCAACTCACTAGAACAAATCTATGGTATTACTGGTCGAATGGTGAGTGAATTTCCGCGCCTTCTGTGAGTTTGCTTTGGTTGCAACTAACAATGGGATCCAGTCCTCTGATGGGAAAAAGCCACCATCTTCTCTTTTGCTTCCACGCAACCTCAAGTCGGGAGGATCGGGGAGTTCCATGCTTGTCAGCAAATACTAATGGATGGGTTGCATTCATTTTCCTTATGGAAACAGCATAAATTGGAAATTCTCCACTGCTGGGAAGACATTTAATATTTAAAGGTAATTTGACCCGAACATGTGTGTGCCATGAATCTTTTATGTGACCTACAGCAAATGTATTTATATAGCATTATTCCAAGGCTACTTATCTCTTATTCATTTATTTTTTTCTTTCTTTGACTAATGTACATTGGGCCTTCTCATTTCTCCACTCCAACAGAACCAAAGCAATCCTCTTATTTACCCTTATTCCCCATTCTCAAGGTCTGGTAACTAACAGTACAGCCGCTTGACCCCTTACGGTGCTAAAATTATGCCGAAGCTCCAGCCGTACTGTTATCATGACAGGCTTTTCGATTTCCTCTCGGTAAACATTTCTCTTTCACTTCTTTTCAAATGAGGTTATCCGAGGAAGTTAAATACTTAGCGAGAACTCTTTGGGTGCTTCTGATAGCTTATGGCATTATGCGCTTTTAGCGCAATAAATGATTTGCAAACTTGGTCATTTTTTGGAACTTGGGGGGAGGGGGGAGGAGGTAGCTATCACCCCACATTTCCTCTTGGGAAACCAAGATTGTGAAGGAAGCTACACATTGCAATTCAGTTTTGGTCATTTCTACTTCTTCCACATAACCTGCTTTGAAGTGCATCCAATAAAAGCTAAAATAACACCTATATTTTATTTATTTATTTCTGGTATTTTATTTATTTATTTGTTAGACTTATTGGCCGCCACTCCCAGCTGGCTCGGGGCAGCTTACATCAAGCACCACAATAAAACAACAAATCTACAACAGCAATAAAACCACAAGGATAAAACAATTCCTAAGAGATAACACAAGTCCTAGGGCAGTGGTTCTCAACCTTTCTAAAGCCGTGACCCCTAAATACAGTTCCTCATGTTGTGGTGACCCCCAATCATAAAATTATTTTCATTACTACTTTAGAACTGTATTTTTGCTACTGTTATGAATGGTAATGTAAATATCTGATATGCAGGATGTATATAATTAAAGCATAGTGATTAATCACAAAAACAATATGTTTGAGGGAGTATGGACAACGGATGATGGGATTTGCAGTACCTTCAATTGATTCAGCTATGACTTCCACAGACCACTGAGACCCCCACAAATTACAGAACTGGACCAAACTTGGCACAGAGAACCCACATGGCCAACAGAAAATACTGGAGGGGTTTGGGAGGAATTAGCAGTGATTTAGGGGAGATGTAGTTCACCTACATCCGGAGAGAACTGAGAACCCAAACAACTATGGATCTGGACCAAACTTGGCATGAATACTAATTATGCCTAATGAGGGCAAACCAAAGAGAACATTATACATTAAAAAGTATGGAGTGGATCTCATCAGATACACACATGCTGCCAACACTGTGGTGTACAGTTCCAATGAAATTGATGATAGGGAAAATAGACCATGACATTTGGGAGTTGCAGTTACTTGGAAGTTATAGTTCACCTGCCATCAAATAGCATTCTGAACACCAACAACAATGGAATTGAACCAAATTTGGGATATAGAACTCCCATGACCAACAGAAAATACTGGAGAGGTTTGGGAGGAATTGACAGTGATTTAGAAGAGATGTAGTTCACAAACAATCAGGAGAGCGCTGTGAAAATACCTGATATGTAGGTTGTGGTGGATTCGTCAAAAGGTGGAGGGTAAAGCATAGTGTGGGGGCAGCAGCAGCTCCCTGGAGGCGCTGGTGCAAGAGACCAGAGAGGAGGAGGAAGAAGAGCACAGAGGAAAAGGACGAGGGCAGGCCACACTGCTGCTGCCCTGTGCTCCTCTTGTCACTCTTCGAGGCTTCAGGGCCTCAAAGAGCTGTGACAAAAGCACAATGTGGGGCACAGCAGCAAGGCCTGCCCTCTTCCTCCTCCAGGAGGAGGAGCCCAGAGGAGGAGATGGGCAAGCCTCGCTGCTGCTGCCCCACGCTCCTCTCGCCACTTTTGAGGTGAGGCCTCGAAGGGGGCGCGAAGCGGGTGGCACAGAGCAGCAGTAGCAGCAGCGAGGTCTTCCCTCCTTCTCCTCCTCCGTCTTCCTCCTCCACTCCGTTTGGTGGTCCCCAAAGGGAGAGGAGAAAGAGGAAGTAGAGCCCAAAGGAGAAGGAGATGGACGAGCCTTGCTGCTGCCGCCGCCCCGCACTCCTCCCGCCACTCTGCAGGGCTTCATTGAGAAGCAGAAAGAACACGGCGCAGGGCAGCAGCAACGAGGCCTGCCCTCGTCCAGGCTCTTCTTCCTCCTCTTCTCCCTTCTCATCTGGCAGCGCCTCCAAATTGAGGTGCAGGCCTTGAGGCGGGGGTGCGGCTGCTTCCTCCTTCTCGCTGTCATCTCCTTCGGCCTCACCCCTCCGCCTCCCAGGAATGGCTGTGGGGACCTTGAGGCCGAGGGAGGCATCGTGAGAGGCCCTCAGCTGGGTCCCGGCATTGTCGACTGGCGAGACCGTGTTCCAGCCAAGGGGGCATCGCAAGAGGCTCTCAGCTGGGTCCCGGCCTTGCCAACTGGCAAGACCGCATCCCAGCCGAGGGAGGCACTGCGGGAGGCCCTTAGCTGGGTTGCAGCCTTACCCATGCCGGCTGGCGAAACCACATCCCACCCGAGGGAGGCCTTGTGGCCTTGGCGGCAGGGCCTAAGGAGGTGGCCTCGCGACCCCTCTGAAATGGCCATGCGACCCCCCTGGGGCCGCGACCCCCAGGTTGAGAACCACTGTCCTAGGGGATAGCACATTAAAACTCAAAGGCCTGCCAGAATAGGGCCGACTTGCAGGCCTTCCGAAAAGCCAACAGATTACGCAAGGCCCGAACCTCCGGGGGTAGGTTCCCATCACTTCTCTACCCCAGGAGAGGGACTCAGGATGGCTTACAAAGGCAGCAATTTGATGCCTTTACAAGAACAATTAAAACATTAAGCTTAACCATCAACGATTAAAATACAAAAATACATAAACCATTAATTAGACAACATAAAACATTAATTACTAAAACACCGTATCCTCATATAAATCGTCTTTCCAGTCCATTCAACCAAAGTGCTGCTTTATGTCTGCTGACTGAAGGCCTGTTCTCACAACCACGATTTTACTTTCTTCCTGAAAGCCAGGAGGGATGGGGGTCGATCATATCTCATTTGGAAGCCACAAACTCTGGCAGAAGAGGGAGATGTTCCGCAATGCTGGTGGCTTTCTTCAGCCAGGTCTCTGGGCCTGTCTCCACGCTGAGAAGCAGGCAAGGAGAGGCTCAACTGGGAACCGTTCATAGCGGTGATGGAGGACAGGACGCCGCCCAAATGTGTCCTCCAGAAGGTGCAGCAACATGGCCAGTTTTTTCAGCCTGTCTGGCCACAGCTCCATTATCAACAAGCAGGGGACATGGAGGGCAGCTGTTAAGACAGCACCCAAAATCCCATTGGTAGCAAAGGCCTGTATCATGGGAGCACTTCCAGAGGCCACCACGGCCAGCACATGATGGAATTTATTTTATTTATTTATTTATTTATTTATTTATTCGGGTTTCTATGCCGCCGACTCTCGGAGGCTCGCGGCGGCTTACAAGAGCCGAAGGCACGATAAAATACAGAGTAATAAAACAATAAAAACAGTTAAAAACAAAACAACACAGTAGCAGTAGGACAATTGAAGCCATGGCACGATTGGGGATGCACGGGCCTACCCACCGAAAGCCTGCTTGAACAGGTGGGTTTTACAAGCCCGTCTAAACGGGAGCAGGTCCTTCATTACCCGGATTTCGGCCGGGAGGGCGTTCCACAGCGTGGGGGCTATGACAGAGAACGCCCTCCGACGGGTAGAGGTCAATCGTGACAGCTTCGCCGAAGGTACCTCCAAAAAGTTGGCATCCTCGGACCGTAGTGATCTCAGAGGGCAATATGGAGTGAGACGGTCCCTCAGATACCCTGGCCCCAGACCGTGCAAGGCCTTAAAGGTAAGAACCAACACTTTGAAGGCGATCCAGTGCTCAATTGGCAGCCAGTGCAGATCCTGCAAAACAGGTGTTATATGGCAGCCTGCTGGGGTGCCAGACAGGAGCCGGGCGGCAGTGTTCTGCACCAGCTTGAGCTTCCGGGTCGCCGACAGAGGAAGGCCAACGTAGAGCGCGTTGCAGTAATCTAGTCTTGAGATGACCGTGGCTTGGATCACCATGGCCAGGTCGTTCCGGAGAGATAGGGGCCAGCCTCCTTGCCTGTCGGAGGTGGAAAAAGGCCACCTTGCTGACCGCAGAGACCTGGGCCTCCATGGTCAGCTGGGAGTCCAAGTGGACTCCCAGGCTCTTCACGGAAGACGATGGGCATAATGCCTCACCGTCCAGGGTCGGAAGCTGGACATCTACCCCACCTGGACGGCCCAGCCACAAGATCTCCGTCTTCGCCGGATTCACCCTCAACCTACTGGCTCGCAGCCATCCAGTAACGGCTTCGAGGCAATGTTGGAAATTATCGGGGACGGATCCCGGCCTGCCCTCCATCCTCAGAATGAGCTGGGTGTCATCAGCGTACTGGTGACACTCCAGCCCATAACTCCGCACCAGCTGTGCAAATAATAAAACATGTCCCTCACGAAGCACGCGAGCAACTGCCCGGGCCACAAAAGAATGGGTCATCTGTTCCAGCAACTCCACCCCAAGCAGGAGTGGGAGCTTTCCAGCTCTGTCAAGAGGCAAAAGGGAGATGGCCAGGGCAGCACGCCCATCACCATTGGTTGCCTCATGCAGGAAGACAAAGGCCTCGCGGTGCTGAAGAGCCTCCCGCAGGGCTGATTCTTGATGCCGCCCCAAGGCTGGGAGGACGGTACGATGGAGCTGAGCAACTGAAAGTATGGGTCACCTGGCCCCCAAAAGGCAGAGAAGGCCTTCAAAGAGCTCAGCTTCTGAAAGCGGGAGGCCTGCTTGAGCCAGGGCCCGCACTAGGGCAATCACTAAGGGGCTTGGCTCAGATTTGGCATGGTAACACCGGGGCGTAGTAGGTGAGGTGGCACAGGACTGCCCCTCGGTAGGAAGTGATGAGGCAGAGACTTGTTTGCAAATCTGGGAGACTCTTGTGGAGCAGACATCAGGGAGGAGGCAGCCGCCAGAAGGTCAAGGACACACGGCGGCGTGGGGCCTTGGCAGGGGTCCTTGGAGAATTGGCCATGGCTCTCCTGAAAATAAAAGCAATCAGCTATTCCTGCTTTTACACAGCATCCAGGTAGACGAGTAGCCTCATTTGGAAGTGCATTCCATGGGCCGGGGGGGGGGGGGGCACAGCTGAGAAGGCCCTGTCCCTTGTCCCCACCAGCCAAGTTTGTGAAGTTGCCGGGAGTGTGAGCAGAGCCTCCTTGGATGATCTTAGGTTACAAGGACGTAGGGGCAGATGCGTTCGGACAAGTAAGCTGCGCCAGAACCGTACAGAGCGTTATAGGTCAAAACCAGCAGACTGAATTGAGCTCGGAAGTGGACAGGCAGCCAGTGGAGCTGACACAGCAGGGGGGGGGGGTGTTATACTCCCTGTATGTAGCTCCTGTAAGTAGCCTGGCTGCCGCCTGTTGGACTAACTGCAGTTTCCGAAGCATCTTCAACGGCAGCCCCACGTAGAGTGCGTTGCAGTAATCTATACGGGATGTGACCATAGTCAGTTCAGACTTCCCAAGGTACGGGCGCAGCTGGCGCACAAGGTTATATGTGTGTGGCTTTCAATTAGTTTTTAATCCAGAGGTAACTAAACATGCTTTGCTCGTGGGACAAAATTATATAGAGTTGGAAGGACTAAAACTATATATATAAACAGATGCATTCATATATATATATATATATATATATATATATATATATATATATATATATACACACACACACAGTATATATTTATATATATATATATAATGCATCTGTTTGATGGTGGTGGGGAGGGATGTCCCAAAATTCTCTCTCCCACACCATTTGGGAAATTGGTCCATTTTGCTACATTGACATCATGTCACAGCTAATTGGGATTTTTTTTAAACTTCTAAGTATTTGATATATTCCCAGGCATTTGTGCTTGCAGATTCTCAGAAACGGGAAATGCTGGAAAACCCATGGGAGCATTTTAATGAGAAAGGGAGCCAAATTTAGTAAACCTCGCTCCACCACTTTCTTTTGATCAGCTCCTGGGCATATGCATTTTTCATTTCGCTTCCTGAACTTCAGCGCAGCCACCCTGCTTTTAAATACCCAACTTGTCCATCTCAATATTGATTCGATATTCCATTGATCTATTTCTACATTGGAGTACACAGTCAAGATTACATTACCAGAGAAGCCACTGCTTAGGGATGGGCCATTAATCTTCTGTCTGTAACTCCAGAGACTTGCTGCCAGCTAGTGTAGACAACATAGAGCTAGATAGAGAAAGAGTGTCAGTCGAGGGAAGTCTGGGAACCGGATAGAAAGGCTTTTCAGTAATGTTTTGAAATGATACAAAAACACATTTCCGTGTGTGAGAAAGCCTAACGCACCGCCTTGCCGTGGCTGGAGTAAGGGGGACAGCTCTAAATTGTCTGTCCTCTTTCCTCCACAATTAGAAGCAACGAGTGCAGAGGGGAGGGTTGGCTTGCGGGGGATCCCCCTTACTTTGTGGGGTTCCCCAGGGGGCCATTCTCTCCCCCTTGTTATTTAACATCTACATGCGACCACTCGCTCAGCTGGTATGTAGCTTTGGGCTTGAGTGTCATCAGTACGCTGACGACACTCAGCTCATTCTGAGGATGGAGGGCCGGCCGGAACTGCACCCAATAATGTCCATCTGTGACTTGAAGCCGTTACTGGATGGCTACGAGCCAGCAGGTTGAAGGTGAATCCGGCGAAGACGGAGATCCTGTGGCTGGGTCATCCGGGTGATAGGGACATCCAACTGCCGACCCTGGATGGCGAGGCATTATGCCCATCATCATCAGTAAAAAGCCTGGGTGTCCATTTGTACGCTCTGCTGTCAATGGAGACCCAAATCTCCACTGTCAGCAGAATCGCGTTCTTCCACCTGCGACAGGCGAAGCGCTTGGCCCCCTATCTGTCCTGGAACGACCTAGCCACGGTAATCCAAGCCACGGTCATCTCAAGACTTGACTACTGTAATGCTCTTTACATTGGCCTATCCTTGACTGCGATCTGGAAACTTAAGCTGGTGCAGAACGCTGCAGCCCGGCTGCTTGCAGGGGAGCCCGCGACCTGCCGTATAACTCCGACTCTGCACGGCCTGAACTGGCTGCCAATTGAGTACCGGATCACCTTCAAGGTGTTAGTTCTTACTTTCAAGGCCTTATATGGTCTGGGGCCAGTGTACCTACGGGATCGCCTGATTCCATACAACCCCCTGAGATCACTACGTTTGGAAGATCTGAATCTTCTTACTATCCCCAGTGTAAAATCTTTCCATTTGACATCTACTAGGCGAAAAGCCTTCTCTGTCATAGCCCCAACTTTGTGGAATGCGCTGCCGCCAGAGACACGTGCTCTGCGGAATTTAAACAGCTTCCGCAGAGCGTGTAAGATACACTTATTTAAGCAGGTGTTCGAAAGGTTGTGATCCTCATTGGTGTTTTTATTGTTTATTGTGTTTTTAATGTTTTATTCTTTGTTATTACTCATGTATTTTACATTCTTTGTAAACCGCTCCGAGCCTCTGGGAGTGGCGGTGTACAAATCCAATAAATAAATAAATAAATAAATAAAATAATGGGAAGAATCATAGATGGATGAGAATTTTCAGAGTTCAAGACTTTTCCTGCACAATATTCGCACAGCTTTTTGTTTTTTTCTTTCTTTCCTTCTGAAATACTGTTTTCTGTGCAAGAAAAGTTGTTTCCTGCCCACAGAATGCTGTAACTATGTACTTATTATGTGAAAAAAATTGCGGATGATTGCCCAAATATTAATATCTAAAGAGATAATGATGTTGCTTTCACAGATAACATGTGTAAAATTGGATTTTGTGTAGAATTGGATTTTGTGCAGAATAAGCTGCAAATTGCCAAATGGTCTCAAAAACTGCTTGGGTATTTTAATTTTTTTAGATTTCCTTCAAGAAGGAGAATAAGGAAAGTGATAAATTCCATTCCTAACAGGAAAGCATATGATGGAGCTGTACATAACTTAACTGCAGTACATTGGAATTATTAGTAAGCATAAGTAGAATATGTTTCAGCAGTTGAATGTTGCAGCAAAGAAAAGGGATACTATTTTGACCTGCATTTATAGAACTATTGTTCCCAGTTGAAGGAGGTAAGAGTTCCACGCGTTCCATGCTAATTATTAGGCTATACCTGGAGGACTGCATTCAGAAGGATATGCATTAGTTAGAGCAGGTTTACTGAAGGAGAACAAGGATTGGATGAAGTATGGAGAACCAAATGTGGAAGCAACTGGACATGTTCAGCTTGCTGAAGACAACATTGAAGGGTGACATGATTTCCTGATTTGAACATCTAAAGCAGTGATTCTCAACCTTTTCTTTGACCAAGGGCCTGTTGACCAAGGACAACTATCCAACATTAGTACCAAAAGGGGTACGAATCAGTTTTTGGTGCTGTTTCAGAAAATTACCTATCCAGGAGCGATCTAGCTACAGTGATCCAAGCGACGGTCATCTCGAGATTAGACTACTGTAACACCCTCTACATTGGCCTTCCTTTGTCCGTGATCCGGAAACTCAAGTTAGTGTAGAATGCTGCAGCTCGCCTGCTTGTTGGTGTGCCGGCCAGGTGTCATATCACCCCCATCCTGCAGCGACTGCATTGGCTTCCAGTGGAGTACCGGATTACGTTCAACGTGTTGGTGTTGACCTTTAAGGCCTTATATGGTCTAGGGCCGGTGTACTTGAGGGACTGCCTCACCCCATATGTCCCCCAGAGATCACTACGGTCTAAAGAACAAAATCTTCTTGTAGTTCCCTCTGTCCGGACCTTCCATCTGTCCTCCACTAGGCAGAGAGCATTTTCGGTGGTGGCTCCAACCCTTTGGAACGTCTTATGGGAGGATGTTTGTGCTCTCAGAGAACTATCCTCTTTTCGGAGGGCCTGCAAAACAACGCTCTTCCTGCAGGCTTTTAACCTGGTGGCCTCTGACTTTCTTGTGCTGGTCGGAAATCTGTTTTAAACAAATTTTATTGCTGCATATTATGATTGTGCTCTTTTTAGGCTATGTAAACCACCCCGAGCCTACAGAGAAGGGCGGTATAGAAATGGAAATAATAAATAAATAGACCACATCAGCTCTAGTTTCTGATACAGAATATATGCTATCCTGTAGTCACCATCTGCTCACCTAAGGGCCGGAGAGATAGCACAGTGGTAAGAACAGCTGTGCTTGCAATCTGAAGGTTGCAAGTTTGATTCCCGAGCTGGCTTGGACACCCAGCTGTGAGCCCTGTCCACTGTTCACCCAGCAGTTCAAAAACAGCTGTGATTAGATGAACTGGGAACCTGCCAAAAGCGGGGGAGGATTCTTTTCAGTAAGGACTTTACAACACCTGAATAAATAAAGATCGGCTGTCGGAAGGTGGAATGCGGAACAGAGGAACAGAGGCCCTCCGTCATGAGGATGAAGCAACAGCACCCCCTTGTGATGTAATGACGCACCCTGTGACACCCAGAAGAAATCCTTCAAAAATTGTATGTATTGCATTGTATCTGTAAGTCTTCCGGCAGGGATTGTCTGCCGTATGTGTGATGTAATCTGCTCTGAGTCCCCTTCGGGGTGAGAAGAGCGGAATATAAATAAAGTGTATTATTATTATTATTATTATTACGCCTCAGCGCTATAAGAGGGTTTCACAAGACCAATCACTCTCATTGCAACAGTGTAGTAATGATGAGGCCATGGACCATATTTTAGATCTTGTGGACCACTGATCTAAAGCAATGTCACAGGGGGGGGGGGGTGTTTTCTGCTGTCCCAGACATGGTTTTAATGCTGAAGCATGGATTTTGATTGAACTTTTTATTTATTTATTTGTTAGATTTATTGGCCGCCACTCCCAGCCAGCTCGGGGCGGCTTACATCAATAAAACAACAAATCTACAACAGCAATAAAACCACAAGGATAAAACAATTCCTAAGAGACAACACAAGTCCTAGGGGATAGCACATTACAACTCAAAGGCCTGCCGGAATAGGGCCGACTTGCAGGCCTTCTGAAAAGCCAACAGATTACGCAAGGCCCAAACCTCCGGGATTAGAAGGAACTTCATGGTGCTAAGACCAGTTTAGTGATGGAATCAAATACGTAAAAAGGTGATGGGGTCTTCTTCTTTGGATGCCTTAAAAAAGGTGGGTAGTGGATCTTCTGGAGATGCTTTAGCTGGAGATCCTACAGATGCTTTAGCTGGAGGATTAGAGGCAGTGGCCCATGATGTCTCTTCCAACTCTTGGATTCTATTAATTTTTTACTGAGACATTTTAATAGATTCTCTGTTCATTTTTCTTGGTCTGTTACCATTTCTTTACATGGGTTGAACCTTTGACAAAGAACTTTTCCCACTTTTTCCAGACCCCATCATCTGATAGTGAACTTTTATGTAGTATAAACTAATGGCACTGCATAAATCTACTCTACCTTAAGTGCTTACTTGCACGGCTGTACTATTAAAAGAGAAAAGTTGATGGACCTGACAAGGCAGACCTCTGATAAATTTGGCATCTTCCGAGTTTCCCTTTCCCTTTTCTTCTGTTTTCCTTCCAGACCAAGGAAGCAAAAGCTTTATTATAAAACAGAAGATAAGTATATCAGTGTGCCTCAGATGCTAGCAGAACAGAACACAAGCAATGAGATGATAAGGGTATTTGGTCAAAAACACACATTCATGAAACCACGGAACCTAAACCAAATAGCATCAGATAAGGCCAGAAGTGACTTTCTATTAAAATGCTATAAATAAGAAGCCTGCTTTTTTCAGATTGTTCTAGTTGTATTCTTTACTTCTTCAGAGGTATAACATGTCTGTTCTTGAGAGATTGTTTTCCCACTTGAGTGTGAAAAAGGCACAGTTCGGCACCTCACAACATTCTGCATGAAAACTGAAGGGCAAAACAATAGCTTCATCTTTTTCATAAAACGATTGTCCCTGGTCACCACACTAACCATGATATTGACCATTTGGGGATTGGTCAGATTTCAAAGTATCTTTGACTGCTTGGAAATGACAGCCTTTTTCCTTCACCCATACTATCTAACATAATCGTATTAGTGTAATATTAAAAAAAATGTCCTTATGTTTGGGCTTGCAGGAAACAATTCCCAAAACTAATGTTTAGTGCCTAATGCATATTTCAGACCTTATCCTTGAGCTTCCAGTATTTGTGTTGTATTTAGGGGGAGCCCAGAGCATATAGAAGACAGGAGAAGTTACTTAGAACCCATCTACAAGAGCCACATTATGGTGAAGTCATATTTCTTTGTTACAGGTTTTAAATATGGTTGATATTTACAGTATATATAGGTATGTATATTGAAGGGGTAAAAACTTAGCAAACCCTAAAGGGATAACAGAGATATTAGCGTGCCGAACCTCCAAGGTGTTTCAGTTACTGTGGAAACAGGAGGCGGAGCCTGCAACTGGCCTTAGAAGCTTCGAGTTCAAACTTTGGCAGTTGTCAGTGAACGTCGAAGAAGAGAGGGTGTGGAGAGTTGGAGAGTCCGTTTTAGCCAGCTGTCGGCCAGTTTTAAAAAGGACTCAGACTCTACTCTGTGAGAGAGTAGAAGAAAAGTTGTGTTTGAACTGCTAGGAAAGCAGTTGGGTTTAAAGGACAAGCAGTTAGTGTAAAGACTGCTGAGCTATTGGTTCTGGGAGTACAGCTATATAGTAGCAAGTTGTATCTCCATAGTTATTGTAACCTTAAGATACGTGCCTCTTAGAAGATACCGTAACCACCTAAGCTTTAAACTCTGAACCTCAATGCTCAAAACATAGTTTGAATAAACTTTGCAGTTCTTTAACAAAGATATCTCCCGACGTAGTTACTTCACACACAAGTAGCGAAAACAAATTCTTCCCAGTGGGTAGCCAAGTACAGTGAATGGTGGCAGCGAAAGCTAATAAATAGTGTCAGTGGAAGTTTGGGTCCCTGCCCTGACACAGTAATCGAAAGGTCAGTGGGAAAGCTAATCTGTGTGAATACTTATTACATTATATGGTGGCAGCAAGTGGAAATAAAATAAGTCTTCATATAACTTGGTAGTAAGGGTGGAATAAGAAAACTACCCTGCCATAGTTCAAGTGAATAAAGGGAGATCCTCACACACATAAACCAGGGCTTGTTTGAAGCATGGTTGCTTTTTTCAACATTTTTTTTTTCTGAAATGATATAAAATTGAATTCGCTGGTTTTATCCCACATTAGGAGGTGGAATTCCCTGAATATAGTCTGAATGCCCAGAAGTGACTTCTGCCCTGTGGCTGGTATAGACCAGTCCTTAGTTAAGTACGGAGTCAAGCATAAATTGATGCAGGATTCTGCCACAGTCTGGCCCTATTGTATCAGAAGTGGTACAAAATACAATAAGTAAAACACATATGCATATAAAACGTCAACTAAGACTCAATAAAAACTGCACTTATCAACCAATGGGGGTAGCTGCTGTAAACATGGCAAGGCTGTAAACAATAGGGCAAAGGAATGGGATGGTTCAGAGCTGAAACAATGGAGTGAGGGTATGGGATAAAGTGCAAGGCTGTGTGACTGTTGCACGGAAGAACTAGGGACTAGTCGTTCTCAAAAGCTTGTTTGAATAGCCACATCTTCAGGTCCCTATGAAAAGAGGACAGTGATCTCCCAGGGGAGGGTATTCCAGAGCTTGGGGGGCCACCGAGAAGGCTCTCTCCCTCGTCCACTCTTGTGACAGTGGCGGGACCGAGTGGAGGGTCTCCCGGGCAGATATTAGTGAACTATCGGCCAGTTTCCAATCTCCCCTATTTGGGCAAAGTCATGGAACGTGTGGTGGCTTCGCAACTCCAGGGGTTCTTGGTAGACACTGATTATCTTGATCCGGCACAGTCTGGCTTTAGGCCGGGACATGGTACTGAAACAGCCTTGGTCGCTTTGGTAGATGATCTACGCCGGGAACTCGACAGGGGGAGTGTGTCCCTGTTGGTTCTGCTGGACCTCTCAGCGGCTTTCGATACCGTTGACCACGGTATCCTTCTGGGTCGCCTTGCAGACATGGGGGCTTGGGGTACTGCTCTGCAGTGGCTCCAATCCTTCCTGGAAGGTCGTACCCAGAAGGTGTCATTGGGTGACACCTGTTCGGCTCCACAGCCGTTGTCGTGTGGAGTCCCTCAGGGTTCAGTTCTGTCCCGATGTTATTCAACATCTACATGAAACCGCTGGGAGAGATCATTCGGAGTTTCGGAGTAAGGTGTTATCTGTACGCAGATGACGTCCAGATCTGTCACTCCTTCCCACCTGTCACCAAGGAGGCTGTCCAGACCTTGAACCGATGCCTGGCCGCTGTGTCGGACTGGATGAGGGCTAGCAAATTGAAACTAAATCCAGACAAGACAGAGGTCCTCCTGGTCAGTCGCAAGGCCGAACAGGGCATAGGGTTACAGCCTGTGTTGGATGGGGTTACACTCCCCCCTGAAGACACAGGTTCGCAGCTTGGGAGTGATCCTGGATTCATCGCTGAGCCTGGAACCCCAGGTCTCAGCGGTGGCGAGGAGCTTTTGCACAGTTAAGACTCGTCGCCAGCTGCGCCCGTACCTTGGGAAGTCTGATCTGGCTACGGTCGTCACGCTCTGGTCACATCCCGAATAGATTACTGCAACGCACTCTCGTGGGGCTGCCTTTGAAGACAGTTCGAAATTGCAATTAGTACAGCGGGCGGCAGCCAGATTGCTAACGGGAGCTACATACAGGGAGCATACCACCCCCTGTTGTGTCAGCTCCACTGGCTGCCTGTCCAATTCCGGGCTCAATTCAAAGTGCTGGTTTTGACCTTTAAAGCTCTATACGGTTCTGGCCCAGCTTACTTGTCCGAACGCATCAGCCGCTATGTGCCACCTCGTAATCTAAGATCATCCGGGAGGCCCTGCTCTCGCTCCCGCCTACATCTCAGATGAGGCTGGTGGGGACGAGGATAGGGCCTTCTCGGTGGTGGCTCCCGCCTGAGGAATGCGCTTCCTATTAATGTACGATCCACCACATCCCTCCTGGCCTTCAGGAAAAAAGTAAAATCCTGGCTGTGGGACCAGGCATTCGTACACCAGCACAAGGCAGCATTTTAGATTGGTTTTTAATGAAAGTGGATGATTATGGCCAATGTTTTTATGGACTGAACATTGTTTTAATCCAGAGTGAATGTGTATGGTGCTAATGTAGTTGTATTTTAATGTATTTTTAATGTATTTTAATTGTTGAAGTGTTTTGGGGTTTATATTGTTATTATGTGGGCATCGAATTGTGCCATACTGTAAGCCGCTCTGAGTCCCCCCTTGGGGGTTGAGAAGAGCGGGGTAAAATCCCGAAATAAATAAATAAATATTAGAGCCCACACTCTAAGATTACAGTTAGAACAAATCTTCATTGTTATTCACACACCTCCAACTGAGGTTTCTGATACTATTTTAGGAAGAAGAACACTGTGGCAAGATTGCTTCACAGTTTCATTCCAGTGTCATTGCTGAATTTTTTGCCACAAAATTCAATTTCTTTGCACAAAAATGCTGAAACAATATTAGTGTATTTATAATATTTTTTTATAATTCCAACTGTGGGTTTTTGCTGTTTCCAGATGTTTATGTGTGCGTGCGTGTGTGTTTGGTTTTGTTTCTGTTTTTTTTCAAATGTGCTCTTTTTTTGTGCCAGAAAATACAATCTTATGCCAAAAAAGGTGTCTAATTTGTGCAAAAGTGTTGTTGTTCCTGCTATTCCTTTTGTTGTCAAATTTTTTTGTGCAAGCACTTTCATTCTTTTCTGCACAAAATAAGAAATTTTGTTCAATTTTGTTACCTATCCCCATGCGGTTGTCCGGAAACAGTGTTGTGTGTGTGCCAACCCACGCAAATACAAATTTCTGTGCAGAATAATATCCTGAAACACCAGTGTGTAAATAACAAATGAAAACAGCAGCGAACTTTCGGTTTTCCTCACATAAACATCTGGTAACTTAAGCTGGTCCAGAACGCTGCAGCTCGGCTGCTGGCAGGCGTTCCAACATGCTGCCACATTACTCCCATCTTACACGAACTGCACTGGCTCCCAGTGGAATTCCGGATTACCTTCAAAGTGCTGTTATTGACCTTTAAGGCCTTGAATGGTCTGAGGCCAGTGTACCAAAGGGACCGCCTCGCCCTATACTGTCCCACTAGACCACTGCGCTCAGAGTCACATAACCTCCTGGTAATCCCAAGCTGTAAGTCCTTTCATTTGACCTCAACACGGGAGGAGAGCTTTCCGTATTATTGCACCAACACTTTGGAACGCGCTCCCTCCAGAAGTCCGTGCTCTTTCCAGCTTGCTGGCTTTCCGGAAGGCCTGCAAGACCTTGCTATTCCAACAGGCGTTCGGCCTTTAAAATGGCAGGCCCTCTGTTATTGGAAATTGCAGGCCCTCTGACACCTGCTACCATGCGTATTCGGATTGTTGTATTGTTTTTATGATCTTTTAATGTACTTTATATATGCTGTTTTAACCATGTTTTTATTGTGTGTAAGTCGCCCCGAGCCGGATGGGAATGGTGACGGATAAATCCAAATAAATAAATACATAAATCTATCTATCTATGTATATAATAAAAGTCAGTGTTTGCAGGCGGTGGGTGGGTGGTGCGACCGAGCGAATATGTGCCAGCATTTCGATTGGCTGCAACTGTCGGATTATTTGCATAAATGGCTGTGACTGGCCAGCCTCCCAACATTCCAACACAGCACAGAGAGGAAAGGGAAGGGCCTGAGGCAGGCATAAATGGCTGGAGTTGAAGTTAGCCAGTTGACAGTTTTTTCTGTTGGAAATGGAATGTTCAGTACCTTCACCCAATACACTTCTAAGGTGACTCAGAGGGAAAGCAAAAGGCCTCAGGCAGTCAGCCACTGCGGCCCACAGCAATGATGGATCAGGACCAAACATGGCAAACAAGGGACCAATGGCCCACTTCACAACCTGGTGTGGTTTAGGGCAGGATGGGCTACGAATGATGGGATTTGCAGTACCTTCACATCATTCACTTCCCAAACAACACTGCAGCCCCTATAAATCACAGACCAGGTCCAAAATTGACAACAAGGCTTCCTTAACTTGATTTTGCTGACTAGGCCTCAGCTCATGGGATATTGTTAGGCTGCCTCAACTTGATTTTCCTGACTAGGCCCCCAACAATGACAGAACAAGACCAAACTTGGCACACAGACCCCCGAAGATGCACCCTACATCCTGGTGCAGTTTGAGGAAGGATGGACCATGGATGATGGGTCTTGCAGTACTTTAATTCACTTCCTTAGAGCACTGTGGCCTGCACCAATGACAAACTATGGCACACAATGCCTTCCTCAAATAACCCGGGCACCGCCAGGTCCCCAAGCTGGTAAATAAATAAATAAAGGACGAAACAATGGAAATTATTCACCCACAGTTTCAAAGATAAAATAGTCAAGTATTTATATTCCTAGTCAAGTTTCCCTTCCTCGCCGAGAAAGAGAGAAATATTGATATTGTCTTTATAGACTTAGAGCAGGTACAGCTCTTAACTATGATGAGTCTTGGCAGCTCCTTGACCCTATTGCCTTTTGATGCCGGATAGGTCGTAAGGAGGAAAGAAATCTAAGCACGTGGGCCACTACTGTTAGAATGTAGATTATGATGCACGTTGAAGAGCATCTGTCAAGTCTCCAGAGGCAGTTGTCTGTGTCATAAAATGACATTGAAGTAATACGGTGGCATCTTTTTTCATCCTGCGACTTCAGAGAAGCTTAACTGGGGCTGTTTATAACCATCTTGGGACAACCTCCAGGCGAAAGATATCACACCGCGTGCCTTGCTAATGTCTTTATTCTATGTCTTGTCCTGATGGGCTTGTACCCTCTTCTTATTTACTTATTTATTTATTTATTGTTCACTTTTATATACCGCTTGTCCCTTTGCAGGCTCGGGGCGGTTTACATAAAACGGCAGATTAAAAACAGATAAAACACTTTGTAATATAAGGCACAAGGCATGGTCGGAGTTATCCGGGGAAACTTAGATTGAAGAATCCAATACACAAACAGAATATACCACTGAATACAGTAAATCATACACACGGCTAAACCATCTATATATATAAAAGGGAAGTGGTCGTGCAACGGGGCAAATGCACGCCAAAACTACATTTCCCACACACACAACAAAACCCAGGGCCACTCCTCCCCACCCGAAAGTACATCAACCACCCACTAAAACACACCAAAACACCACACAACACCCCCAAAACAACCCCCCAAAACCAACATTACTACGCATGCGCAAACACCCGACACACAAAATGGCCGCAAAGAACACATCACCATACCGAGCATGCGCAACATCCGACCGGCCCCGTGCCACCGCCACCGAGCACACCACCACCGCTACCTTCACAGCCTCCTTCGCCGCCTCCACGCCGCTTCCCGCATGCAAACCAACAACCACATCCCGGCGCCTTGCCCGTCGCATCCACGCCCCGCCTTCTCCGCCGCTTCCTTGGCCTTCCGCAGCGGCTGCCAGCCTCTTTGGGACCCGGCCCACGCCATCGCCTCCTCGACCTTCTCCGACGCCTCTTCCCCGGTCCCTGGCCCGGGCCACGCGGAAGACACCTTGCCCGTTTTGCCACACGCGGCCCGGCCCAGGACCGGCTGGCCAACGGCCGAGGAGAGGGGCAGAAGGCCAAGGACGGGGCCACGGCCCGGGTCCCAAACAGGAAGGCAGCCGGCGAGAGAGGCCGAGGACGCAGCGGGAAAGGCGTCCACGCGACCCGGCTCCATGCAGCGCCTGGAAGGTAAGTGAACTACACCTCCCAGAAGGCTCCGTGCCGGCCCGTTTCCCAGCGAGCAGCGCAGAGCCTTCTGGGAGGTGTAGTTCCAGGCGCCGCATGGAGCCGGGTCACGCGGACGCCTTTCCCGCTGCGTCCTCGGCCTCTCTCGCCGGCCGCCTTCCTGTTTGGCACCCGGGCCGCAACGCCGCCTTCTTGGCCTTCTTCCCCTCTCCTCGCCAGCTACCATGCCGCTCCTGGTCCAGGCCACATGTGGCGAAACGGGCAAGGTCTCTTCCGTGAGACCCGGGCCAGGGACCGGGGAAGAGGCGTCGGAGAAGGTCGAGGACGCCCACCCGGCCCGCCTCAACAACTGCCTGAGAAGCGGTGGAAGACCCCCCCCTTCCCACGACGACGACGACAAGACAGAGAAGGAAAAATTAAGGAAAGAAAAGGAAATAATAGAAGGATGGAAAGGGAGAAGAAAGGAAGACAAAAGTAAGGAAAGAGGAAAGAAGGAGAGAGATAAAAAATACAAGGATGGAAGGAAGGAGGGGGAAGTAAAATAAACCAGAAAGAAATGAAAAAGCCACAGCGAAGCGTGGCCGAGTCAGCTAGTAGAATATAAAGGGGCAGATCTGTAAGAGTGATTACTCACAAGTCATCATCTAGTAAAAATCTCAAATTGTATTATTGTGAACAATACACGTGCTAAATAGCAAAACAATTCCAGCCCGGGAGGACACTTGCAGTATCGATATGTATTAGAACGCGGAAACGCGAAATCTCCCGTCCTCACTTTGAGTCCTAATTGTTCCACTACAACCCTGGGGAGGAGCGGTCAGAAGTTCAGAGCGCCCTGAGGAAGCGTGGTTTACGTGAAACGGCCATCTTGGCGTCACCAACTTACCTCCAGCCGTAGGCGCCTGCCAATCCGGCAGCTTGCCAGCTCTTCTACCCACCAAGGCTCCCCCATTGACACAGTCGCTAGCCTGTGAGTTATCAGACTCTGGACTATCTGCAGGGGTACACAGATTCTGTTAGAGCGTCATTTAAGCCCATTGTGTTGTGAGGGCTCATTTCGCTGTGTTATTGTTACGACTGTTATATTAGACTTGTGATATTGTGATTGAATTGTACTACATTGCACTATATGTGATATTGTTTTGCTATTTAGCACGTGTATTGTTCACAATAATACAATTTGAGATTTTTACTAGGTGATGACTCGTGAGTAATCACTCTTACAGATCTGCCCCTTTATATTCTAAAACTTAGATTGAAGGCCTGCTTAAAAAGAGTCGTCTTGCAGGCCCTCCGGAAGGGGGCTAACTCCGTGATAGCCCGAATGTCATCTGGTAACACGTGCCACCACGGAGAAGGCTCATTGTCTTGTCACTGAGAGGCGACAGGAATGAACTGATGGAATCATCAGAAGGTTTTGTTCTTCTGAACGCAGAGATCTCAGGGGAATGTATGGGGTGAGGCGGTCCTTTGGGTACACTGGCCCTAGACCAGGGGTGCTCATTAGGTAGATTGCGATCTACTGGTAGATCGCGTAGGGCATCCTGGTAGATCGCAGGCAGGGCGGGAGGAAAGCTCAGTCCCACCCCACAGGCTCCCGGCACCACCCAGGTGCAGAAGGAGGTTGGACTGGATGGCCCTTGGAGGTCTCCTCCTATTCTAGGAACCCATTGTTATTATTATTATTATCAGAGGTTGAATGGCCATCTGTGAGGAATGCTTTGATTGTGTTTTTCCCTTATGGCAGAAGGAGGTTGGACTGGATGGCCCTTGGAGGTCTCCTTCTACTCTAGGAACCTATTGTTGTTGTTGTTACTATTAGTAGTAGTAGTAATAGTAGTAGTAGTAGTAGTAGCAGAGGCTGAATGAATATTATCATCATCATTATTATGAATAAATTCAGGGGCTTATGATACTCACATTTAGTTGAATTCAGTCTTAAAATATATTATATGGGTCTCACTGAAATAAATTTCCAAATATTTTGCTTTTATGGCTCTCTAAGTAGTGGGTAGGTAGATCATTTTGACTTGGTTGTTTTATAAGTAGCTCGCATGCTGAAACAGTGTGAGCACCCCTGCCCTAGACCATACAAGGCCTTGAAGGTCAAAACCAGTACCTTGAAGACAATCCGGTACTCAATTGGCAGCCAGTGCAATTGCTGTAGGATTGGTGTAATGCGCTCTCTCGCCGATGCTCCCACCAGCAGTCGAGCGGCAGCATTTTGCACCAGCTTGAGTTTCCGGGTTGTCGACAAGGGAAAGCCAATGTAGAGGGCATTACAGTAGTCTAACCTCGAGATGACCACTGCCTGGATCACCATGGCGAGGTCATTCCTGGATAGGTAAGGAGCCAGTCGCCTAGCCTGTCTTCCCATTCCTGATGGTAGGCCCCTCTTCTCTACACATAGTATTTTGCAATAACCAGTAATTTTAAAACATTACTACTTTTCACTGAAGTGGGAAGGGTAAGGGGAACAGGCATTCATCAGCTGCATTAACAATTTAATTGCAGGCAAAGTCTACAGAGAGAGCAAGTGAAGTAGATTGCGTCCACATAATCCCCCCCCCCCACACCTATATTTTACAGGCTCAGCTCTTGGCCAAAATCGCATTCATAAAAATGTTAAGACTTGGCTGTAAAACATCGGATAGAGGAACGGAATTTGCAGGAACGGGAGACAGCTTCCCACAATGGGTTCTTGCCTCGGGGAGATGTTTTACTATCGCGCTGCTTTGGACATAGGATTTCGACATTGTCCAGGGAGTTAAGGACATTGGTGCCGTTTGGCACACCGGAGAATCGGAAAGCAAGTATGCACCGCACCCTTTAAATGCAGGTGGCTTCAAGCTGTGTCATATAATCGCAGCCTCAATTAAACTCCCCAAGGTCAACGGTGTCCTACCAGGTCAGACATAAATAAGGCCCGTGATCGTCCCAGCCTCTGAAAAGCCATATTTATTCTTTGTCCACAGTTCAAAGCTATCAAAGGGAGCTTTCTCCGCCCTGAAAACAGATCTGGAAGGCAGTGTGAAGCAGGGAGCCAAGCTCCAATGCCACTGTGTTCTTTCGCTTAATCTCTTCATTTCAGTAAATAGATACAAACAATAATACTACTACCAATAGCAACAGCAGAGAGAGAGAGAAACCTATTTTCCCCATTGTTCTTTTCCGCAAATGATTTTTTTTCTCATAGTACATCTTTTCTGTAATTATTTGGCTACTTGTTGTATTCTTTTTTAAACAATGAATGTTTTTGTTTTGTTTTGAAATGCAATTGTGGAGGACACTTTCAATCAAAAAGCATGGATGGTGTTGTAATTGAGCCTTTGGCTACTACTGCTAGTAGTATTGGGGAAGGTGCTGGGTCAATAGCATCAAGCAATGGTATGGAATGGGGTGAGGCTCTGGGTGATCAAGAGTCTGCAGCTGGGAGGAAAAGGGCTGCTAGTGATTCTAGTTTGGAAGAGTTGGAACAGAGAAAAAGGATCCTGCAAATACTTAGAGCACCTTCTGATTCAGAAACCCCCCATGATTGCTTACCGCAAAACCCAAACCATTAAACAGATCCTGGTGCATGCCGACACCCCTCAGTCGGTTCCCATTGACCCCTCCCGTTGTTACACCCATCCATGTGGTCGTTGTTCGATATGCAAACATATCAGCCAACAGAAATCCATATAATCCAGTGATCATACCCGCACCTTCCACTTTAACACGTGGAGTACCTGCGGATCTAAACGTGTCATTTATTGTTTAATATGCAGTTGTTCCTTATACTATATAGGTGAAACTGGGCGTGAACTTAAAGTTCGCATCCAGGAACACAAATCGCGTTTTAGGACTAAAAATGATTCCTCTATTCTTTACAAACATTTTAGGAATTCCACCAATGTGAGGATTTCAAAGTGCTGATTCTTGAAAAAATTAACCCCAAACCACATAGTGACATCAAAATGCACTTACTCAAAAGAGAAAAATTCTGGATAATCAGTTTAAAATCTGAGTATCCGGGAGGACTCAATGACGACCTGTCAATCAGCGAACTGCTAGGGTGATTACCCCTGTGTTGCCTCACAGAGTAATATTGAAGCGCTTTCCCAACTATCAGTGTTCAGTTACATCGCGTCGGTGGCTGCGCCCACATTAAATGCTTAAGAATATTGAGCTGGTATGTACCTTAATTTTGACCTTCAGCGTTATAGTTCCATGTACGGGCTATTTATTATTATTTCTATCATGTATTGATTATAGATTTTGTATATATTAACAGAAATCCGGACCTGTGAAACTTATATACAGCAATTGAGTCTGGGGTCCTGATGAAGCCAGGATTGGCGAAACAACTGGGACCTTGATTGTCGACCCTTTTGAGAACCACGCCTTTATTGGATAGATATATGGTGGATTTACTTGAGATTAGTGTACTCCGTGGTTTCTCTAGACTCATCTTTTGCTTTAAATATTTCGTCTAATACAGACCATTAATTTTGAAATACTTGTCGGTTTCACAACGACGAATGCAGAATACTGCCTTTATTTTGGAGAACAAACTTACAAGATAAAGATTATCATTGACTATATATTGAACCCTTGGTGTCTTCCTTCTTACCCGTTTCTTACTCATTGAATAAGAAATGTGGTCAGAGGAAAGTGATATGATTTAGACTCAACATTGGTTCAGGAAGTAAGGGATGTGTGTAACTGTCACAACGCAGGCCCTGACTCAACCCCGTAATCACACACACACAGACAATGTCAATTAACTATTTATTAAGCACAAAATTAAGAGCAGGTGAAAAAGGTAAAATGTCCAAAAAGTAAGAATCAATTAGTCCAAGGTAAAAAGCAATCAAAGTTCCAAAGTAATCCAAAAGGGGTCAAAAGCAAGGTCCATAAAAACAAAGCGAATCAAACAAGGTAGCTTAGTCCGTGGTAAAACAAGGCAAGGCAAAGTTCATGGAATAACAAGGTTTCAAGGTAGTTCTTGGCAAGGCAGGAAGACAGCAAACTGCTACGTCCTTCCAGTTCAGACGTGGCCACCAAACTGAGGAAGTTTCCCACAAAGTGCCTACTTAATTCCCTCCTTTGTGGGACCAGCGCTTTTCCAAGCCTCGCTTCCAATCTCTCCGTGTAGCCTCAATACTCCCCCTTCGGTCGAATCTCCGCTCAGGAATGGCGCCATCTGTGCCGTTATCTTCCCGGGAAACTGATTCGGCCTCGGCTTCCATGTCCTCCTCAACATCTGGTGTAAACACCCGTTCCTGTGACCCGAAGCCTCTCGGCCTTTCGTATTCCATATCAGATGCGGAATCAGGAGAGTCTGCGTCATCAGAATAAGCCTCCGGCCAGGTGTCATCCCATTGCAGGCTGTCGGTTGGTGATGTAGATCCATCATCCCCAACATCCCCTTCAGCTGGATCCAAAGCAAGCGGAACCCCCGGAGCTGTGCCCTGCCCTCCTGGCTGGGGTGGGGGCAGATTGGCCTCCTGCCCCCCCCCCCAGCTGGGACGAGGGCTGAGTTGCTACAGTAACGAAGAGTCTAATTCTGATACCTTATTTGGCTTTGACAGTGACTTAGACTGGCCTTCTGAGGGTCAAGAAACAGATTGGGACACTTTAAGCTTTTAACAGCGTTGGCAAGATTGGAGGTCTGCACAGAGCACAGCAGCTGTAGGAGATGCAACAGCTGGTGCTCATGATCAAGGAGGGCCTTCAGAAGACAGTGATGTTTAAGTGCTATATAAGAAATGGGTTTTTGGGGCTGCATTTGTGGCGGTCAAGGAGTTGATGTCTGATTCTTGTCTCTGACATTCCTGTGTTCCTGATATCGAGTGCCTTGTTCCTGTTTCCAGATACTCGTGAGTTATGGGCTATTTCTCCACCTTGTAATTGGGGTGAGCTGCTGTGGCAGTTCTAGCTGATGTTTGAGAAAAGGTGGGGGGTTTGGAATTCAATGTCTGCTTTTCTGTTTAGTTAGCTGCCGTGTATTCCTATGGCGGGGCTTGGTCTCCGCTGAGTCTATGTGAGTTCCTGCTACAGAGTTCGGTATTGTATGAAATGGAGGGAGGCTGACACTGTGTTTTATGGGGACTATGATTTGTGTTATTCATGTATACCCAGCTCCTGATTGCCTTGGATGGTCTCCTTCTTTCATCTGTCTTTCTCCTGCCTTTGTGATGCGAAAAAAGTGGTAACTCTAGTAAGCTAAGTACCAATGGGGAGGAACTATAAAGACTATCCAGTCAACAAGTAATAAATTCAAAAAGTATATAATCAAATGACATTTTCAATAGTCAACAAATGTTTATAATGTACCCGTTATCGGGTTTGTATACGCATCAATATTTCAATACAACAATACATTCACGTATATGCATTTCAATATCATAAATTCAGCACGCCCATCAAAACGTCCCAAAATCTGAGTCCCAAAGTCCATACCAAGATTCAAAAAAATATCAAGGCAATCTTCGGACTTCGCAGACGGACGTCTGGTGTTTGTTTTGGGCTGTTTGCTGCTTTATTTTGTGGGATTTTTTCCTGGGAGTTTTGAGGGTTTTTGGAGCCGAGTTGGCTACTTTTTTGCTAGTCCTTTTCCATCTATTGTTCAATAAACCTTTTGTTATCCCCTTTTACTTCTGGGCATGGCTTCTCTGGATGGAAAGAGGTGAGAAGTGGCGTACCCCAAGGTTCAGTTTTAGGACCGTTACTTTTTAATTTATTCATAAATGATCTGGATGTAGAAGTAAACTGTGAGGTAGCAAAGTTTGCAGATGACACTAAACTGTTCAGGGTAGTTAAAAATGAAACTGACTGTAAAGAGCTCCAGAAAGATCTCTCGAAATTGAGTGAATGGGCAACAAAGTGGCAAATGCATTTTAACCTAAACAAGTGTAAAGTCATGCACATCGGGGCAAAGAACCCCAAATACACTTATCAACTGATGGGATCAAAGCTTTCTGAGACAAACCAGGAAAGGGATCTTGGGGTTTTGGTGGACAGCTCAATGAAGATGTCAACCCAGTGCGCTGCAGCAGTGAAAAAAGCAAATTCTATGCTTGGCATGATCAGAAAGGGAATCGAAAATAGGTCGGCAAATGTTGTATTGCCTCTCTACAAATCTATGGTGAGGCCACATCTGGAGTTCTGTGTACAATTCTGGTCACCGCACCTCAAGAAGGATATAACGGAACTGGAAAAGGTACAAAGAAGGGCAACAAAAATGATCCAAGGGATGGAGCAGCTCCCTTACGAAATCAGGTTGCAACGCCTTGGTCTTTTCAGCCTTGAAAGACGGCGTTTAAGAGGTGACTTGATCGAAGTGTATAAAATCATGCATGGGATAGAAAAGGTGAATAAAGAAAAAAAATTCTCTGTCACCCAACACTAGGACTAGGGGGCACTCCCTAAAGCTCCAAGGTAGGAAAGTTAGGACTAATAAAGGGAAATATTTCTTCACCCAGAGGGTCATTGGGTTATGGAACTCACTTCCAGAGGAGGTTGTGACAGCGGTCAGCCTGGACAGCTTCAAGGCAGGATTAGACAGATTCATGGATACCAAGGGAATCAGTAGTTACTGAAATGGACATTCAAGTGCCACCTCGGAGTTGGTTGAGGTAGGCAGGATATCCCCGGGTACTGGTTGTGGGGGGTCGGGAGCAGGTGAGGGTTTTGCCGTCCTTTCTGCTAGAGATCCCTGTGTACAACTAGTGGGCCACTGTGTGACACAGAATGCTGGACTAGATGGGCTGAGGCCCGATTCAGCATGGCTCTTCTTATGTTCTTATGTTCTTTGGTCTCTGTGCTATGCCAGATGGGGTGTAAATATCCTAAAGCCATTAGCTCTTGTCTGATCTTGGAGGGTCATCCCTAGTTAGTGCTTGGATGAGAGACCCCATAGAGTCCCTTGAGATCACTGCGATCAGAAGATCAGAATCTCTTAGATGTTCGTGGAGTGAAGTCTTATCACCTGATGGCAACCCGACGAAGGGCTTTCTCTACCATCGCCCCAGTTTTGTGGAATGATCTGCCCCCTGAGACTCGGGCTTTGAGAAATTTGGTAACTTTTCGCAAAACGTGTAAGACCTTCTTGTTTAGACAAGCCTTCGAGTCTTAATGACATTTTAATGTGTATGGTTTTATTGTTTTATTGTTGTGTTGAAATTCTGTAAACCGCCCCGAGCCTCTGGGAGTGGCGGTGTACAAATCGAATAAAAAAATAAATAAATACAAATATCAGGTGCTATGTGTGGGTCTATTGCAGTGGTAGGCATAGGCAACAGTAAAACGTCTCTGAGTATGGCTTGCCTAAGAAAATCCTATGAAATTCATGGGGTTGCCATCAGTCGACAGGTGACTTGATTGATGGCACACATACTCCCAGGAATGTCAAAATTAAATCCTATTTTTATTCTTTACTGAACTAAGCCCATTGAATCAATTGAATTTATCTATGTGTCAACTGATTCAGTTGGAACTAAACCTTAGGAGGTTCATGGAGTCACCATACATTGAGAGGAGACTTAAAGGTATATACACAGTTTTACATACATACATACTTGTTAGCTGCTCCCAATTTATGGAAAGCCAAACTGGCACTTTCTCTGCACACAACCTACCTTTTTATTTAAGTAACCAATCAGCTGCTAAGTGGTTATACAGAAATATATTGTAATGTAATTTTTAATGGATCAACCAGCCCTAATATATATATATATATATATATATATATATATATATATATATATATATGGGGTGGTTGATCCATTAAAATTTGATTCTAAATACCGGGGGATTTCCTTTACTGGGTCGTTATAGAAATTATTCCGAAATTTTTAAAATAAATTTTGTAATTGAAACATAATTAATAACGAATTTTCTTTTTTTCCCATTAGGCCAGCTGGGAGGCTAGAATGGAGGGCTTGCTCTTCTCTCCCCCGAGCTCAGAAGCATCGCACATTATACGTAATATGTGATGCCTCTCAGCTGGGAGGGGCAGGGAGGGAAGAAGGGAGAACAAGCACTCCCCTCTTCCCTCCCTCCCTCCCCAGCTCAGAAGCATCACGGGTTAAATATAACCCTGGATGCCTCTGAGCTTGCGGGGGAGGAACGGAGGAGTGGATGGTCCACCCCTCCTTCCCTGCCAAGAACTAAACTGCGCCAAGCCTTGGCACAGTTTAGTTCTTGGCAGAGAAGGAGGAGGCGAGGGGATGCCCTCTGCACCTCCTTCCCTGCTGAGAACTAACTCCGAGATTCAGAGGAATTTCCTCCTGTTCTCCAGGCTCTCCCTCCGCTTGTGAGGGAGAGCCTGGCGAAACGGAGGAAAGCTCAGCCGGGCTGCTTCCAAAGCGCCCGCCTCAGCTCTCAGCTGGCGAGAGGAGAAAGGGGGGTGCTGCTGCCCTCCAGTCTCCCCTCGCGAGTTGAGAACTGAGGAGGGGGAAAATGACCTAATAACGTGACCTTTACAAAAAATGGCGATCCCGGGTTCGGCTTTGAAGCTTCACTTCCGGGTTAGACGCCGAGGGTCGATATAAGGTCAAAATAATTTCAAATATGAAATATTAATGGGTTTCAAAGTATTTAAATTGGAGATATCCACCCCATATATATATGGAGAGAGAGAGAGAGAGAGAGAGAGAGAGAGAGAGAGAGAGAGAGGCATACATATATAGAGAGTACCTTCAAGTCAATTCCTGATCTATGGTGGCCTTAAGGTCAACCTATCACTTGGCTTTTCCTCACAACCTATAAATAAGCCCCGAGTAGTGCCACACAAGGATATTTTGTGCTTCATAGCAAGCCGATTCTGCTGTGGTTAAGTTATCACTGATACTGGAGTCCTGAGCATATTTAATATCACTCCTCTCTTCATTAGTACATGAGCCGTGAGGAGAGGTGAGTAAGAAATAAAATTGTTATTATTATTTGTAGCTGCTGCTGTTTCTGTTGTTGTTGTAGTAGTAGTAGTAATGATTTGCCAGTTCATGCTTCTATTACCTTCCAACCCCTGAAATAACGAGACAGACAATAGTATTTGGATTACATTTGGGCAACCTTTATTTAAAAGTTACCGATTTAAGTTTAACCTCACTAAACTCAGGTGTCAAGGGAACGCCGCCTAGCCGAAGTAGCGTCCGCGAGCCAACGACCCCTCGGCTACACTGGGAAACTCCCCTGAGTCTCCTATAACACAAAACTGGGCAACCTCTCAAGGAAAACACTAAAAAACCTCTCAGAAAATACTTAACCGGACTCTCAAAATTTCTGGACCAATGGTATCCCCCTTCAACAGCCGTCCAGGTAAGTGTATTTGTGCACTGGCCCAACCAACTTTGAAGAGTGCATGAAAGTGTATGGATCAATTGGATTTCCTTAAACTATTTACGCTGTCCTATTTATATAACCGCCATCCCAGAAAGTCCCAATAACACTACATGGTAGGCAAAAAACCCCCAAAAACCTAGAACATAGAAGGGGAAAAATCCCTACCCGGCCCCCTAAGGCAACCACTACACTGTCACTGGGCGGGAGTGGTGGGTCAACACCTCAAATGGGAATGAAGGAGGAGGCTGCCCCAACACCATAGGCAGCCTCCACCCATTCCCCAGAAGGTTCCATCCAGGGAACCAACCGCCTCCCTTCATGGGAGGAGGTAATAACCTTTCCCTGCCCACTGCATACGCAGGGAAAGGGCATTCCTTAACTTTAAAAAAAATAGTGGAATTTCACAATTCTGGCATTTAAATCAACCAAACATTTAAAAAGGCAAATCCCACCCCCTGACATCACTTTACTGTTGGCATGCTGATACAAAATCAGGGAAGACCCATCATGTCAAATAATGTGATGGGAATACTGCAGAATTGGGCACTATTGACTAGGCATGGTTTCGAACCCAAAAATGGCGATTCTAAATTCAAATGGGGGGGGGGGGGATTTTTTTGATTAGTAGAAGAAAGACTTACAAAAAAAATTCCAAAAATTTCTAAAATGTAACTTAATTACTAACGAAATTCGTTAGTAGTTCGTATGCCAGCGCATGTGGATTCCAGATGGTTTTGGCCTACTGAAGAGGCCTGAGGCTGTGAGGAATGATGGGAGTTGAAGTCCAAAACACCTGGAGGGCTGAAGTTGGCCCGTCATGAAGCCTCTTCAAGGCTTTAGATCCTGGCAGGCAGAAGGGGCAGGGAGAGCCGTCCTCTCTCCTGCCCTGCCAGGATCTAAAGCATCAAAGAGTATTGGGGTGAGAAACCAACCTAATGTATAATAGAATGAATGCTACTGTAAGTGCCTAATATTATAAGTAATCCAACTGGTCATATACCTACATTCCATGCACATGCAATAATACAGCAGTAATAACAATGGGTATAAGAAGAGGTAAAATTCAAAGACTGTGGTCCCTCCTCAAGCTGTGAAAACTGCAAAAGGCTCTTCTCTATGAGTCCGGGAAAAGCCAAAAGCCGGGCACAGCGTTTGCTGCCTGGGTGCACACACATACATATTCTTTGGGGGGGGGGGGATTTGCTGCAGAATCTTCTCTATGAGCCCGGGATTCTGCAGCAAATCCCCCAAAGAATATGTATGTGTGTGCACCCAGGCAGCAAACGCTGTGCCCGGGTTTTGGCTTTTCCCGGGCTCATAGAGAAGAGCCTTTTGCAGATTAAGGAGGGACCACAGTCAGAATACTTCGGTTTGAATTTTACCTCTTCTTACACCCATTGTTATTACTGCTGTATTATTGCATGTGCATGGAATGTAGGTATGACCAGTTGGATTACTTATAATATTAGGCACTTACAGTAGCATTCATTCTATTATACATTAGGTTGGTTTCTCACCCCAATACTCTTTGATGCTTTAGATCCTGGCAGGCAGGAGAGGCAGGGAAGCCTGGAAAAATGTAAACAGAGAGGTTGACTCAGAAGTAAATCCACAAGGAGGGCACTTCATCCAAAGTGCCCTCCTTGCAGATTTACTTCTGAGTAATCCTCTCTGTTTACATTTTTTCCAGGCTTCCAGCCGAAAGAAGGAGCGAGTTTAGGGCTTGCCTTGCCATAATACTTATTGGCAAGGGAGGCGGGAGGGTGGTGAGAGAGAAGGAGGTGCCCCCTTACAACCTAATAACGACACTTAAGAAAATCCTGGCCCCCGAAGTTCTATAAAGAAAGTCCACTTCCTGGTTGGCGTTCCAGGTGCGGAAATACTCAATAGTAGCATTTCTTACAAATTTCTTATGAATCATTTCATTTTCATAACTTTTTTCTCATGCCTACTATTGACACGTTTTATGCATTAATTGCTAGGAATGGGAGAATCGCAGAATGGAGATCAAATGGCAATGGGATGCACATGCCGTTATGTGATAGGAACTGTCACCAAAGGTGATGGTCTAGCTAAATGGCAGTTTGCCTGCCTCGTGTGATAAAGTCCACAGAGTGAATCCATTGCGTTGTTCACATCAGAACCGGCAGCCTTCAGTGTGAGCTACCAACAAGAAGGCAAGTTTGAAAACTCTTTCAAGCTAACTATAATAAGAATAATTATATTTATTTATTTAAAATGTTTAAAAGCCATGTTTTGGGGTTGGAAAATTAGGTATTTACCAGAAACATTGCCCAGGGGACGTCCAACTGCATTTACTCAGTCTCTGAACAGAGGTGGAGTGGGCAGATCAAAAGACAACCTGGCAAAATGGCACTCCCTAGCAGGATACTCCTCCTTGTGTGACTGTGGAGCAGAACAAACAACTCTGCATCTGTATCCTTGCCCACAATGCCCTGCCTCATGCGCAGAGGAAGAACTGTTTAAAGCAGGGGTGCTCAGAACGGTGATCGCGATCACCAGGGTGATCTCCGGGCCTCATCCTGGTGATCTTCAGGCCCCTGACCAGGTTTTTTGCTGTTGGTCCTCTTCACGCGCCCCTGCACGCTGCAAAGAAGTCCTCCGTCGTTGCTCCTCCCGCTCCTGCTCGCGCCACCTCCAAAAGCTCCAGAGTCCAAGAGGCAGAATGGGCCCCCTCTTTTGGATTCCTCCTCCTCCCTCCGTCCTTCTCCAGCCACTCAGAGTCGTAGAGACCAAAGGGAGCGGGCCTGGATGACACGATGCATGGCTGGCCCCACGCGCATGCGCAGAAGCGCCCATTTTGCCCCTTGGACTTCTCGTGACCTCTTGGAGGCGGCACGCATGCTGGCGGCATGGAAATAGGAGCAACGACGGAGGAGGAGGAGGAGGATGCTTTGGGGTCATTTCCTTACCGCATCTCAAAGGTCGGTCTTTTTACTTTGGGGTGGGTGCTTGATTGTTCTGTGGCATGTCTCTTTGTTTATTTTTAATGTTTAAAAATGGCCTTTTAGGTCCAAAGCCTCTCTGCTTGCTTTGTTCCTTGAGAAATATATGTTGGGGAATATGGAAATGTGGGAGAAATGGGGTGGTTGGATGTATTTTTGCATGCCTCTTTGCTTTCCTTGCTGAGTATTAAATGGCCTTGCAGTTCAAAAGACTCTCTTCTTACTTTCTGGCTGATAATATGTGTGGTAATATGGCAGTGTGGGAGAAATGGGGTGGTTGGATGTATTTTTGCATGCCTCTTTGCTTTCCTTGCTGAGTATTAAATGGCCTTGCAGTTCAAAAGCCTCTCTTCTTACTTTCTGGCTGATAATATGTGTGGTAATATGGCAGTGTGGGAGAAATGGGGTGGTTGGATGTATTTTTATGCTCTGTTTTATATTGTTGTTATTAAATTGAAATGTTGATGTCTTATAACTTCATTTTATGTAAACTGCCCCGAGCCTGCTGGAAGGAGCGGTACATAAAAATGAATAATAAATATAAATAAATAAATAAGAAAATAGTTATACGTTTTACATTTCTGGGTAGGTGATCTTTGGGACTTGGTTTTTTAATCAGTAACTCCCATGCTGAAAAAGTGTGAGCACCCCTGGTTCAAAGCAACAGACAATGTGGTCGCTGTTGCCCGTTTTTGCTCAAAAAATATGTAACCGCTTGTGCTCCCTCTATTTTGATCGCTTGTATACTTATTTATGCAATGCTTTTGACACAAAATAAATAAATACGTATTTATACTCTGCTTTATCTCCCCAAAGGGGACTCACACACACTTTGGTGGCTGGATTAATTGGAGAACCGAAATAGGTTCTTCTTTGCCATCTTTGTTTTATGGGATGGTAAATATCTCAGTTGGTAAGATTAGTCCCGCCTCATTTCCTTTTCTTCACAAATGGCTGGAGTTGAATTTCATGCTGGGCAAAGTGAATCCCAAATGTCGCCTGCAACTCCAAGCACATTTACCAGGAGATCTGTCAACGAAAGACCGACTTCTTTCTGAGCACAGATAGGCGAATCTCTCTTTTTCACTCCCTCCCAACTTTGGTTCCTAAATATATTTCAAGTTGTGCCCATCCTATTTGTGAAGAAATCTACATTTTAGCAAATTCTGTTTAAATAAACTGATGCTGCATCCAACTACACTGGCCAGATTCCCAGAACAGAGAGAAATGTAATGTGTCTTCCAGCCGCATAGCACTGAAATAAAGGATAGATAAAGCACAGCCCTGGGGTTAGATGTGTCCGTGTGGCTATATTTTATTTATTTATTATTTATTATTTAGATTTGTATAACATCCTTTCCACCTTGGCTCAGGACGGTTTACAGCATATCGAACTATAATGAGAAGCATAAAACAGTAAAATCAGACAATTGAACAATATTCCGCTAAAACCAGGAGGTTAAAGGCTAAATGCCTGCCGGAACAACACCGTTTTGCAAGCTCTCCAGAAGGCCGGCAGCTCGCTAATTTCACATACTTCAGGTGGTAAATTATTCCATAGATATGGTGCTGCCACGGAGAAGGCTCTCTGCCTGGTTGACGACAAGTGGATGGTTCGCAGGGAGGGGATCTGCAAGAGGTTGAGATCCTCAAAGTGAAGCGAACTCTGGGGAACATATGGGAGTATACGGTCCCTCAAGTACACTGGCCCCAGACCATGCAAGGCCTTAAAGGTCAAAACCAACACTTTTCAAGATGATCCGGTGCTCGATTGGTAACCAGTGCAGCCGCTGCAGAGTTGGAGTGATATGAGCTCTGGCCGGCACTCCGGCCAAGAGTCTCGCTGCCGCGTTCTGCACCAGTTTGAGCTTCTGGATGACCGACAAAGGAAGACCAATGTAAAGGGCATTACAGTAGTCTAACCTCGAGATGACCGTCGTTTGGATTACCGTGGCTAGGTCATTTCTGGAGAGATAGGGCACCAGCCGCCTAGCCTGCTGCAGATGGTAAAAAGCAGATCTGCTGACAGCGGAGACCTGAGCCTCCATTGTCAGCAGCGGGTCCAACTGGACCCCCAGACTCTTTACTAAAGACGATGGGCATAATGCCTTGCCATCCAGGGTGCACCCACCCGGTTGACCCAACCAAAGGATCTCCGTCTTCGATGGATTCACTCTCAACCGACTGGCTTGTAGCCAACCAGTCACAGCTTCAAGGCATTGTTGGAAACAATTGGGTACAGAGTCCGGTCGGCCGTCCATCCTCAGCACCAGCTGGGTGCCATCTGCGTACTGATAACACCCCAGACCAAAACACTCCACACCAACTTGGCAAGTGGTCGCATGTAGATGTTAAACAATGCACCCTTGACTCCTATGAACTCTTTGGACCACTATTTTCCTGTAATTTTTCCCCAAAAAGCAAAGGATTGCAAGCTTCCCTCTTATCATATGTTTGCAGATAAGGGTATAATACTAAAAAAATGATTGAAATTTCAAGTTTCTCTGTAAATGCGTACTCACAAAATGTGGCTGTAGTGTCAATCCTTGAAAATATTATTATTCTCAACTGCAATGCTCTCGATCCAACAGTCACCAGCTTATATTTACAAAGGGAAAACAATGAAATTATAAGAAACAACAGGTACCCTAGAGCAGGGGTGCTCAGAACGGTGATCGCGATCACCAGGGTGATCTTCGGGCCTCATCCTGGTGATCTTCAGGCCCCTGACCAGGTTTTTTGCTGTTGATCCTCTTCACGCGCCCCTGCACGCTGCAAAGAAGTCCTCCGTCGTTGCTCCTCCCCGCTCCCTGCTCGCGCGCCGCCTCCAAAAGCTCCAGAGTCCAAGAGGCAGAATGGGCCCCCTCTTTTGGAGTCCTCCTCCTCCCTCCGTCCTTCTCCAGCCACTCAGAGTTGTAGGAGACCAAAGGGGGCGGGCCTGGATGACGCAATGCATGGCTGACCCCGCCCATTGCCCATTTTGCCTCTCGGACTTCTCGTGAGCTCTTGGAGGCAGCACGCATGCTGGCGGCGTGGAAATAGGAGCAACAACGGGGGACAAGAAGAAGGACGCTTTGGGGTAATTTCCTTACCGCATCTCAAAGGTCGGTCTTTTTACTTTGGGGTGGGTGCTTGATTGTTCTGTGGCATGTCTCTTTGTTTATTTTTAATGTTTAAAAATGGCCTTTTAGCTCCAAAGCCTCTCTGCTTGCTTTGTTCCTTGAGAAATATATGTTGGGGAACATGGAAATGTGGGAGAAATGGGGTGGTTGGATGTATTTTTGCATGCCTCTTTGCTTTCCTTGCTGAGTATTAAATGGCCTTGCAGTTCAAAAGCCTCTCTTCTTACTTTCTGGCTGATAATATGTGTGGTAATATGGCAGTGTGGGAGAAATGGGGTGGTTGGATGTATTTTTGCATGCCTCTTTGCTTTCCTTGCTGAGTATTAAATGGCCTTGCAGTTCAAAAGCCTCTCTTCTTACTTTCTGGCTGATAATATGTGTGGTAATATGGCAGTGTGGGAGAAATGGGGTGGTTGGATGTATTTTTGCATGCCTCTTTGCTTTCCTTGCTGAGTATTAAATGGCCTTGCAGTTCAAAAGCCCTATTCTTACTTTCTGGCTGATAATATGTGTGGCAATATGGCAGTGTGGGAGAAATGGGGTGGTTGGATGTATTTTTGCATGCCTCTTTGCTTTCCTTGCTGAGTATTAAATGGCCTTGCAGTTCAAAAGCCTCTCTTCTTACTTTCTGGCTGATAATATGTGTGGCAATATGGCAGTGTGGGAGAAATGGGGTGGTTGGATGTATTTTTGCATGCCTCTTTGCTTTCCTTGCTGAGTATTAAATGGCCTTGCAGTTCAAAAGCCTCTTTCTTACTTTCTGGCTGATAATATGTGTGGTAATATGGCAGTGTGGGAGAAATGGGGTGGTTGGATGTATTTTTGCATGCCTCTTTGCTTTCCTTGCTGAGTATTAAATGGCCTTGCAGTTCAAAAGCCTCTCTTCTTACTTTCTGGCTGATAATATGTGTGGTAATATGGCAGTGTGGGAGAAATGGGGTGGTTGGATGTATTTTTGCATGCCTCTTTGCTTTCCTTGCTGAGTATTAAATGGCCTTGCAGTTCAAAAGCCTCTCTTCTTACTTTCTGGCTGATAATATGTGTGGTAATATGGCAGTGTGGGAGAAATGGGGTGGTTGGATGTATTTTTGCATGCCTCTTTGCTTTCCTTGCTGAGTATTAAATGGCCTTGCCGTTCAAAAGCCTCTCTTCTTACTTTCTGGCTGATAATATGTGTGGTAATATGGCAGTGTGGGAGAAATGGGGTGGTTGGATGTATTTTTGCATGCCTCTTTGCTTTCCTTGCTGAGTATTAAATGGCCTTGCCATTCAAAAGCCTCTCTTCTTACTTTCTGGCTGATAATATGTGTGGTAATATGGCAGTGTGGGGGTAAATGGGGTGGTTGGATGTATTTTTGCATGCCTCTTTGCTTTCCTTGCTGAGTATTAAATGGCCTTGCCGTTCAAAAGCCTCTCTTCTTACTTTCTGGCTGATAATATGTGTGGTAATATGGCAGTGTGGGAGAAATGGGGTGGTTGGATGTATTTTTATGCTCTGTTTTATATTGTTGTTATTAAATTGAAATGTTGACGTTTTATAACTTCATTTTATGTAAACTGCCCCGAGCCTGCTGGAAGGAGCGGTACATAAAAATGAATAATAAATATAAATAAATAAATAAGAAAATAGTTATACGTTTTACATTTCTGGGTAGGTTATCTTTGGGACTTGGTTTTTTTAATCAGTAGCTCCCATGCTGAAAAAGTGTGAGCACCCCTGCCCTAGAGAATGAATTGAAGACGAGTCAAGGGAAGTGGTTATATTCTACCGGGATGACTCGAACTTTAAGAGGTGGTTCTCCCTTAAGGTTTCCTCTGTTGCTTAGGGTTGTGTTTGCACGAGAGTGCAACGGACGGCTTTGGCTGCTGGTGAGTGGAGTTCCCCAGGCCGCCAACACTGGAGTGTATGGGAAATCTCAACAAATGTTCTGGAGTGTTTTATGTGATTCTAATCCCCAAGCGACATTGCCATCCATATTATGCTACGGGAAATGGAACGGGCTGGAGGATCGAATATCCTGTGTGAGGGATTAGAGGCACAAAAAAAGAGAGACTGTGGTGACAATACAAAGGCTTCCGCTCAGACTTTAGCCAAACACTACCATTTCTAAAGGAGGGGAGGTGAAGCATCTCATTTTAAAAAGTTTTTGTTTCCAAAGGTTTGTCCCCCTCTTCCTCTCCCATGGAACCCAAGTTGGGAAACTGCGCACCACAATGACCCCTTCTGGTGGGACCCAAGAGGGAGGTCAAAACGTCAACTTCAAGGACTCACCAAAACCAAGGCTGCATCTACGATAGGCATGGGCAAACTTGAGCCCCCAGATGTTCTGGACTTCAACTCCCACAATTCCTAACAGCCTCAGGCCCCTTCCTTCAGTTTTCCCACGCTTGTTTTAGGGTCCTTAAAGTGGTGAGCCTCCTTCCAACATTGTGATTCTGGATAGAAAACAAACAACAACATAACATAACACTGTTTGAGTCCACAGTGCTCTCTGGGTGTAGGTGAACTACAACTTCCAAACTCAAGGTCCATTCCCAAGCAAACCCTTTCAGTACTTTCTGTTGGTAATGAGAGTTCAATATGCCGAGTTTGGTTCAATTCCATTGTTGCAAGAGTTCAGGATGCTCTTTGATTGTGTGTTAACTATAAATCCCAGAAACTGTAACTCCCAAATGTCAAGGTCTATCTTCCCCAAATGCCATCTGTGTTCACATTTGGGCATATTGAGTATTCATGCCAAGTTTGATCCTGATCCAACATTGTTTGAGTCCACAGTGCTCTCTGGATATAGGTGAACTACAACTCCAAAACTCAAGGTCAATGCCCACCAAACTCATAGTATTTTCTCTTGGTTATGGGAGTTCTGTGTGGGAAGTTTGTGTCTTTCTGCCATTCCTGCCAGGATATCTATGTTGTGTTCATCGAAACAGGCCCAGGTTTCACACTGAGTGTATAAATACATTTAAAAACATATTAACTATATGTATTACTGTGTTAGAGTGTCATTTTGTGTCATTTTGGTTGGTGGTGTGCCCCAGGATTTTGTAAATGTAAAACATGTGCCGCGGCTCAAAAAAGGTTGAAAAACACTGTTCCAGAGCACTTCAGCTGAAAAAGTCAAAGTAGCCCCTCTCTTTCTCAGGCCCCTTCCACACAGTTGTATGAAATCAACATTGAACTGGATTATATGGCAGTGTGGACTCAGATAATCCAATTCAAAGCCAATATTGTGGATTATCTACCTTGATATTCCGTGTGCAAGGACCCTCGGAAAGCAGAGACGTTCTTCTCCTCCCTGCTTCTTTTTGGACAAGTTTTAAGATAAGACAGATATGCCTGACATGGTGATGGCACCAACGAAGAGATGCCAGCCAAGAGCATATTTTCCCAAGTGCGAGCAAGCGAAGTTACAACATCCCAAGTTATCCATTAACTCTGCGAGAAAGTGCCGAGAGGGAAGGGAGGAGAGCATACCCTTCAACGCTTGCATGTATAGCATTCTTGTCAACTGCAGTTTCCTGCTTCTTCATTTCTTCAGCTTTCTAATCCTTTAAGTCAGTGGAATCAGAATGAGTGACCATAAAATGTGTTTTATTTCCCTTTCAAGGGAATTCCCAGGACATTCCGGCAAATTGGTTCTTGCACAGAAAGTCTCCAGTGGCGTTTCCATAAGCATTTGATTTCCTCAAAGCGAACTGAAGGCAATGAACAAAGAGGTAGACAAAAGTAACTAAGAAATAGAGGGGTTTGCAACATCAATGATTCCCAAACTCCGGTCCTCTTGGAGTTTGGGACGTCAACTCCTAGACACCTTGGCCATTTTGACCAGTGGTCAGACATCTTGTGAACCAAAATTCAAAACATCTGGAAGACGTGAGATTGAGAATCATTATTTGATTGGATGAATTGATATAACTTTATGTCTAGACCAGGGCCTGCCCAATAGGCGGCCCACGACCCGACACGGCCCACCAGCCCCTTGGATGCGGCCTGCCTACGCAGGCCCGGATTAAGGTGTTTTGCTGCCCTAGGCCACACTTGGGAAGCAGCACCCCCGGGGGGCGGGGCTTCCTCCCTCCTTCTCTCCATGACCGGTCACGGAGAGAAGCAGAAAGGGTCGCCGCGCCTCCGGAGCGATGCTGGGCATGCGCAGCAGAGCCCGGGGGCGGGGCGTCCCTTCCTGCTTCTCTCCGTGACTGATCACGGAGAGTCGCAGAAAGGGACGACCCACGCCCAGAGCGATGCTGGGCATGTGCAGCAGAGCCCGGGGGCGGGGCGTCCCTTCCTGCTTCTCTCCGTGACTGGTCACAGAGAGAAGCGGAAAGGGATGCCCTGCCCCTAGAGCAATGCTGGGCATGTGCAGCAGAGCCTGGGGGTGGGGCATCACTTCCTGCTTCTCTCCGTGACTGATCACGGAGAGAAGCGGAAAGGACGCCCTGCCCCTAGAGTGATGCTGGGCATGTGCAGCAGAGCCTGGGGCGGGGCGTCCCTTGCTGCTTCTCTCCATGACTGGTCACAGAGAGAAGCGGAAAGGGACGCCCCGCCCCCAGAGCGATGCTGGGCATGTGCAGCAGAGCCCGGGGGTGGGGCATCCCTTCCTGCTTCTCTCCGTGACTGATCACGGACAGTCACAGAAAGGGACGACCCACGTCCAGAGCGATGCTGGGCATGTGCAGCAGAGCCCGGGGGCGGGGCGTCCCGTCCTGCTTCTCTCCATGATCAGTCACAGAGAGAAGCAGAAAGGGACGCCCTGCCCCCAGAGCGATGCTGGGCATGCACAGCAGAGCCCGGGGGCGGGGCATCCCTTCCTGCTTCTCTCCATGACTGATCACGGAGAGAAGTAGAAAGGGACGCCCCGTCCCCGGAGCGATGCTAGGCATGCTTCCCTTCCTCCTCCTCGTCACCGCAACTGCCTTCCTGGTTCGGCGACGAGGAGGAAGAGGAAGGGAAGCTCCCATGGGGCATGCCCAGCAGGGCCCCGTGGGCGGAGCTTCTCCTCCTTGTCGCCGAACCAGGAGGGATTGGAAGGAGGGCGCAAGGAACCTTTTCACACTGCAGCCCCCCAGGTGATCAGTGACCAGAATTCCGGCCCTTGCGCTGGTAGAAGTCGGACAGCCCTGGTCTAGACCATATTTAGGGGACTCTGAGCTCTTCAGAATCAAAAGTTTCTAGTCCACATGAGCACCAGGGAAATGTGAGTGGCTTGCTTTACAAGGGCGGGTCAATAAGTCCATGACTTTTCGAATTTCCCGCCTCTTAACTGAAAGGGCAACACTGCTCTTTTCAACAGGCATCTGTCAGTTGACTCCTGTCGAAATTTGAACAAGCTGCGTCATTTAGTTTGTGTTTGACAGCCTTTGATAGCAGACTACCACATGGAAAAAAATGGAAAAAAAGTGAATTTTGTGGGCTCATTCAGCATTATTTTTTGCGGGGAAAAAACCATCACTCAAACCAAGGCTGAGCTTGATAAATACTATGGGGACTCTGCACCACCAATTTCAATGGTAAAAAGTGGTTTACTGAATTTCGTTGTGGCCGTACAAGCACGGAAGATGCCAAACGTTCTGGACGCCCAATTGAGGTCTCTACCCGGAAACAATTGAAAAACTTCATGATATGGTGTTGGCCGATCGAAGATTGAAAGTGCAAGAGATTGTGGAAGCCATAGGCATCTCACGTGGCTCAGTTGTTTCAATTTTAAATGATCACTTGGGTATGAGAAAGCTTTCCGCAAGATGGATGCTGCGTTTGCTCACATTTGACCAGAAACGCAATCATGTGACAATTTCGCAGGAGTTTCAAAACTCGCTTCAGATGTAGGGGGCACTGGTGCCTTATATCTGATAGATTTCCGAAGTTTTCAGCAGTTTTTTCGAAATTGATTAGGATGTACTGCCGAAATTCGGAATGGCTTCGTTAATGGTGTCCGCAATTGCACAATGTGCAGAAACCTGCAGAAGGGACAGTCAAAACTTGGGGGATTCCCTTTCCCTCCATTTTTAACCGCTACTAAAGACAAAACTAGCCACACTGGTACAAAATACTGAACACATTTAACACATTAATAAACATTTAAAACATTTTAAACGCAATGGGACAAAAATAGAGAAGGCTGGAAATGACAAATGAGCCATATCCGAATATGGCGACAGAGACTTCGAAATGGTGAATCTACTTCCTGATTCCTTAACTCTTTTTGGAAAACATCCGATTTACATCCGAATTTAGGATATATCCGGCATTCGAAAACAGGCCTACTGCTTACTCGCAAACATCAAGAAATTACATATATTAGAAACCAACATTACCTTCCAACCCCCGAAATAACGAGACAGACAACAGTAATTGGATCAAATTTGGGCAACCTTTATTTAAAAGTTACCTATTTAAGTTTAACTTCACTAAACTCAGGTGTCAAGGGAACAAGGTGTGGCCTAGCCGAGGTAGCGTCCGCGAGCGAACAACCCCTCGGCTACACTGGGAAACTCCCCTGAATCCCCTATAACACAAAACTGGGCAACCTCTCAAAGAAACACAAGAAAACCTCTCTGAAAATACTTAGCCGGACTCTCAAAAATTCTGGACCAATGGCATCCCCCTCACCCTTCAACAGCCATCCAGGTGCACTGGCCCAACCAACTTTGAGGAGTGCATGAGTGAATATGGATTACCCTAAACTATTTACGCTGTCCTATTTATAGGACTGCCATCCCAGCTAGCCCCTAATAACAGTATAGGGTAGGTAACAACCCCCCCCCAAGAACGTGGAAGGGGGAAAAAATCCTACCCACCCCCCTCATGGTGACCACTATACTGTCAACTGGGCGGGAGCGGTGAGTCAACACCTCAAATGGGAATGAAGCAGGAGGCTGCCCCAATACCATAGGCAGCCTCCGCCCACTCCCCAGAAGGTTCCATCCAGGGAACCAATCACCTCCCTTCATGGGAGGAGGTAATAATCTTTCCCCACCCACTGCGTAGGCAGGGAAAGGGCATTTTCTCATTACTTTATTTTCCAGATCACCAGACTGGGCTACAGTAACACTTGGCAGGGAACTGCTAGTAAACTAAAGTAAGTGGGAGTGGTTACTCTTGAGAAACCGGGCACCTGCCTGTAAGGCTCCGCATTAGTAGATGCGTTGCGTATCAGTGACGGCTTTTAACTATATAATATATATATAATAGCATGTATAAATATAACAGCAAATTCTCCGAAGAGACACCGCAAAGGAAAAATAGTTTTGTAGTTACATACCTTATAATCATCAAGTATAAATCATGAAGAGGCAAGTGCCTTCTGTGGTCAAATCATGGACAATGAGTAAGAAACAGTGCGACCTTATAAACAATAGCAAACAAGGTCTAAATAAGGTATGTAACTACAAAACTATTCTTCCTTTGTGGTGTCTCTTCGGAGAATTTGCTATTATATTTATACATGCTATTTTATATATTATATAGATAAAAGCGCATCACTGATACGCAATGCATCTACTAACACCGAGCCTTACAGGCTGGTTCCCGGTCTCGGAAGAAGCTCAGGAGAGCGGAACGATTCAGCGCGGGTATTCATACAATCGTCGACCGCACAGAGCACCTATTGGACTATTTGGGACTATTTTGGACTATTTCATGGACTGTATATGGACTGTGTGATTTACTGAATGGACTGAAGTGGAGTTTGTGCTCTCTTATGGGACTTTCATTATGGAAATGATTTGGGAGTGATCCCCAAACTGTTTGGAACTTCAAGGCGTGAATTACCATTATTGTGCTGAACGTTATATATACTACTAGCTGTACGCGGCACGCGCTGCTGTGCCCTATTTAGGAGATGCGAGAAAGTCTGAGTATGTAAGGGTTGGAATTGTTGTTACTTATGGTCTTGGTGGGGTCATGGCTGTGTTGTTGTGGGTTGTTCTGGTGGGTGGGTTGTTGATGTCCTGTGGAGTTGTCGGTGGTTGGTGTTGCTGGCGTTCTGCTGAGCTTGTGGATATACAATGTTTTTGTCTTTCCATCTGCTGTGTTGATGGAAAGGTTCTGTGGTTTCCCAACTCTGGATTTGAAAAAAGAAACTGTGTTTCTGTTCTGGCTGCCTTTTTTGTTTGATGTATGTAGCGTTGCGAGTGTGTCGTCCGATGGTGTTCTTTTTAGAAGGCATGGCTTGTCTTTTGGGTCAGTTTCTGCCTGTGTGGAAGGAAGGAATGGCATACAAATGGGTTGAGCAGTAGATGCAAGGTTGTGTTATGTGTGTATTGTGTTGTGTGTAGGTATTACTTTTTTGGTGAGTTAGTGGGTATGTGGTGGAATTGTGGGTGGTAGTATGTTGTGGAATGCTTGTGTGGGTGGGGTGTTTTGGGTGTTTGTGTGTGTTTGTAGAGTATCAGTGCAGTGTTGTGTTGTGGTTGGAGTATAGGTGGAGTTGGTTTTTGTTTGTGGTGGTGGTAGGTGTTGTGTGTGCGGGGTCCCGTAAGGTTGGGGGGATGGGTTGTGATAGGAAGTTGTGTTGTGTTGTGTGGGTAGGAATTGCTGGAGAATTGCTCCCTCATAGAGTTTGATTTTGTCAGTTTAACCCTCAAACACCAACTGACTGAACTCAAATCACTCAGCATTCTATCCTAGCCTTGGCTGGCTGTGGCCAGCATTACTATGGTTACTCAGCCTCCCTGCATTTTGTGTGGGCCGATGTTAGCCAATGGGTTTCGCTGGCTGCCGCAAAAGATGCTGGGAAATGTAGGGTTTTTTTGTATCGTTGTTTTGGGGGCCTTCTAGGTTTTGGGGGGAAGTTTCTTTGCTACAAACCTTCCTTGCCTGAGGCCTATTTGTGTTGGCAAGTTTGGTGTCTCTGCCTTGGAAGGTTTCTCTGTCTCTGTCAGTCGTTCGATGACGGGACCTCCTTTATATAATAGATATTTGTGTTGAACTACTTACATTGTGTTGAACGAATTATAGCCAAATATTTACATTGTGTTGAATGAACTATAGCCATATATTGGGCTTAATGTGATACCACATTCACTAATACAATTGTGTTGAACCCTTATGGTATAGTGATACATACTCCTTTGGTTGATTCCAGGGAACCGCTAGTAACCATGTAAACAGCATGAATGAACCCGCAACCCCAGCCAACCCCCTAAAAAAACCGCCTTCCTTTCCCATCTTCTTCGGGAAAGGAAACTTCAACGCGCAGTGTCAGAATGAAGAAAATGAGTTTATTAAGTTGACTTTAGCAAACGACTTGGGGATCGGCGCGAAGCTCCTTGAGCTATGTCAACATTTTCTTGAAAGATATCAGAGATTATTTGATGTTTACTTTTTTTAAGTACGGTATTTGTAAGTTTGGAAGAAAAATGCCAAGGAGCATTTTATTACATTTTAAAATGTAATTCCTGATCCCAAGGTGCTGTCTATATAAATCTCGACAAACCTACGGAAATCACTATCTATATTAGATCAGCAAATCCTCCCAGGCCTGGCGCTGGGCAGTGTGTTAAGAATAAGAGGCAGAAGTGAAATTCCTTGGTAATAAAACTTCTGAGCCTTGACAAGTGTAAGGGAATGCCATTTCATGCAATGATGCCTGGACTTTCATATCGCACCATTCTTTATTCTATCTGCTCGCTTCTTCTGCCTCTTAACCTTCAGATCTTAACTGCGCAGCGCACTGAGAGCTCGGGGAAAGAAAACGATGCTTTAGAAAGGAGATGTCACAAAAACAGACTTGTGGTGTGCATGACGTGGTTGTGATATTGGCCCTCCAAGGTACAAGGATCATGGGAAGGGCAAACGATGGCTGAGAAGGAGAAAGGAAGAGGCCATGGAATTGGTCTTTTGTGGGTATAAGGTGGGTTGCTATATTGATCCTCAAAGATGCAAACCTTCACTCACACAGCTATCTTGTATAGGGAGGTGGCCTTTGTGTGTGCATGACACACACTTTAGAGCAGTGTTTTCCAATGTTTTTTGAGCCACGGCACACTTTTTACATTTACCAAATCCTGGGGCACACCACCAACCAAAATGATACAGAATGAGACTCTAGCACAGTAATACATACAGTTAATATGTTTTTAAATGTATTTATACACTCAGTGTGAAACCTGGGTCTGTTTCGATGAACACAACATAGATATCCTGGCAGGAATGGCGGAAAGACACAAACTTCCCACACAGAACTCCCATAACCAAGAGAAAATACTATGAGTTTGGTGGGCATTGACCTTGGGTTTTGGAGTTGTAGTTCACCTATATCCAGAGAGCACTGTGGACTCAAACAATGTTGGATCAGTACCAAACTTGGCATGAATACTCAATATGCCCAAATGTGAACACAGATGGAGTTTGGGGAAAATAGACCTTGACATTTGGGAGTTACAGTTTCTGGGATTTATAGTTAACACACAATCAAAGAGCATCCTGAACTCTTGCAACAATGGAATTGAACCAAACTTGGCATATTGATCTCTCATTACCAACAGAAAGTACTGAAAGGGTTTGCTTGGGAACTGACCTTGAGTTTGGAAGTTGTAGTTCACCTACACCCAGAGCGCACTGTGGACTGAAACTATGTCATGTTATGTTGTTGTTTGTTTTCTATCCAGAATCACAATGTTGGAAGGAGGCTCACCACTTTAAGGTCCCTAAAACAGGCCCTCTGGGTGCTCTGGACTTCAACTCCCACCATTCCTAACAGCCTGAGGCCCTTTCCTGCTTAAGTGGCTGAGGGGGGGGGAGGGCCTGAGGCTGCTAAGAATGGTGGGAGTTAGAGTCCAAAACACCTGGAAGGTCCAAGTTTGCTCATGCCAGCTTTTGACAGAAACCTCTTCCTCCCCCTTTGCACCCTTTTCCCCCCTCCTGCCGAACACTTACTTTGTACTCTACACTGCCGCTTCGGCCACCATTCGGCAGTGTGAGCGTGTTCAGGAGGGGAGGGGGGAGGGAGGAAGATGTGACCTGTGCAGGCGCTACTGCGCAGACTCGCCCCAGAGCAAAGCGAGTCAAAGCAAGCAGAGCAAGGCTGGGAAGAAGGGAGCCCGAGTGGAGAAGAAAAAGTGTTCGGCAGGAGGGGGAAGAAAGGGCATTGGAGGTTCCAATTTCCCACGGCACACCTGATGATCGCTCATGGCACACTAGTGTGCCACGGCACACTGGTTGGGAAACACTAACTTACTTATCACTAAGATTTTTGTTCAAGACGCCACAGCACACTGGTTGGGAAACACTGCTTCAGAGCATATGTCCAAAATAAGGCAGATGTTGACATTCACATCCAAATGCAGCTAATCCTAGTGGAGCTTCATCGCTCGAATCTGAAACTATTGCTCCCCACTTTTCAGATATATATGACTGACAGTCTGATGGCTATCTCTGCTCACTGGTATGGGACCATGTTTTTTTTTAGAGATTCAGGAAATGAATCTGGGTTTCTCAGTTTCATTTCATGTATGTATATTCATTTAAACACCCAAATCAAGCTTCCTCCGCAAAGATCCCAGGGAAGAGCACAAGACATAAACTTTCAGAAGGAATGTGTGCAATGCCTTTCAAAAGCAACACAAAGAACAGAGAGGCAACCAAGTGAAGTTGGCCCTTGATATTCATGGATTCTGTATTCACAACTTGAAAGTATTTTCAAAAGTGTCGATTTCAAATGTTGATCGTGTACACCAGTGCTGTCCAACTATCATATACAATGATATTTGAGTATTCATGGATTGTGACATCAATGTGAGTCCTGGAAGAAGAAGAAGAAGAAGAAGAAGAGCAACAACAACAACAACAACACAAGACAGTAAAGGTGGACCCAGTGGTGATCGGCACACTGGGTGCAGTGCCTAAAGACCTTGGTCTGCACTTAGAAACAATTGGCACTGACAAAATGATCATCTGTCAGCTGCAAAAGGCCAACCTACTCAGATCTGCACACATTATTCACCGATACTTAGGATGTGTCCACCGTGTGATCAAAAACAATGCAGGGCATGGGGTGATGGTTTCCCCCTGCCCCACATGGGGTCCCAATGGCTGCACCACATTCAGTTAATGTGATGAGGCCCTTTGTGGGCAAGTCACCTTCAATGACATTCTTCAACTGGGAAAACAGTTGAGAGCTTCTTGTGTTAACCAATCCAAACAAGTACAGAGTTGGGAATCATGTGGACCTCTAGATATCATTTGATTTCATCTCTCATTGGTCCTAAGTAGCATAATGAATGGTGAGAATCATCTATGTCAGGGCTGTCCAACTGCCGGCCCGGGGGGGGCGTACACGGCCCCCAGCCTGTTGGACACGGCCCCCGCTATGTCCCCGGCCGCCATTTAAATTTTTTTTTTCGCGTCAGAGGCCTGGCATGACACGCTGCCCTTGGCGCCACCCCCGCCCCGCCCCCACCCCGCCCCCACCCCGCCCCACGCGTGGCCCCCCCCCTGCTCACGGATCACCCACGGCCCCCGAGGTGATCAGTGACACTTCTTCCGGCCCTTGGGTCGGAAGAAGTTGGACAGCACTGACGTATCTGTTAGTCCTGTTTGATCAAGGAAAAGGTTGTTCAGATGTAGGGGGCACTGACTGTTCAAATCTAGATGCCTTCCGAAATTTTCCGAAAAAATTGTGGAAGTTTTACAATTTTTTGGGAAATTTCAGAATGGCTTTGTTAATGGCAGACACACATGGAAAATGGCCGAGGAGGAGGACATTGTACGGGAATCAGACCTGGAGGCTAGGGTGGAAGGGCCCTTAGCTCCGGTGGCGGATCCTTAAGAGCCGGATTGTTTTCTCGTCGCGCCTGACCCGGGTCGGGGTGCTGAGACAGAGACTTGCTGTCCATGGCCGATCGTGTACGGTGCTGATAAACTGTAAACTTGGCTGCCCTGCGCCGGCAGGATGTCCGTGGAATGACCAGACACGCCTGGATGTGATGGGAACTCTGGCCTGCCCTCAGGGGATCCGTCTCCGGCGCCGCGACTGCTTGGTGGAGACGAATCAGGAACTTGAGGGACTGGCCAAAAGGGCGGACAGCCTTGACCACGCCGAGAGGAGGCGGTCCTTCCTGTCTTCCCCTGATCTAGGCCGGAAGAGACGATTACACAGACACCGGAAGAGACGCCGGAAAAAGAGAACAAAGAAACTCATGACTTCCGGTCCGCCAACGGACCATCCGGAGACTACAGTCTCCCAAGAGGCAGGGGCTTCTAGGATGACGGGTTCCTTCTCGGTGAATTGTGACATTACTGAGGCCCTCCGAAGACATCAAACTGCCCCCGTAAATTCTGGGGTGAGCGCTGAAGACGGAGATGGCCTTGGAACAAATCTGGACAGTGCTTTGGGAAACAGTAAGCACAGGAAATTTAGATCTAGAACTTTCTGGGGTCTTGGCTTTGGGAGCTGGGCTAGTATCTAACTCCCATAGCCCTAAGGTTGGGGCTAAGAAGACCCTAGTTACCAAAGTTCCCTTAGCTGTGATCAATCCCTCCCTTGGGCCTCACAGTGGAAGTCCAGCTAGAGTTTGCTAGAAATAGCATAATTTGTCTGTTTGCGTTTAACTGTGACTGTTTTTGTTTTTAGTGTATTTTGTCTCTGTATTATGTTTACTCTTCAATTTTACTGTAAACCGCTCTGAGCCCTCGGGGAGTGGTGGTCTAGAAATTTGAAGTAATAATAATAATAATAATAATAATAATAATAATAATATTAATAATAATTAATAATAATGTGCAGTAAGAAACAGCACTGGTTAAACACCCAATTTGGACGTGGATGTGCTTCCTTCCATGTCTCACCCCAGGTCTAACATGAGGTAAGCACATCCGCATCCAAATTGGGTTAAATACCCAGTTTGAATACTGATGTGCTTCCCTTCGCATCAGAACTGGGGAAAGAGAGCCATGTGCGGCTCTCGCCCCAGGTCTAATGTGGAGGGAAGCACATCTGCATCCAAACGATTCCTTTCCAAAAATGGAGGCGGTGGCTTCGAAATGGGAAATGGGTTGCTTACATCGCCTCGAAACCACTTCAAAAGTGAATTTAATCCAAATTCATTGCGATCTTATGAGCATTCCTATGAACCTACCCAGGCCTAGTATCTGTAGGTCTTTGTCCTCAAAACACAAACAGCCTTATCACATTCCTGCGCGAACTGCACTGGCTTCCTATTGAATTCCGAGTCTCCTTCAAGGTGTTAGTCTTGACTTTTAAGGCCTTATATGGTTTGGTGTACCTGAAGGAGCGGCTTACCCCATACTTGCCCAGTAGATCACTGCGTTCAGAGGGGCTTAATCTATTGGAGGTCCCTAATATCAAGACCTATTGGTTGTCGAGTACGCGGCAGAGGGCGTTCACGGTGGCTGCGCCGTGCCTCTGGAATTCGCTGCTTGCGGAGACGCGAGCCCTACGGGGCTTGATGGCGTTTCGCAAGTCGGTAAAGACTTGGCTATTCAGGCAGGCATTTGGCTCCGACTGATGCCTGTCACAACCTGCCACCTTGCCGCATCTTGCCATCTGTATTATTGTCTGCTGGGATTCCCCATGGAATCAGGGGACAGGTCTTGTCCTGGATTGGAACCTGGCTAAACTTTAGGAAACAAAGGGTGGTAATAAATGGACACTTCTCTGGGTGGAAAGAGGTGAGAAGTGGCGTACCCCAAGGTTCAGTTTTAGGACCGTTACTTTTTAATTTATTTCTAAATGATCTGGATGTAGAAGTAAATTGTGAGGTAGCAAAGTTTGCAGAAGACACTAAACTGTTCAGGGTAGTTAAAAATGAAACTGACTGTAAAGAGCTCCAGAAAGATCTCTCGAAATTGAGTGAATGGGCAACAAAGTGGCAAATGCATTTTAACCTAAACAAGTGTAAAGTCATGCACATCGGGGCAAAGAACCCCAAATACACCTACAAATTGATGGGGTCAAAGCTTTCTGAGACAAACCAGGAAAGGGAGCTTGGGGTTTTGGTGGACAGCTCAATGAAGATGTCAACCCAGTGCGCAGCAGCAGCGAAAAAAGCAAATTCTATGCTTGGCATGATCAGGAAGGGAATCGAAAATAGGTCGGCAAATGTTGTATTGCCTCTCTACAAATCTATGGTGAGGCCACATCTGGAGTACTGTGTACAATTCTGGTCATCGCACCTCAAGAAGGATATAACGGAACTGGAAAAGGTACAAAGAAGGGCAACAAGAATGATCCAAGGGATGGAGCGGCTCCCTTACGAAACCAGGTTGCAACGCCTTGGTCTTTTCAGCCTTGAAAGACGGCGTTTAAGAGGTGACTTGATCAAAGTGTATAAAATCATGCATGGGATAGAAAAGGTGAATAAAGAAAAAATATGTTCTCTGTCACACAACACTAGGACTAGGGGGCACTCCCTGAAGCTCCAAGGTAGGAAAGTTAGGACAAATAAAGGGAAATATTTCTTCACCCAGAGGGTCATTGGGTTATGGAACTCACTTCCAGAGGAGGTTGTGACAGCGGTCAGTCTGGACAGCTTCAAGGCAGGATTAGACAGATTCATGGATACCAAGGGAATCAGTAGTTACTGAAATGGACATCCAAGGGCCACCTCTGTGTTGATGGAGGCAGGCAGGATTTTCCCGGGTACTGGTTGTGGGGGTCGGGAGCAGGTGAGGGTTTTGCCCTCCTTTCTGCTAGAGATCCCTGTGTACAACTGGTGGGCCACTGTGTGATACAGAATGCTGGACTTGATGGGCTGAGGCCCGATTCAGCATGGCTCTTCTTATGTTCTTATGTTCTAAGGCTGGGATCGGGGTTTGAACTTGGTTTTAAATGCTGTTTTATGTGTTTTATGTGTTTTTCTGGTTTTATCTTGTAAACCACTCTGGGCTCCAGAGAGAGCGGTATACCAAATCGAATAAATAAATAAATAAATAAATAAGTTCTGAAGTTCACTCTCTGGTCATCTCTATCCATATTTACATGCACATCTACAGATATATTTAGAGAGATAAGTGATAGATGATATAGATATAGGTGATATTGATCTATCCGAGCCCTTTAATGGTATACTCTGTAAAATACAACTTCATTCTCGTGGTTGATTCAAACTGGTGACCTTAGCGAAGTAGCCACGCGTGTTTATTGTTCAAAGACGGTGGGGAGAGAACACAGGGATCATCTATTGTTGGGATGAAAGACAGAGACAAAATCTCCAATCTGTAATGCAGATTTATTAACAGTCATTCACCGGTTTTCACGGAAATACTCTTCACATAACCTTGACTTTATTAAGTAGTCCTTAAGGTGCCTTTTGAAGACAGATAATGAGTTTGGGGAATAGGCTTATCTACATCAAGCTAATCTTTAACAGCTTGGAAAGGAACTTGGAGAAACTTCTTCCACTTCTAGTGTTATTCTACTCAGGCTTTCAAAATTTAAAAAAACCAAGAAAATCAAGCTTTCAGAAATAGAAACAAAAAATAACAACACAAGGTGAATATCTTGAATAAGAAAGAAAACTACTACGTTCTGTTCTGTTTTTAATGTTGACACTTGGGAGAATGGGGTGATGAAAAAGAAAAGATACAGAATTTGGAGGGTGTTAAGTATTCTGAAATCAGGGGTGGTAGGTACAAATACACTACATTAAACAAGAGTTTAGGAATTACTGGTTCTAAATGGCTTACTGTATAGATCAGGGGTGGGCAATTATTTTTTCCAAGGGGCCACACGAGAACCAAAAAATATTATGGGGGGCCGCACCTAAAGGCGGAACTACATTCTAATCTACATTATTTATTTATTTATTTATTTACTATATTTACTATATATTACACATCATTAATATCAACATATTAATATATCAAGAAATATTCATATATTATTAGTATTAATATAATAATTATTATATTATAGTATATATAGACATTATAATATATTGAAATTATAATATAATATAACATTATATTATTTATTATATTATTATATCATTATAATAAAATTATTCTATAATAATAATAATAAAAACCACTAAAATAAAATAAAATGAAATTCAAGAAGACAAGGTATGAACTAAGATAGAGGGTGACAACCTCAAGATAGGAAGGATGCCAAAGTGAAATGGCCCAATGTCCCCAGCCCAGAGGATGACGAAGCGGACCCAGCCACAGCAGAGCAGAGCAGAGGACGATCGGAGGCTGCAGGCCTCCGCCCGCTCTCACCCCCAGCCATTCCCCAGCTGATCGCCCTGCTATGGAGTGCCTGCCATCCCAGCTTTGGAGTGCCTGCCATCCCGGGAGTGCCTGCGATCCGGCCTGCAGCGGGAGCAATCGATGACCTGAGGTGGCTGATCGCCCTGGCGACCTGGTAGACGATCAAGACTTCTGGGTCGCCAGGGCTATCAGCCACTGCAGGTCACCAACTGCTCCCGCTGCAGGCACTCCAAAGCTGCTGCTCCTCTGATTGTTCTCCGGAGCGGCGGGCTGTCTGTCTGCCAACACAGGCCCCACAGCCCACGATGGGATGGCGGCAGTGGGACCCCTTCCTCTTGGCCCCACTCCCAACGCCCTTTTTCCCAGGCCGGACAGAATTGGCTGCCGGGCCGCATCCGGGCCGCGGGCCGTAGGTTGCCCATATACAAGAAACGTTCCTGAAGATAAATCTCAAAAGTTAGCCACTTCTCCTATCAGAAGTTTTGTGTGTATTATCAGTGTAGGGTTTCCAGACTGAAATGTGGCAAGCCATGTGTTGATTCAGCAAGAATTAGAATTTGGTGTGAATCAAGAAGCAATTGTTAAGTTTTCACCAACGGGACACTCAGACAAAAGCCTTGGTTTGAGAAACAGCATTTTAGAGGCTCAGCCCCATCTCAATCCATGAAGAAGACTATTAGCTGGATTAGTAAATAGAGAAGTCCTTCTGCACCGAAAAAGGGCGGCCTGTGTTTCAAATTCCAGGTTAAGCAGCCTTTGAACAGATGTGTCCTCTGAAGGCAAAGGCTCACTTTGGTCTGGTGAGCTTGCCCTGCTTTTCGATCCCAGCTGCCTTTGTCACATGGCTGCCGTACAAAACAATAAATTAGCTCGGGTTTGCTTGAACGGCTCCTGAACTTTTCAAGGGAAACCTTTTGATGAACCTACTCTGGATTTGGAATGGGGGGGGGGAAGGAGGGCTTTTTGGGGAGGCCGTGCTGAAAACGAACAACCAGCGAGCTTCACTCAAGGTGAATCATTTCCATGAGCTGTGGGTTGAAGAAAAGGGCGGAAGAGATATTTCTAATTAGAAAACAGAATCTAAAGTTAAAAGACATTCGCAAGCCCAGTATAAACAGCAGCAAATTCACGAATTGGGTTAGTTCTGCGCAGGGCCGGTTGGTCCATTAGGCAGACTACGCAGGCGCGTAGGGTGACATCACCCGGGAGGGGCGTTGCCACCTGCGAGGGGCACCGCCGCGCCGGCTCCGCCCCGCCGCTTGTGCCACGTTGCCCCGCCCCACCGTTGAGCCGGCCAGGCCTCCGCAGCCGGCTCCGCGCCTGCGCCATGCCGCCGCACCGGCCGGGCCTTTGTTAGGCGGCCGTGCCTCTGCATGCGCAGAAGCTTCTACAGGCGCTACAGTGCCTGTAGGAACTTCTGCGCATGCGTGAAAAACTCTGCGCATACGTACTGGCTCCAGAGCGCACCTCCCACTTTGGAGTCAGTGCGTGTGCGTGCAGTTTCGCGCATGCGCACTGGCCTCCAAAGCGGGAGGCGTGCTCTGGAGTCAGTGCGCGTGCGCACAGATTGGTGCATGCACACAGGGCTCCCCTCGGGAGCAACGGGGGGGGTGCGAAACATTTTTCGCGTACCCCCCGGGAACAGGTAGATCCGCCCCTGGTTCTGCGTTTTTAGTTTAGCATAAATGCATAAAGCTTGGTTTAGAAGAGAAAGAGAGAGAACCGAAAAATTTAAGGTTATAACTAATTAAAGTTGCCCATATTTAAACCCAAATACTAGACTTTTTAAAGGGGGCCTGGATTTCAGGAAAGAGGCAGAAGAAGTAAACTCAATGACACTTTATTGTTCAAGAAAGAGAGGATTGCAACCGCAAACACCTTTCCTTGTCCTTTTTGTCAATAGCAAAGCTGTTTTGCTAATGGTTATCTACTTGCAAGTCCTTGACCTGCTTGTAAACACTTTGTTTTGGAGGAAAATCTCAGACCTCAGGGGCCTTTTACATAAACAACAAGAGATAAAGTGAAGGCAACTTAAACTGCCCTGGCCTGGAGTGCCCTCTGCTGCCCCTGGGCCAAGTGACTTTCTAACCTGTGCCCTTCTGAAAGGAAGGCAAAGATCACAAGAGTGGGCCTCAATCTGGAAACAAGCATTAGCCAACACAATGGCGGCCGATGGCACTGTTATCAGAGGAAAGCATAATGGCTTGTGGTTTGAGTCTGAACTGGCAAAGGAGCTATCCAAGGTGCTGAAATTATTAAATTATAAGGATCAGCTCCTTCTATTGTTATTAGCTGCCACCAAATTGGCATAGACTTATGACAACCCTATGAATGAAAAACACTAAGTCATTCTGCCATTGATAACTATTAAGGCTGGTTGAAGAACGTTTCGAAAACTTGTTTCGGATCTAATTGTAGCTGTCGTTTCGGATTATATGGACTTCCGAATAATTTCTGATAAATTTTGAAATTGATTCGGAAGTATTTCCGAAATTCAGAAGTCTTCGAAAATGGCGTCCGCTTTCAAAAATGGGCCAAAAAAATCTGCAGAAGGGAGAGTCAGCTGTTAATAATCAAACAAACAGGGCGTGGTGCTTAGCAAGCTAAATCAAACACACGAATCTCGAGGCTTGTAAGTAACGGTTGTTATTGTAACAAATTCAAAGCAAATACGTGTTAATTCACACAACAAAGTAATGAGCAAACATCCATTTATAATCCAAACGCCGTTGCGTTAAATAAATTTGTATTCCCCACGCCGATGCGTGTTGTAGGGTAGACCCCAAGTGGGGTAATCAGTGGTGTGCCGTTGTCGTCGAAAGCCGACGAGGACGCAGGTGCGTGGGCCCTTTCCACGTTTCGACCTGGCTGGTCTTTGTCAAGGCTATGCGACAAATGGGTAGAGGTGTCCATAAGGTAGGTTGACCATTTAAGTCTGTGAGAAATTATATAAGATAAGTCATCTCGACATCCATAAAGCAATCCACATAGAAAACAATCATAAACATGGTAGCATGGTATGCAATATCAAATTACACCAAATATGGCAATAAGTACATGATCAGAAGAGGCAATAATCCATTAATAATACAGGGCAAACAAACATACCTAGAGCATAGGGCGAAGTGTGTCCCCCTATGTGGTCATGGCATTTAGGTGATTTGCCATGACCACATAGGGGGACACACTTCTCGCCCTATGCTCTAGGTATGTTTGTTTGCCCTGTATTATTAATGGATTATTGCCTCTTCTGATCATGTTGTACTTATTGCCATATTTGGTGTAATTTGATATTGCATACCATGCTACCATGTTTATGATTGTTTTCTATGTGGATTGCTTTATGGATGTCGAGATGACTTATCTTATATAATTTCTCACAGACTTAAATGGTCCACCTACCTTGTGGACACCTCTACCCATTTGTCGCATAGCCTTGACAAAGACCAGCCAGGTCGAAACGTGGAAGGGCCCACGCACCTCGTCCCTCGTCGGCTTTCGACGACAACGGCACACCACCGATTACCCCACTTGGGGTCTACCCTACAACACGCATCGGCATGGGGATTACAAATTTATTTAACGCAACGGCGTTTGGATTACAAATGGACGTTTGCTCATTACTTTGTTGTGTGAATTAACACGTATTTGCTTTGAATTTGTTACAATAACAACCGTTACTTACAAGCCGCGAGATTCATGTGTTTGATTTAGAGTCAGCTGTTAGCCATCAGACAATGACAATTGGTTGTGGTTCTATATAAGCCAGACCATTGGTGAAACGGTCATGTCCAACATCACTGTACCATCGCGGTTCGTCCTTGATGCTTACTCAGACCACCTATATATACCTTGTAGCCCAGCGCTCTCTAGATTTGAAATACCGGGCCATTTTGGCATGTGGATTACAATATTGTTACCCTTTGCGAAGATCTACACTTGCTAACTGCTATTACTCGCTTGGGATGAAGTCTGGCCTCCCCCTGTAGCGGATTATAACATCGTTACCTTTTGTGAGGATCTCTACAGCTTAACTGACTACTTCGAATCTGCCGCTTCTTAGCGTTTGTCTCCGGATTAGCGCTACTCCTTTGCAATCGACAGAGTCTCCTCCGGAACAATTGTGGATTACAAATACTCATTTTATGAGTCTAAATAAAGGATTCCCAGATTTATTGTTACCATGTGGAGACGGGTTTCACTACCAACCAATATAATCGCTTGTGCAGATCTTTGTTGTGAACGCTGAGCTTTTGCACAAGGGTAAAGTTAACCCTGTATTGTGTACCTTCCACTATCGTATGTTGATATTCACCTGATGTGTTTAAATACAAGATATATATTTTGTGAATAGGACTTTTACTTGTATTTAGTTGCTCCCAACCACCTTGTTCCTCATTGTTTAGATAGTGCAGCAACTTTCTCTGTGTGTTTAACCCTACAGGTTGCCTGCAAACCTATGGTTACTAGGCCTGGGTAGGTTCGTCGAAATGCTCGTAAAATAAAAATGAATTCGGATTAAATTAACTTTTGAAGCGGTTTCGAAGCGATGTAAGCAACCTGGAAGTGAATTTGCCATTTCGAGGTAACCACCACCATTTTCGGAAAGGGAACGACATTAGATTCCCACCTCTCTCGAGTTGCTTTCCCCTCATTGGCTGTTTAACCACATCCTTCCCTCCACATCAGAACTGGGGTGACAGCCACATCCAAACTGGGTTAAAAATGGCTGTCGCCCCAGTTCCGATGCAGAGGGAAGACATCCCCATCCAAACTGGGTTAAACATGCGTGTCCGCCATTAATGAAGCCATTCTGAAATTTCAGATTTTTTTCAGAAAATGTTGCACCTCAGACCCCGGACAGCCCCCCTGGATCAGTGTTTCCCAATATTTTTTGAGCCGCGGCACACTTTTTACATTTGCAAAATCCTGGGGCACACCACCAACCAAAATGACACTTTAACACAGTAATACATATAGTTAATGTTTTTTAAATGTACTTATACACTCAGTGTGAAACCTGGGCCTGTTTCGATGAACTCAACATAGATATCCTGGCAGGAATGGCAGAAAGACACAAACTTCCCACACAGAACTCCCATAACCAAGATAAAATGCTGTAAGAGTTTGGTGGGCATTGGCCTTGAGTTTTGGAGTTGTAGTTCACCTATATCCAGAGAGCACTGTGGACTCAAACAATTTTGGATCAGGACCAAACTTGGCATGAATACTCAATATGCCCAAATATGAATGCAGATGGAGTTCAGGGGAAGTAGACCTTGACATTTGGGAGTTGTAGTTGCTGGAATTTATAGTTCCCCTACAATCAAAGAGCATTCTGAACCCCACCAATGATAGAACTGGGTCAAACTTCCCACACAGAACCCCCAGGAGGCAAGAGGAGGTCTCTACTTGGGGAAAGGGAGGCGGGCCTTCCCAATGCATGGAGAGGGAGAGACCAAGTAGACAACGGGTGGGGAGGGGGGTGTTTGTAATTTTGTGCCTTTATTGAGGTAGGTTTCTTAGGGTTTTTATATTTCAACACACTAGACTCTTCCCCCCCCCCCCTTCCTGGAGTTTCCAATTTCCCACGGCACGCCTGATGATCGCTCCCGGCACACTGGTTGGGAAACACTGCCCTAGATCACACACACCAGGCAGATGCAATAAATGTACTTTTATTTAGAATAAAGAATAGTCCAAAATGGAAAGATGAAAAGGTTATTCAATAGTCCCAAAAGTAAATCCAAAAAATAGTCCTAAGAGCTGGCAAGTCAAACTGACTTGCATCAAAACAAAACTAGAGTATGAAGACAAGGCAAACCGCTCCTGCGGTCAACGTGAACTTAGAGTCCTGGAGACAAGGCAAACCGCTCCTGCGGTCAATGTCAACTTAGAGTCCTGGATCTTGAACCTTCCAAGCTGAACGTAGCTTCAGGTCTGACTAGAATCCCCTGGGCACAATCTAATAAAGAGGACTAATTTCTATGTGACCAACGCACCCCCTTTCTCAAATTCCAATCTTTCCTGGAAGATAAGATGCTAGCTGTCCTGTCAAATTCCTGCTCATTAGCGGCCCCAGGTGCAAAGCTTTCATGCTGGGAGACTCGGTCCTCCCTATCCTCGGAATGCTCGCCTGGCAAGGGAGTGGAAAAGTTCTCGTGAGAATCAAGGTCACTCTGTCTAATTCAGAACTAAGTTCCATGGAGTCATCATCATCCTCGCCTTCAGGCCCATATCCATGTAACCATCCATCATCCCAGGCTAATTCTTCATCTGCAGTCTCGTATCCATCTGGCCACCCATCCGATTTTTTTCCGGAAAATTTCGGAAGTCATTCAGATTCGAAGCGCCAGTGCCCCCTACATCCAGAATGAGTTTTGAACCTTTTAAAAAAATCAAACAGACCTAATGGTTACCCCATGAATTTATTATTTATTTATTTATTTATATTTATTTATTTATTATTTCGCAATTGTCTGCCCCCCCCCCCCCCAACGGCTCGGGGCGACTTACAACAGTTCGTTAACTACAATTGTCAGATAACTCATAAACCACAGTAATACCATTAAGATGGAATTACAATTAGAACAGTTGAAACAACAAATGGAGTCGCAGTGGGCTGACAGCTAGGCAGTGCAAGCTACAGTTTAGCTAACTCCGAAGGCTTGTTGGAACAGCAATGTCTTAACTGCTCTCCTGAACGGGAGGAGGCCCTGGGTGGCACGGATGCCAGCAGGCAGTGCGTTCCACATGGTAGGGGCTGCAACAGAGAAAGCACGGCGGCGGGTTGCGGACAGATGGTAGGTCCTCACATTTGGGATGACCAGGAGGTTTAGCTCTTCGGAGCGCAGTGATCTGGTGGGATGATATGGGACAAGGCGATCCGGCAAGTACACTGGCCCCAGACCATGTAAGTCCTTAAAAGTCAGGACTAACACTTTGAAGGCAATCCGGCATTCAATTGGGAGCCAGTGCAGTTCGCGCAGGATTGGCGTGATGTGGTGGCCAATTGGGACCCCCGCCAGGAGTCGCGCTGCAGCGTTCTGCACCAGCTTGAGTCTCCGGATTACCGACAGAGGAAGGCCGATGTACAGAGCGTTACAGTAGTCCAGCCTCGAGATGACCGTGGCTTGGATCACTGTGGCTAATTTGCGCCGGGACATATGCATATGTTTTTTCTTAGCCAAGAATACTCAAAGTTGGTTTTTGCCAGTTCCTTCTTCTGAAGTACAGTTCCTGGTATTGCTGTATCGTAAGTACTAACCATTAGTGCAAATGCTTAGCTTCAAGGGAGGATCTGGCATCCTTAGACTACTAAGTCCAGATTTAGAATCTCGCTTGTTCCATGTTGGTAAAAGTAGCACATTATAGTTCTCACGCTTCCGCTACTCTCTCCCATGTCCTCTCTCACATCATGGTGAGGCCAATCATTGCAAGTGGCAGAAGCAATAGATCAAGAGAAAACATGGCGCACCCAGGAGGTTTTAGTGCTAGCAGCAAATGATAGGGGTTCCATAGGGACTCTAACCAGATTCCCTGGGCATCTCCAGGTATTGTGATATTCATATCGTCAATAATGAGACTTTTCTATTGGAAATGTGAACTCTGTGTAAACATAATAATATTTGGATAGCAAAAAAAAGTACTGAACATGTTAGAGTTGAGGTGGGAAAGGGGGGGGGTATTAAATTGCTCAGTATTTCCTGGTCAGCAAAAACTTTCCCATTATTTTTTCTTCTTCAGTTTGCTGAATCGGTGATTTTGTGTAGATTTTTAAAAAGCAATGACTTCTCAGATTCATGAGGGTAGAGAAGGCAATCTTCATATTTATAAGGACATGCTGTCAACTTGTTTTTCATAATTTATAAAGCCTCACAGAAGAAAGGCAGAACTTGCCTCCTTCCTATAGGGATCCCACAACCGATCTTTGAGTTCAACAGCGCAAAAATCTTGGGGCATGATCCAGCCAGGGTTAAGCACTTCAAAGTCTCTTTAATGTCACTGGAAGGGTTAATCAGATGATTAAATCTCTCCTGCAGGGATCAATGCAACTTAAAAGCACTTTGCCTTGGCTGCATCAGGAACCCCCCCCCCCTTCCTATGGGCTATATTATTTTTGCGGAGGTTCTTTCCTCTTTAGGACTCTTAAGCGTGAGTACGCACCGGGGAAGTGTTCCCCTTTAAATGTACCCATAATTTGCCAAGTTATATTATGTACTATCAGGGGCGGTCCGAGCTCTCCGGGGGGAGTAAGCGAACATTATTTTGGTGCCCCCCCCCCCCGGCGGCTCCCGGCTGCGCCCGCGCATACACACTGACTCGGAACGGGGGGGGGGGGACTCACGGGGCGGGCTCCCGGACCCGAGGAGGAGCAGGAGGAGGGGGGAGGCCACGAGGGCGGCCCCCATGGAGACACAGCGGCAGCAGCAGCAGCAGCGCCCCCGGAAGGGCCCAGAGCCAGAGGCGCATCTTCCTGACGTCACTTCCTCATCGCCGCCTCTGCCGAGGAGGAAGAGGAGGAAGGCCTCGCCGGCCGTGCGCTGCAAGGATGCCCGGAAAGAGAGACGCCGGAGGGAGGGAGCCCTGCGGAGGCGCGGCGGCCTCTTCCTCCTTCCCTCCCTCCCTCCGGCGTCTCTCCTTCCAGGCGTCCTTGCAGCAAGCGGCTGGCGAGGCCTTCCTCCCCTTCCCTCGGCAGAGGCGCGATGAAGTGACGTCAGGAAGATGCGCCTCTGGCTCCGGGCCCTTCCGGGGGCGCTGCTGCTGCTGCCGCCGCTGCGTCTCCGTGGGGGCCGCCCTCGTGGCCTCCCACCTCCTCCTGCTCCTCCTCGGGTCCGGGAGCCCGCCCCGTGAGTCCCCTCTCCCCCCTGTTCCTCCGCGCCGCCGGCTGGCTGCGGCGACACGGGGCGGGGTGGGGCGGGGCAGGACAGCGCCCCTCCCAGGTAGCCACGCCTCTCTCCGGGAACGTCGCCCTACGCAACCGCGTAGGTCGCTTAATGGGGAAGGCTGGCCCTGTGTACTGTGATATGTAAATTGTATGCATGCATTTTGCTGATAATATTGTTTAATACAACTGCATTGGTTACTATGCATTGTTTGCTCCATCTTTGGAGAAGTTCTCCATCATCACCCCAGTCCTCTGGAACGCATTACCACCGGAGGTTACGGCCTTGCACAATCTTTTGGCTTTTCGGAAGGCCTGCAAGTCGGTCCTATTCCGGCAGGCCTTTGAGCTGTGATATGCTATCCTCTGAGACTGTGTTTTCTTTTAGGAATTGTTTTATTCTGTGGTTTTAATGCTATTGTAGATCGTGATTTTATTGTGGTGTTGATGTAAGCCGCCCCGAGCCACTGGGAGTGGCGGCTAATAAGTCTAATAAATAAATAAATAAAAAATAAAAAAACAAAAACACCATGTAACATGGGGGGGGGGGGGGGGATCTGACCTTTCCCATCCAATGTGTAAATAAGCACATTTACCCATTTATGCGCAAATCAGGAATTCTGAAGATGACTGCTACCTGACTCATAGAACCTCTGTTTCTATACACTTTAAACACATTTTCAAGATGGAGTCCCACCGGGAATGGCCAGAAGTAGTTTTATATTGTATGATGGGCTTCGTAGGACTCCATATTTAAACTGTTTTAAAAGTATATAGAAACAGGGGGATCCTGCATCTGAAAAGGTCCATAGACACGTTGTTTTGAATGTTTATTTCGTAGCACTGAAACTATCATGAGTTACTCTTGATGTTGGAAAATGGTCCTATCATTACGATGCAGAGTTGAGACCGTTGAGTAAAGTAAAGTGCATGCAGGGCCGGCCTTCCCCATTAAGTGACCTACGCGGTCGCGTAGGGCAACGTTCCTGGAGGGGGCGTGGCCACCTGGGAGGGGCGCCACTCCGCCCTGCCGCTGTTTCGCCGCAGTCAGCCGGCGGCGCGGAGAAATGGGGGGGAAAGAGGGGACTCACGGGGCGGGCTCGCCGCTCACGGACCCGAGGAGGAGCAGGAGGAGGGGGGAGGCCACGAGGGCGGCCCCCACGGAGACGCAGTGGCAGCAACAGCAGCAGCAGCGCCCCCGGAAGGGCCCGAAGCCAGAGGCGCATCTTCGTGACGTCACTTCGTCACGCCTCTGCAGAGGAGGAAGGGGAGGAAGGCATCGCCGGCCATGCGCTGTAAGGATGCCCGGAAGGAGAGACGCTGGAGGGAGGGAGCCCTGCGGAGGCGCGGCGGCCTCTTCCTCCTTCCCTCCCTCCCTCCGGCGTCTCTTACAGCGCGCGGCCGGCAAGGCCTTCCTCCCCTTCCTCCTCGGCAAAGGAGCGACGAAGTGACATCACGAAGATGTGCCTCTGGTTTCGGGCCCTTCCGGTGGCAGTGCTCCTGCTGCTGCTGCCGCTGCGTCTCCGCGGGGGCCGCCCTCGTGGCCTCCCCTCCTCCTGCTCCTCCTCGGGTCCGTGAGCGGCGTGAGTCCCCTCTTCCCGCCCCGTGAGTCCCCTCTCCCCCCCCGTTCCTCCGCGCCGGCGCGCTGCGGGAGTTCTTGTCGCATGCGCTGGCGCGCCGGGAGCCGCCGGGAGCCGCAGGGGGGCGGCGCGAAAATAAAGTTCGCTTACTCCCCCCGGAGAGCTCGGGCCGCCCCTGAGTGCATGTCCTGTAATCTCCAATCCCTTAGAAGTCCTTCTGGAAAGGCATCAGTGAAATTAATTCTGCAGACCATTTTCTTCTTCTTCGAGTATCTTGATGTGTTGAGATACTGTGTCTTGCTGAGGACAAGAACCCTAATGGAGATATTTAGTGTAAATCCCTTTAAGCGAATTCCAATAGGAGTTCAAGAGATCAAGGTGAGAAAGGGAGCCTTTAGTCTTGCAGTGTAAGGAAAGAAAGGTTCTCTCTCTCTGAGACAAAAAAGCATCTAATGAGGCTGCTAAAAATAATGTGATTATCTCCATTAGTCTTTTAATGGCCTTTGGAGAGCATAGAGCATAGTTATGATGTCACATGAAGGACCACTTTGTAAAGAAAGTGAAATGACTAATAAATGCTGAGAAGGTCTTCTGCTACCACTAGATTGGTCAGAAAAGTATGCTGGATTCAATATTTTGGCCAGTCTTGACACAGGAATTTTGGGGAAAATATATTTTATGCAAATTGTTGAAGTCATAACTGGTATTGGACTCAAGAGCTTTCGTAGCTCCGGTACTTATTAAGATTGACTGTTTCTATATGCTTTTCTTTGTATTTGTTACTCATTTCGTGAATAGTATATCCTAGGCTTGTTTTATCATGGGAAAACCTGCTTTAAAAGTTGATTTGAATGTAGGGGGCGCTGGCGGCTCGTATCTGATAGGCGCCTGAATTATTCAGAGGTTTTTTCGAAATTGATTCGGATGTACTTCCGAAATTCGGAAGTCTTCGTTAATGGCGTCCGTGATTGCGCAATGCGCGAAAACCTGCAGAAAGGACGGTCAAAACTTGAGGGATTCCCTTTCCCTCCATTTTTGACTGCTATTACTGACAAAACTAGCCACACTGGTACAAAATATTGAACACATTTAACACATTAATAAACATTTTAAATATTTTAAACGCAATGGGACAAAAATAGAGAAGGGCGGAAATGATATACGAGCCCTATCCGAATATGGCAACGGAGACTTCGAAATGGCGAATCCACTTCCTGTTTCCTTAACTCTCTTCAAAATCACTTCAAAAGTCAAAAACATCCAAATTACGTTCGAATTTCGAATGTATACAATGTTCCAAAACAGGCCTAGTATATCCTTAGTTGAATTATAATATGAGAATTGTACTTTTACTACTATGAATTCTGAAGTCTTCTCGACATAGTAATATAACATGAAGTAACTTACTTTGAGACAGAGTTTGTGAGTTACGCAAATACATTGTGCGAGGTACTCACAAACAAATTTTTGTTTTGTTGGTTGCTGCCATAGATATCTGCGCATTGCACACAAAGTCATAACTGAAGCAACCAAAAATGATCCACACCAACGGAGAGAGTAAGAAACACAGATGTCTGTGGTGGAGGAAACACATACCATCTAGGATGAAATTGTCCCCATATGAAAGCATTCACTTGGGTGGTGGGCAGTATTGTGTTTGTAGAGGAGAGGGTTGGTTTAGAACCCAAAAATCGCAGTTCTAAAAACCAATGGGGGGGGATTCTTTGATGCTTAACGTAATGACTTACAAAAAAATTCAAAAAAATTCTTATTTGATATGTTATTACTTACAAAATTTTGTAATTAGTTCTAAATTGTCCAAAGCAGGGAAACAGGACTGACACTGTTTTAAGCACAGGCAAATCAAGGGGCAACATTTCCCTTCTTCTCTGGAGTGCAATTCACTGGGACCTATTATTATTATTATTATAAAATGCCTGGGCCTGCTTGGAGGGAAATATAATGAATTATTATTATTATTAAATGCCTGGGCCTGCTTGCAGGGAAATATAATGAATTCATATATTATTATTATTAATATTATTATTATTATTATAAAATGCCTAGGCCTGCTTGCAGGGAAATAGAATTAATTAATATATTATTATTATTATTATTATTATAAAAGGCCTGGGTGTCCTTGCAGGGAAATATAATGAATTAATACATTATTATTAATATTATTATTATTATAAAAGGCCTGGGTGTCCTTGCAGGGAAATATAATGAATTAATATATTATTATTATTATTATTATTATATTATAAGGCCTGGGCCTGCTTGGAGGGAAATATAATGAATTAATATATTATTATTAATATTATTATTATTATAAAAGGCCTGGGTGTCCTTGCAGGGAAATATAATGAATTAATATATTATTATTAATAATATTATAAAATAGTTGCCCACCTCTGGTCAAGGCTTGCTTCTCTAGTGGTCTTCTCACTCCAGCTTTTCCCCCTTCAGTTTTCCAAACACCTCTAGGAATCTCCGTTTGTCCTCTATGATTTTTCTTGATTCTGAACTTTTCCTTCTCCTCTCCGTGCTCATTTCACTCCCTGCTCCCCTTCTCTCAGCCTTTCTTATGTCCTTCTCATCTGTCCTTCTATCTAGCCTAATTTCCTGGGGGTTTAAACGGCTTTTTTCCCTCTCAGTCCTCCAAACCACTCTAGGAGTCGTGCTCTGGTTCTCTATGGTTCCAGATCCTTTTTTCACTTCCTGGAGGAAGGCCTTTCAGTTAAATTAGGCTCCGACCATGCAAAGGCCCTGATCTGACTGTGAGTAATGTCTGGAAAGCTATTTCGGAGGGGATAATTTTCCTGTTAGAGGGGCATCTGAAATAATTACAATAATAAAGAACTTTTGGGCCCACGAAGTGCGGAAATCAAAGTCCACTTCCAGTTCGGCGGGAAAAGTGCGGTTAAGCTTAAAATTAGCATTTTGAACGGATCTAATATGAATTATTTTAATTTCTTCATCCGAAAACCCAACCCTAGTAGAGGATATTGTCAGGGACTGGCGACTCTTGTGTCCTGTGCCATATATGGTTTATTTTATTGTAATTTGATATTGGTTGTACTATTTTGTAGTTGATGTTTTATGTAATGTATTATGTTGTTTTTTGATTGTTTTTACTGTGTTGCTGTGTTGATGGGCCTGGCCTCATGTAAGCCGCCCCGAGTCCTCATTGGGGAGATGGGGCAGAGTATAAATAAAGTTTACAGCTTTAGGAGGGAGGGAGGAGCCAAGGGGAGACTCCCCATGGCTCCTCCCTCCCCCCTAAAGCCATCATGCCGGCCTGAAAAGGGCCTTTTTGGTTGTGCCCGGTGAGAATGCGGGGGCAGAGATGGGGGCGGAGCGGAGCGGGGGACAGGGTGGGGGCGGAGGCGGGGCGGGGCCAAGCTGGGGCGGGGCGGAGGCGGGGCGGGGTTGGAGCCAGGGGTGGGATCAGAGCCTTTGGCCTAGGGCAATGTTTCCCAACCCTTATTGAGCCACGGCACACTTTTAACATTAAAAAAATCCGGGGGCACACTACCAACCAAAATGACACAAAATGACACTCTAACACAGTAAAGAACGGTTGGGGGTTGGTGGCCTGCTGGGAACAGCTGCTGGGAGTGCTGAAGCCGGGGAGGGGGCGGAGCCAGGTGTAGCCATGCCCCGCCCCCTACCCCCGGCTTCACCTCTCCCAGCAGCTGCTCCAGCCTTGAGGGGGCAGTGCCAAGCCAGCAGTGTCACAGCCAGCACAATGCTGCCTTGGCACTGTCCCTTCAAGGCTGGAGCAGCTGCTGGGAGTGCCGAAGCCGGGGGAGGAGGCAGAGCCAGGCCGTGCCATGCCCCACCCCCTCCCCCCAGCTTCAGCTCTCCTACAGGTCACGCCATGCCCCGCCCCCTCCCCCCAGCTTCAGCTCTCCTACAGAGGAGGAGCATGAGCGGTGGGCGGGCTTCAGTGGGCGGGGCTTCTCCTCCACGCGGCTTCAGCGAGCGAGGGGTGAGAGTCATGGTGGGAGTCATGGCAGATTGGAGGCTGGCTGGGGAAACGGCCAAAGGAGGCGGCGCCCCGGTCCCTTCTTCTTTTGCTTCGCCACTGCCCGGCCCTTCCTCTTCCCCCAAGCAGCAGGTTTTCGGCAGGAGGGGGGAGGAAGGGGGGCAGAGAGATTTTCTCGCAGCACAGTAGGAGGTCCGTCATGGCACACTAGTGTGCTACGGCACACTGGTTGAGAAAGACTGGCCTAGGGCACCAAAAGGCCATGATCCGGGCCTGACCCCGTCCAGCACAGGTTGCCACCTAATACCCCAATCAGACGAGCGACTGACCTGGAGGACCTCTGTCTTATCGGGATTGATCCTCAGCCTGTTCCTAGAACATAAGAGGGGAAAAATTTCCTACCCAGCCTCTTAACGGCAGCCCTAATATACTATTTTAATGGGTGGGAGTGGTGGGCCGATGCTTGGCTTCAGAATGGAGAAAGGGGTCAGGCCAGGCGAAGGGCCTGGCTCTGCCCCCTTACAAAAGTTCCAACCAGGATTCAATGTTCTCTCCTTGGGGGATGAGGCAAATGTCAGGGTGGAAAAGGTTCTGCTTCAATACATATATTAAGGAACACAAATGTTGCAAAGGATCATTGGCATTGCCTGCAATTTGTTTTGCAGACTCCATTTATACATGCACGGCCTGTTATACCTGGCCATCACGCCTGAATCCTAGGTATGAAAGCTATTTGAGTGCAATTGTGTCTCAGGCCGATAATGGTATGCTTCTTATCATGCCTTCGCCATAAAACATGACAGCATGTATGAACATCAGTTATTCAAACAGTAAAATGTGTAAAGCTATTTTTCTATAATTGGTCCCAGGGCAAAGGGTTGATCTCGCATATAAAAGCCTCCAGATATACTCCTGGACAGCTTCTAATTAGGGAACCAAAAAAGGAATTGAACTTTGGAAACTGTGATGAAACCATGCCTTTAAATAGAAAGGGAGAGAGAGAAAGGACATAATCATATTGACCTTGAACTCCAAAAGACCCTGAAATCAACTGATTTTTACTCTTTAAGCTCCTTAACAAGCAAGGGGATTAAAGATGAGCTGTGTGGAATGGTTCATATTAGATAGAAATGATAGCGGACAATAGAAAATGTATCCAAGGTTCCTGCGGAAGACGTCCGGCACAAATTCCCTTCCTCTCGAGATTCAGCGATATCGCATTGCAAGGTAACGTGTAGCCATCGATAACAACATGGCCACATCCTTGGAGAAAAGCCAACAGGAAACAGAGAGTCATTAAAAATGAAATAAATTAAAACCACAGATATTTCTTGGGTTGTTATGAATAACAGAAGAGGAACCGGGCGAAATTTGTGTTCAAGAGCCAATTTCGTGTGGAATCTTCCAAACCACCTCATTTGTCAAGCTCATACTTTGTGCTGCAACCCAAAGATGTACATAATATTTGCAATTTTGCTGGCTCTCAACGGGAAAGGAACATCCCATTGAGAACACGTTCCACCACTGAGAGAGGACTTTTTTTTACATCTGAGAATATTTTTGCACAAAATAAATATTGCAGAAAACCTTTTTTTTGGCAGATTCAGCTGCATAGGAATATGTGTTTTATATAGAACACCCTTTTGTATGTGTTCGGTACGTATTCTCTAGGGCAGTGTTTCCCAACCAGTGTGCTGTGGCACACTAGTGTGCCGTGAGCGATCATCAGGTGTGCCGTGGGAAATTGGAACCTCCAATACCCTTTCTTCCCCCTCCTGCCCACAGTGCTCTCTGGGTGTAGGTGAACTACAACTTCCAAACTCAAGGTCAATTCCCAAGCAAACCCTTTCAGTACTTTCTGTTGGTAATGAGAGTTCAATATGCCAAGTTTGGTTCAATTCCATTCTTGCAAGAGTTCATGATGCTCTTTGATTGTGTGTTAACTAGAAATCCCAGAAACTGTAGCTCCCAAATGTCAAGGTCTATTTTCCCCAAACTCCATCTGTGTTCACATTTGGCCATATTGTGTATTCATGCCAAGTTTGGTCCTGATCCAACATTGTTTCAGTCCACAGTGCTCTCTGGATGTCGGTGAACTACAGCTCCAAAACCCAAGGTCAATGGCCACCAAACTCTTATAGTATTTTCTCTTGGTTATGTGAGTTCTGTGTGGGAAGTTTGTGTCTTTTTACCATTCCTGCCAGGATATCTATGTTGTGTTCATCGAAACAGGCCCAGGTTTCACACTGAGTGTATAAATACATTTTAAAACATATTAACTGTATGTATTACTGTGTTAGAGTGTCATTTTGTGTCATTTTGGTTGGTGGTGTGCCCCAGGATTTTGTAAATATAAAAAATGTGTCGCGGCTCAAAAAAGGTTGAAAAACACTGCTCTAGGGCTGTGCATTAGTCCTCGTTGTAGGATCAAATTAGTTAAAATTGTCCCTACAACATGATATCTCACATGTGGGCATGGCTCATGCCAAAAATTTAAGAATTGAAACTTACCCAATACTTTTTCATTTGCATTTTCTAAACCTCGGAAACCCCCCAAAGCCATTTTCATTTTCAGCGCAAAGAAGCAAAGCAAAGTCAAAAAGGCTGCCCTTCCTTTTAAAATTAATGGCCTCTCACCATGAGGAAAGGGAAGCAGCAGGAAGAAAGCAGAGTTCGCGGGGGAAGAAACCGAGAAGGCACAAGAGAAAGTAGTTTGGGAAGACAAGGAGCCCTGTGCCAGAGAATTCAAAAGGCCCTGCCCTCAACTACATTTCCCAGAATTCTGCTCAGTATCAGGAAGTCCCAATCAGGAGAGGAGAGGGACGTGTCCATCACAGCAGTGGCTGGAGTTCCAAAGGATGGTTGAATCTGCAAAGAGGAGGACTGACTGAGACTTCGAGCAAGTCGATCTCTGTGGATGTTCTATTGGTTCACATGAAAGAGAGAGAGAGTGTTGCACCTCAGATCGCGCCCCCCCCCCCCGATCACACACACCAGGCAGATGCAATAAATGTACTTTTATTTAGAATAAAGAATAGTCCAAAGGTATAAAGATGTAATGGAAATCAAATTAAATCCAAAGGTAGTCCAAAGAGTTCACGAGCTGGCAAGCCGAACTGGCTTAAGTCCCATGGAAAAGCAAACGAGAGTAAACAAGGCAAACCACTCCGGCGGTCACAGGAACTTAGAATCTTGAGCATGAAAACCTCCTAAGCTGAATGTAGCTTCAGGTCTGACTAGAAAGGCTTGAACACAATCTAATAAAGGGAACTAACTCCTGGGTGCCCAGCGCACCCCCTTCCTCCAATCTCTCCGGGAGGATCTAATGCTGGCCCTCCTGTCGAATTCCGGCTCGTTAGCATCCCCAGATGTTTCACTATCAACCTGGGAAACTCGGTCCTCCCTTTCCTTGGAATGCTTGCCTGGCGAGGAGTGTAGAAGTTCTCGAGGGACTCAAGGTCGCTGGGCTTCTCACTGTCGAATTCAGAACTAAATTCCATGGAGTCGTCATTATCCTCATCTGCAGTCACATACCCATGCAACCACCCATCATCCCAGGCTAAGTCTTCCTCTGCAGACCTGTATCCATCAGGCCACCCATCATCCCCGATCTGACCCTCATCAGCTGGGTCCCCGGTGCCTGTCTATGGCCACTAGGCTGGAACACCAGAGAGAGAGAGAGAGAGAGAGAGAGAGAGAGAGCTGTTGTGGCTTTTTAAAGAAATGTCATTTTAAAAAAAGTTCCTAAAATCAGTAGATGTATGAATATTTCTGAAAGTTGGGGGGAATGATCCCTTGTTATCTTGTGTCAAGTTTCAGAATGTTTCATTAATCTATGGAGTTTTGGGGAATTTTCAAAAATTTTACAAACAGATGGCTGCGAGCCAGTAGGTTGAGGGTGAATCCGGCGAAGACGGAGATCTTGTGGCCGGGTCATCCGGGCGGTGGGGATGTCCAGCTTCCGACCCTGGACTGTGCGGCGTTATGCCCATCGTCTTCCGTGAAGAGCCTGGGGGTCCACTTGGACTCCCAGCTGACCATGGAGACCCAGGTCTCTGTGGTCAGCAAGATCGCCTTCTTTCATCTCCGACAGGCAAGGAGGCTGGCCCCCTACCTGTCCCGGTCTGACCTGGCCTGACCTGGCCACGGTGATCCAAGCCACGGTCATCTCGAGGCTAGATTACTGTAACGCTCTTTACGTCGGCCTTCCTCTGTCGATAACCCGGAAGCTCAGGCTGGTGCAGAACACTGCCGCCCGGCTCCTGTCTGGCTCCCCAGCAGGATGCCATATAACACCCATTTTGCAGGATCTGCACTGGCTGCCTATTGAGCACCGGATTACCTTCAAAGTGTTGGTTCTTACCTTTAAGGCCTTACACGGCCTGGGGCCAGCGTATCTGAGGGACCGTCTCACCCCATATTACCCTTCTAGATCACTTCGTTCGGAGGATTCTAATCTTCTAGCTGTTCCCTCCGCTAAAGTGGCCAAAAGAACTGCCACTCGCCGAAGGGCCTTCTCGGTCATAGCGCCGATACTGTGGAATGCCCTTCCGCCAGCTACACGGGCTATCCATGACTTACTCCCGTTTAGGCGGGCATGTAAGACTCACCTCTTCCGGTTGGCCTTCCAGGTATAGGCCCAGCGGGACCCCCAAGCTATGCCAATGTTGCCAGACCGTCTTAACTATTCTAAGTGTGTTTTTAATGCTGTTTTATTGTGTATTTTATCTTGTATTTTATATTGCATTTTAGAGTGTATATGTTTATTGTATAGTGTTCTGCTTTCTGGCTGTAAGCCGCCCCGAGCCTATTTGGGAGTGGCGGCATAAAAGCCGAGTAAATAAATAAATAAATAAAATATAAAAACCGCCCCACAAGACCTATCTCCTTGAGTTTTCTATAAAATTTATTTTTAAAAAAACCTCAAGGAGATAGGTCTTGTAGGGTTTTTTAAAAAAAATGCAATTTTTTTAAAAAAAATTTCCCCAAAACCCCATAGATCAGTGATTTTAAACCTTTTTTGAGCCACGGCACAGTTTTTACATTTACAAAATCCTGGGCCACTCCACAAACCAAAATGACGCAAAAGGACACTCTAACACAGTAATACATATAGTTAATATGTTTTTAAATGTATTTATACACTCAGTGTGAAACCTGGGCCTGTTTCAATGAACACAACATAGATATCCTGGCAGGAATGGCAGAAAGACACACACGAAGCTCTTGCTCAACAGCTGTCAATCTCTCTCTGTTTTTAGTTTTTATCACAGTCAAGCTTGAGAAGCTCATCTCACACAGATATGTAGTTGAAAACGAGAGCAATGTCAAAATAGCTTTGTTGGCCAGAATGGGGAACTCCCTGGCAACAGATAACCAAAAACTGTCAAAAGGAAGATCAGCAAATCTTAGCTTTCAACCACGATATTGTTTCAGTTCAATGAGTTCCTCTTGCTCCTTTAAAGTCATGTCCTTTCCAGCAACGGATGCTGAGCTGTATGGGCCCCTAACCCAGTCAAGGCATTCTGTGAAGGCTGAATGGAAATAAAATGACAATTTCTCCTCACAAACTTCTCCACCACTGTCACTCGCTTGTCTTGCTGTGATCCCACATCGTCACTGTCACTTGACGTGCAGCTGCAGCACTAACTCTAACTTTGTTTGCTTAGTCGTGTCTGAGCGAATCCAAGATGGCGCGACCATAGCACTTTTGCGTCACTTCGTAGGTGATGCGAGAGTGCTATGGTTCCATTTCTTAAAGGGACAGATGCGCCTTATAGTTTATATATGAGTGAAGTTCGAAAATAATTTCCCACGGCACACCTGATGATCTCTCACGGCACACTAGTGTTCCGCGGCACACTGGTTGAAAATCACTGCCATAGATAAGTGAAACATTCTGAAACTTGATGGGCTGACAGTGTTCAATGTGTTCTATCATTGTAGCAAGGTTCACCTCAATAGCTGTAAAAATGAGGGAGAAAGAAGCCCCTGGAGTTTCCCCATTTGCGCAATTACTATAATGAAAAAGTAACGGAATGTAATTACTCTCATTATTTTAACTTTTTTTTAAAACTAATGAGACTTTAGAAACACTTTAGAAATAAAATGCTGGTGTGGTCTAATTTTGTAATGAGTTTTGAAACATTTATTTCATTGATCGCACATCTGGGTTGCATCTGGGTTGCATTGAGCCTTCAAAAGCCACAGATTGCCCAGTTGGTGCATAGCTTCGGTCTGGAGTGTCATTAATATGCTGATGACACTCAGCTTCTGCTGAGGATAGAGGACAGGCCTGACACCATACCCGATTATAACCCACGACTCGATGGCTGCGAGCTAGCCGGTTGAAGGCAAATCCCTCGAAGACGGAGATCCTATAGCTGGGTGGCCCGGTGGGGCAGGAGTGCTGGCTGTCTACCCTGGATGGCGAGGCCTTACGCCCGTCGCCCTTGGTATTCAATGTATTCTACTATTGTAGCAATGTTCACCTCAATAGCTGTAAAATGAGGGAGAAAGAAGCCCCTTGTTGTGTTCCAGCCTAGTGGCTATGGACAGACACCGGGGGTGCCAGCTGCCCAGGGTGAGAATGGGGATGATGGGTGGCCAGATGGGTACGAGACTGCAGATGAAGATTTAGCCTGGGATGATGGATGGTTACATGGGTATGGGGCTGAAGATGGGGGCATTGATGACTCCATGGAAGTTAGTTCTGAGTTAGACAGTGAGAGGCCCAGCGACCTTGATTCTCACAAGAGCTTCTTCACTTCCTTGCCGGGCGAGCATTCCGAGGATAGGGAGGACCGAGTTTCCCAAGATGATCGTGCTGCACCTGGGGCTGCTAATGAGGAGGAATTTGACAGGAGGGCTAGTATCAGATCCTCCCGGAGAGATTGGAGCCTGAGAAAAGGGGTGCGTTGGTCACATAGAAAGTAGATTCTTTATTAGTTCAGGCTGGGAGGGTTTTCGCCAGACCTGAAGCTACGTTCAGCTTGGAAGAACTTGGGTCCTGGGTCTCAAGTTCTTGTCGTCCGCTGGAGCGGATTGTTTGCCTTTGCAACCTTGCTTTCCATGGGATTTATGCCTGTTTTTTCTCCCACCGTTTTGGAACTATTTTTGAATTGCGTTTTGCCTTGGATTGAACTACCTTGCATCTTTGAACCATTCTTTATTCTAAATAAAAGTACATTTATTGCATCTGCCTGGTGTATGTGATCTGGGGGGGGGGGGGGCTGTCCGCGATATGAGGTGAAGTTTCCCCATTTGCGCAATTACTATTATGAAAAAGTAACGGAATTTCATTACTCTCATTATTTTAATTTTTTTTTTTACTAACGATACTTTAGAAACACTTTAGAATAAAAATGCTGGTTTGGCCTAATTTTGTAATGAGTTTTGAAACATTTATTTCATTGATCGCACATTTCATTGATCTGGGTTGCATTCAGCCTTCAAGAGCCACAGCTTGCCTGTTTTAAAAAGGCATTTCCCGTGGTGGGTGTGATAAGTCTGAGGTCTTCATCTTTACTGCTCCCTTATTTCCCATTGCTCTCCTTTAACCTATAATATCTATTTGTGTGTGTGTGTCACAATATCGGTTCATTTCCTTGTGAAGCGGTTTGAACATGATGGTTGCACATTCCTTTCAAAACGTGCCCGTGCTTAGCTGCATTCTTCTCTCGCTGGTAGCATAACTTCTCTTCCTCCTCCTACATTTGGACTTTCTGCTTTTGTGGATCCAACTGGTACTCCTCATAAAAATATACTTTGGGATAGAAGTGAAATCTTGGGTTAGCGCGCGGCCTCCTTGAGCAACCATGTGGACACATTCTTTGGCTGTGCCAAGTTACTTTAATTTATTTCCGTACCTGGACCTGCTTTGTCCCGTTTCCCCCCCCCCTCCCCTTTTCCCAAGCACATAAAAGAAAGCTATCAAGTTGCTCGATCAATGTTAGTTTATTATTGCTTACCCAAGTGTTTAATAAACCCATCCCTACCTTGGACGTAGCTTTAAATACTTCATCGACTGTAACAAAGTAGCTTTTCCCCCCTACCCAGACCAAAGTGGGCTGAATAAACTATAATTAAACACTCATTAGGAGATCTGCCGGTCAGACAACAGAAGCTGAATGTCCATTATGTGACTGGCGGAACCGGCATTTAAAGGAGGATTATTGTTGTCATGGAAGAAAAAAAAAACATCTGAGAAGAAGCCGTTGAATAGAAGGGTTTGCAATGGAGCAGGGTCTGTTTTGTAGGCATGGTTTCGAACCCAAAAATGGCGATTCTAAAATCAAATGGGGTGGGGGGGATTTTTTTTTTGATTAGTAAAAGAAAGACTTACAAAAAAATTTCCAAAAATTTCTAAAATGTAACTTAATTACTAACGAAATTCGTTAGTAGTTCGTATGCCAGCGCATGCACATTCCAGATGGTTTTGGCCTACAACTCCCAGAAATCCTAACAGCTGGTAAATTGGCTGGGATTTCTGGGAGTTGTAGGCCAAAACTTGAATAAATCACACTGAATTCTAGATGGGACTCTCCAAATAGGAAGGAAGGAGGGAAGGAGGGAGGAGGGAGGGAGGGAGGAGGGTATTCTATTCTTGGAAGCAGCAAAGAAAAGGAGGAGGAGCCCCACTGGCTCCTCGCTGCCTCTCTCACCCCGATCCTGAGGGAGCGAGGGCCCAAGTTTGCCCAGGCTGGTCATATACCTACATTCCATGCACATGCAATAATACAGCAGTAATAACAATGGGTATAAGAAGAGGTAAAATTCAAACCGAGTATTCTGACTGGTCCCTCCTCATGCGGTGCAAACGGGCTCTTCTCTGTGAGCCCGGAAAAGCCAGCGTTTTCTGCTTGGGTGCACACACATACATATTCTTTGGGGGATTTGCTGCAGAATCTTCTCTATGAGCCCGGATTCTGCAGCAAATCCCCCCCAAGAATATGTATGTGTGTGCACCCAAGCAGAAAACGCTGGCTTTTCCGGGCTAATAGAGAAGAGCCCGTTTGCACAGCATGAGGCAGGGACCAGTCAGAATACTTCGGTTTGAATTTTACCTCTTGTTATTGTTATTACTGCTGTATTATTGCATGTGCATGGAATGTAGGTATGACCAGTTGGATTACTTATAATATTAGGCACTTACAGTAGCATTCATTCTATTATACATTAGGTTGGTTTCTCACCCCAATACTCTTTGATGCTTTAGATCCTGGCAGGGCAGGAGAGGCAGGAAGCCTGGAAAAATGTAAACAGAGAGGTTTACTCAGAAGTAAATTCACAAAGGAGGGCCCTTCATCCAAAGTGCCGTCCTTTGCAGATTTACTTCTGAGTAATCCTCTCTGTTTACATTTTTTCCGGGCTTCCAGCTGAAAGAAGGAGTGAGTTTAGGGCTTGCCTTGCCATAATACTTATTGGCAAGGGAGGCGGGAGGGTGGTGAGAGAGAAGGAGGGTGCCCCCCCTTACGACCTAATAACGACACTTAAGAAAATCCTGGCCCCCGAAGTTCTATAAAGAAAGTCCACTTCCTGGTTGGCGTTCCAGGTGCGGAAATACTCAAAAGTAGCATTTCTTACTAATTTCTTACGAATCATTTCATTTTCATAACTTTTTTCTCATGCCTACTGTTTTGCCTTGTTTGTGAGTTTGGGGTTTCTGTTTTGGGATTTCCACCAGCTGTGTAAAAAGGCCATCACAGCTGTATGTGCTGAAGTCAGAAGAGGATGAATATGAGAAGCATGGAAGCAGGTTTTTTCATCACATTGGGCCCCACTCTGACCTCAGTAATTATTATGATTATCGCCATTGCCATGGCCTTCGCCATCGCCTTCACCTTCGTCATCGCCTTCGCCATCGCTATCGCCATCACCTTCACCTTTGCCTTCACCATCACCTTATTTATTTATTTAAAACTTTTGCGCCCCGACCTTCTCACCTCTATCGAGGGACTCAGACCGGCATAACAGCAAAAATTCAATGCTATACAATTTAAAAACAACTACAACAACATATTAAAATAAATTAAAACCCAGCATAAAACCACATCGCCATTAAAACAATTCCACTCAATCTGTAAACGTGGTCAAAGATTCAGATAGTAGCCATCTCAGCCTATTCTGGGAAGGCTTGGTTCCACATCCAGGTCTTCACCAGCCTCCTAAAGGACAACAGAGAGGGGGCAGTTCTAGCATCACATGGGAGAGAGTTCCACAGCCGAGGGGTGACCACAGAGAAGGCCCTGTCTCTCGTCCCCACCAGCCGTGCTTGCGAAGCTTGCAGGATCGAGAGCAGGGCCTCTCCAGAGGATCTTAATGTTCTTGATGGTTCGTAGGGGAGAATCCGTTTGGACAGGTAAACTGGGCCAGAACCGTATAGGGTTTTGTAGGTTAAAACCAGCACTTTGAATTGTGCTTGGAACCTAATTGGCAGCCAATGGAGCTGGCGCAGCAAAGGAGTTGTATGCTCCCTGTGCCCCGCTCCTGTTAGTAACCTGGCTGCCGAACGTTGGACTAATTGCAGCTTCCGAGCAGTCTTCAGAGGCAACTCCACGTAGAGAGCGTTGCAGTAGCCAATTCGGGATGTAACCAGAGCGTGGACCACCGCGGCCAAGTCAGACTTCCCAAGGTATGGGCGCAGCTGGCGCACAAGCTTTAACTGTGCAAAAGCTCTCCCGGCCACCGCCGAGACTCAGCGATGAGTCCAGGATCACTCCCAGATTGCGAACCTGCGTCTTCAGGGGGAGTGTAACCCCCGTCAAGCACAGGCTGTAACCCTATACCCTGTTCAGCCTTACGACTGACCAGGAGGACCTTTGTCTTGTCTGGATTTAGTTTCAATCTGTTAACCCTCATCTAGTCCGTTACAATGGCCAAGCACTGGTTCAGGACCTTCCACATCTCCATTGCCTTTGCCATCGCCTTTGCCATCACCTTCACCTTTATTTATATCCCACCTTTCTCCCCATGGAGACTCAATGCAACCACAAAAGCCAAGCGCTTGCAGGGAATTTCAAGCTAACAAGGAGTGGCAGCAATAACATGAGGATGAATCACCCTTTCCTTGCACGGATCAGCACAAAGGAAAAATGAGGGCAGCAGAATGAATCGGGACACTGCATTGGACCAAATGGAACCCAATTCAGCTGTCCGGACAGCCATAAATCTTGATGACACTCTGGAGATTTCTGCTGGAGTCTCCCCAGCTTTGCTTACTTTGGATGACAAGCAGGCCAAGGACTAAGAACTCTGGAATTTGACCTGAAGCTGTGCATCATGAAGACTGCCAGCACCAGGTTCAGGATATGTTGTTGTTGTTGTTGTCGTAGTAAACATAGCCAAAGATTTAGCTGTTATGCCAGCTGGTGTCTTTGGGATGGTGTTATCCCACCAAAAAAGGAGAGGGATTAAGGAGGAAAATTGAGACATTTGAGTGTTGTATGGGGTTTTGAGTTTTTTGGATGTTTGAGAATCTACAGCAGGGCTGCCCAGGAAGTCGATCGCGATCGACCAGTTGATCCCGGGACTGAAGGAGGTCGATCCCAGCCAGATAGGGTGCTTCTCAGATGGGGGCGGAGCCAGGCCACACCAAGCCCCACCCCTCCCCATCTTCGGCACTCCCAGCAGCTTCTTCAGGCTTGAGGATAGCAGTGCCAAGCCAGCCTTGTGCTAGCTATGTCACCACTGGCTTGGCATTGCCATCCTCAAGCCTGGAGAAGCTGCTGGGAGCTCCAAAGCCAGAGGGGGGCGGGGCTTGGTGCTGCTTGGCTCCACCCCCTGGCTTCCGCTCTACCAGCAGCTTCTCCAGGTTTGAGGATGGCAGTGCCAAGCCAACCTTGTTCTAGCTATGCCACCACTGGCTTGGCATTGCCATCCTCAAGCCTGGAGAAGCTGCTGGTAGAGCGGAATCCAGAGGGGGTGGAGCCAGACTGTGCCAAGCCCCACCCCCGTCTATCCCCTCTCCAGCCTTGAGGAGGTAGGTAGATCTTTCTTGCTTGGTTTTATTATAAGCAGGCCCGGATTACCCATAAGGCCACCCTAGGCCATGGCCTAGGGTGGCACCTTTGGGGGGGGGTAGCAGGTCCGGACCCCCCCCAGTAAAAAAAATCAAAAAACATTTTTTTAAAAAAACAAAAAGAGGGCGCATGCGCGCGGTGGCGTAAGCACCATCCACAGCTGCCCCCTCCTTTGCTCCCCTCTGCTCTGCCCCCACCCTCGGCTCCACCCCAGCTCCGCCCTGCCTCCTCGCTGGCGTGAGAAGGAGGAAGGAAAGCCCCACCCCCAGAGCCAATGCGGGGTCTCCCCACAGCTCCTCCCTCCCTCCTAAAGCTGCAATCTTGGCCGCTTCTCAGGGCGGCATAGTGGCTTTAGGAGGGAGGGAGGAGCCGGCGAGGAGCCGGGGCGGAGCTGGGGGCAGGGTGGGGGTGGAGTGAGGAGGAGCCGGGGGGCGAGGTGGAGCAGGGGTGGGGCCGGGCAGGGAGGAGCCGGGAGCGGGGCAGAGCCAGGGGCAGGGGCAGAGCCTTTGGCCTAGGACGCCAAAAGGGCCTGATCCGGGCCTGATTATAAGTAGCTCGCATGCTGAAAAAGTGTGGGCACCCCTGATCTACAGAGTGGTTTGAGGACACGAATTGACCCTAAAATGCACATTTCTTTTATAGAGCTGTGGTATAGGGCAGGGCTGTCCAACTTCTGCCGGCGCAAGGGCCGGACTTCTAGTGAGTGATCACCTGGGGGCCACCCGGCCATGCCCCCAGCCACACCCCTGGCCACACCCCCGGCCACGCAGCTCCGCCCCCTCTCCCAAAGCATCACAATAGCCTTGAAAGCGGGCGATTTCACCCGCTTCTGAGGGTGTTGTGACGCTTTGGGAGAGAAGAAGGAGCCACGGGGAGCCTTCCACGGATTGGCCCCCTCGCCCAAAGCATCACAACAGCTGTTGTGATGCTTTTGGAGAGAGGGCGAAGCCGTGAAAGGCTTCCGCAGCTCTGCCCCCTCGCCCAAAGCATCACAACAGCTGTTGTGACGCTTTGGGGAGAGGGTGAAGCCACGAGGAGGCTCCCCGTGGCTCTGCCCCCTTGCCCAAAGCAGGCAAAACCGCACGGATGCACACTTTTTTTAGATTTTTTGGATTTTTAAATTATTTTTATTTTTATTTTTTATTAAAAAGCTTGGGGGCCGTAGGGAAGGGGCTGGGGGCCCTATATGGGCCCCGGGCCGCCAGTTGGACAGCCCTGGTATAGGGTGAACTAATGGGGCAACTTCAGGACGAACAAACGCTATAGGTGACCCATGGATTACACTTCGGCTGCCCCCTAGAGTAAACCTTAACCTTTATAGATGCTAAACAACCACTGAAACATCATCTCTTCTAATCAGATGAGACAATCTGTACATTCTGGCACCCGTAATATCTCTCTGCATGGAAGGGGCCTTCTTCTTCTTCTTCTTTTTGGAGTTTGTAGATAAATATTATTCCATATCTTATTGAATAAAATATATTTTATCAAAGCTGATGGAGACATATTGGCTCAATAAATTCTGATACTCTATTCAGAGAGAAAGTGGCAATAAAAATGCTGATGACGAGACACCGCGAGAATATTGAATGCCATTAACATGTTATTTCCTCTGTTCTGATATTGCTGTCATGTTCTTCCCATTGTTCTAATCTGTTGGTTGGGAGTTCTCTCTCTCCACCCGCCTTGCTTGCATGAATGAGAAAAATGGCATTTTTAGTGCTTTAAATAACACATTATTAGAGGAATGTCTGCAGATACAATATGAAGTGCCGAACAGCCAAAATTAAGACAAGGGTCAGTATTTAGTAGGCCAATATGTCTTTTGGCGGGGGGGGGGGTTAACATATCAGGATGTTCTTGGAATTTCTTTCAGTGTTTCCCCCTTATTGGGTATCTCAACCAATCATTTTTTTTTACAAAAAAAAACGGAATAGAAAATGTTTATATCCGATATGCATCCCATATCTTTTGTCATTACAGTAGAGCAGGGGTGCTCAGAATGGTGATCTCGATCACCAGGGTGATCTTCGGGCCTCATCCTGGTGATCTTCAGGCCCCTGACCAGGTTTTTTGCTGTTGGTCCTCTTCACGCGCCCCCAAACGCTCAGAGTCCAAGAGGCAGAATGGGCCCCCTCTTTTGGAGTCTCCCCCTCTTGGATTTCCCTCCTCCCTCCGTCCTTCTCCTGCCACTCAGAGTCGTAGGAGACCAAAGGGGCGGGCCTGGATGACGCGATGCATGGCTGGCCCCGCGCGCATGTGCAGAAGCACCCATTCTGCCTCTCGGACTTCTCGTGAGCTCTTGGAGGCGGCACGCATGCTGGCGGCATGGAAATAGGAGCAACGACGGAGGAGGAGGACGCTTTGGGGTCATTTTCTTACCGCATCTCAAAGGTCGGTCTTTTAACTTTGGGGTGGGTGCTTGATTGTTCTGTGGCATGTCTCTTTGTTTATTTTTAATGTTTAAAAATGGCCTTTTAGCTCCAAAGCTTCTCTGCTTGCTTTGTTCCTTGAGAAATATATGTTGGGTAATATGGAAATGTGGGAGAAATGGGGTGGTTGGATGTATTTTTGCATGCCCCTTTGTTTACCTTGCTGAGTATTAAATGACCTTGCAGTTCAACAGCCTCTCTTCTTACTTTCTGGCTGATAATATGTGTGGTAATATGGCAGTGTGGGAGAAATGGGGTGGTTGGATGTATTTTTAGGCTCTGTTTTATATTGTTGTTATTAAATTGAAATGTTGATGTTTTATAACTTCATTTTATGTAAACTGCCCCAAGCCTGCTGGAAGGAGTGGTACATAAAAATGAATAATAAATATAAATAAATAAATAAATAAATAAGAAAATAGTTATACGTTTTACATTTCTGGGCAGGTGATCTTTGGGACTTGGTTTTTTAATCAGTAGCTCCCATGCTGAAAAAGTGTGAGAACCCCTGCAGTAGAGTCTCACTTATCCAACATAAACAGGCTGGCAGAGTGTTGAATAAGCGAAAATGTTGGATAATAAGGATGGATTAAGGAAAAGCCCCCTAGCCACGGTAATGTAAGCCACGGTCATCTCAAGACTTGACTACTGTAACGCTCTTTACATTGGCCTACCCTTGACCGTGATCCGGAAACTTAAGCTGGTGCAGAATGCGGCAGCCCGGCTGCTCGCGGGAGAGCCCGCGACCTGCCGTATAACTCCAACGCTGCGCGACCTGTACTGGCTACCAATCAAATTCTGGATTACCTTCAAGGTGTTAGTTCTCACTTTCAAGGCCTTATATAGTCTGGGGCCAGTGTACCTATGGGATCGCCTGATTCCATATAACCCCCCGAGATCACTACGCTCAGAAGATTTGAACCTTCTTACCGTCCCCAGTGTTAAATCCTTCCATTTGACATCCACCAGGGAAAGAGCCTTTTCTATCATCGCTCCAACTTTGTGGAACGCTCTGCCACCAGAGACACGGGCTCTGCGAAATTTGAACAGCTTTCGCAGAGCGTGTAAGACACACTTATTTAGGCAAGCGTTTGATGGGTTGTGATCTCCATCTGTGTTCTATATTGTTTTATTGTGTTTTTACTGCTTTATTGTTGTTATTTACTCATGTATTCGCATATCATTGGGAGTGGCGCTCTACAAATCTAATAAATAAATAAATAAAAATTTTAAAAACTTAAACCGAAAGTCGCAGGTTCGAATATGGGGAGCAGGGTGAGCCCCCGCAGTTAGTCCAAGCTTCTGCCAAATGAGCAGTTCGAAAACATGCAAATGTGAGTAGATCAACAGATACCGCTCCGGCAGGAAGGTAACAGCTTTCCATGTATCTCATGCTCACCACATGACTTTAGAGGTGTCTACAAACAACACCGGCTCTTCGATTTAGAAATGGAGATGAGCAGCAACCCCCAGAGTCGGACACAACTAGACTTAATGTCAGGAGAAACCTTTAACTTTACCTAAGGAAAAGCCTATTAAACATCAAATTATGTTGTGATTTTACAAATTAAGCACCAAAACATCATGTTTTACAACAAATCAACAGAAATAGCAGTTTAATACACAGTAACGTTATATAGTAATTACTAGGCCTGTGCAAGCATGGTTCTAAAGCAGGGCTGCACAGGAAGTCGATCGCGATCGACTGGTCAATTGCAGGACCGAAGGACGTCGATCACAGCCAGATGGGGCACTTCTAGAGGGGGCAAGCACCCCCTCCCCCGGCTTCAGCGCTACCACAGCTTTTTCAGCCTTGAGGAGGGTAGTCCCAAGCCAGTAGTGGCTAGCTATGCCACCACTGGCTTGGCACCATCCTCCTCAAGCCTGGAGAAGCTGTGGTAGAGCTAAAGCCAGAGGGGGTGGAGCCAGGCCGCACCAAGCCTGGCCCCCTGCTCCGCCCTGCTTCTCTCTCATTAGATTTTTCTGACTTAGTTTTATTATAAGTAGCTCGCATGCTGAAAAAGTGTGGGCACCCCTGTTCTAAAGTACTTACAAAACTAAAGTTCTGGTGGTGAACACTAAGTGGCGCTGGTCCTTTCCTTCTACAGTGTTGCTAAAGTTCTGGTGATGAAAACTAGGTGGCGCTGGTGCTTTGCTTCTACAGTGTTGCTAAAGTTATGGTGGTGAACATTTCAGAACTCTAGCAAAACTTTCAACATTTCATTATTATTTCATTATTGGCGATTTTAAAGACAGAACCAATTAGGAACTGCCATTTATAACAAAATTTTGGAAGTTTTGTTAGAGTTCTGAAATGTTCACCACCAGAACTTTAGCAACACTGTAGAAGCAAAGCACCAGCACCACCTAGTCTTCACCACCAGAACTTTAGTTTTGTAAGTTCTTTAGAATAATTTAGAACCATGATTGCACAGACATAGTAATTACTGTATTTACTAATTTAGCACCAAACAGACAAGGGTTCTTTCTTTTTCCCACCCTGGACATTATTCTGGGTGGGAGGCAGATTGCATTGGATAATACAGAATGTCAGATGAGAGACTCTACTGTATTTTTCACAACAGAAAGTGACCTCCCCGCCCACCAGATTCAAACCTATCTTTTCTCATTGTCCTTGGATTAATTTTATTTATTTATTTATTTATGCTTCAAATTTATAGACCGCCACTCCCCGGAGGCTCGGAGCGGTTTACAATAGTATGCATAAATACAATCCAACATAGAATACACATATAATAACCAACACATTACACAACATTAAACTATAATAAATACAAGAAGGTGGAGGTGAACTAAGGGTTGCACATCAGGTGGGATCGATAGTCAGTTTAGGGGCCGCAGGAAAGGTTAGGGACAGAGCGGCCCTATAGTCTGGTTTTAAGGGCCCATTCCGCAACCTCAATGTGGCCACATCTCCAGGTGATGAGGAGGGGACTCCAGTTGGATGGCAAGGAGGGGTCTCAAGGAGAGTTCGAGGGTTAGGAGAGTTCGAGGTTTCAGTCCGACTCCAGCTCCCAGCCATCAGACCCTAGAAGACTCTGGGGCCATACCGCCGGTGTTGAAGTTTACGTCGGTTGACTCTGTATTTCAGGTGCTCCTCCGGTTCAGCTTCCGGTGCCCGTGTTTCAATCCCCTTGCTGTTCTGGGCAGCCGGAGCTGCCGCTCTGCACTCCTTCCACTGTAGAACTCTCTGGTCGCTGCCGGATGTGGCGCTCTGTAACTGGCGCCCCCTCTGCTTCCTTCCAGCTCTGCAACCACGTCTACGTCGAGAGTGACCGATGGGTTGCTGGGAGGAAGCTTTCCCGGTGACATCCGCCCCCGAACTGGTGGTCTCCACGTTGGTGACTTCAAGGCGAACCGCCACCTTGCTCTCCGAAAGGGAGAGATAGCGGCGTCCTCGACGATCTCCTGGCGCTCGGGGCACCGCCGGAGGGCCGGGATCCCTCTCCCAGGCAATTAAGAGAAATGTATAATTAATTAAACAATGAATTTATAGAAGCCACCACCGGTCCTATACCACAGCTCTACAAAGTCCATTAAAGTTGTCTAATTTTTCCCCACCCACCATCACCAATTAAAATGAAACTGGAAGTATAACTTTAAAGACAGTAATTCGAACGCAATTTCCTCCATCAGACTTTTCTTCACGACTGGGGGAAGATGCAAAACTTTCTCTCTCCCTCTCGTTCTCTCTCTCCCCGTGATGCATGGTCCCAGCTGCATGACACCATTCATGAATATGCATGAAATCAGATATGACATTGCCCCACTCCCATTAATAATCTTGTCATCTGACTTGCGCGGCATAAAAACACAGCCCTTGGCATCTCAGAGTAAAGGAGCCCGGAGGAGAAAAGCGGGGGGGTAGAGAGAGAGAGAGTTTGGTGTGAAGCTGGGAGGAAAGTCTATTCTATCTTTTGCTTTCTGGAGAGAGAAAAAATGGGATTAAGTGCTTGAAAAATTTGGCAGGCGCATTAAAAAGGAGGAGGGTGTGTGCGCGCCAGGCAGCAAGAGCAAAAGAGATACACAAGCAAAGTCTGTGTGAATGTAATGGCTTGTTAGATGCCCCAAAGCGGTGGGTGTAATGGAATGTGAGCTGACCTTGACTGGAGCCACTGTGTGTACTCTCTCTCTCTCTTTCCCTCTCTCTTGCTTTCTCTCCCTCTCTCTTTTCGTCAAAGCAGCATTTGCAGCCAAGGTTTGGATTTCGGGCTTTCCAGTCATCAATCATCCCGGCCTATTCTCTTCTTTGACAGCTTGGTACAAGGTCTGACATTTGACACAAGGGACCTCGGGGCCGTACACACATGGCTCCAGCAGAAGCCCGGAGGGAAGAGGTTGAGGCAAGAGCAAGGAGTGACAGATTTTTTTGGCGGGGGGGGGGGAGATTGAGAAAGAAAACAAAATAAAAGCGGCTGCGAAAAATGCACGCGCAGATTGCCACTCTAACAGGAACTGGCCTTGTAAGGGGAGGGCCTCGGCTCCACCTCTGCGCCCCAGCCTTCCACTTTCCACATTGGCCATGCTACCTAGATGTTCAGGGAAAGCTGGGGACACCGAATCATGTCTTGGCATCACGTTCATTTATTTATTTATTTATTTGTCACGTTTCTATACCGCCCCTCTCAGCCCGAAGGCGACTCAGGACGGTTTACACAAGGCAGTCTCTGCCCTCAATACAACACAGCAACAAGTCAACACCCCCCCCCAGAAAAAAACATATAATAACAATTTAACAATTAAAAACATACAATTGCAGCCTCAGCGTCCTGTTGAAATCAGTTTCCATCACATCGTCGCCATTCCTTATATCCAATTAAACCTTATATTTCATCAGCAAATGCCTGCTCAAATAACCAGGTCTTGACTTTCTTGCGAAACGTCAGGAGGGAGGGGGCCGATCTGATGTCTTTAGGGAGGGCGTTCCAAAGCCAAGGAGCCACCACTGAAAAGGCCCTGTCTCTCGTCCCCGCCAGTCGCGCCTGCGAAGAAGGCGGGACCGAGAGCAGGGCCTCTCCAGATGATCTTAAACATCTCGATGGTTCATAGGGAGAGATGTTTGGACAGGTAAGTTGGACCCGAACCGTTTAGGGCTTTAAAGGCTAAGGCCAGCACTTTGAATTGTGCCCGGTAGCAAACTGGCAGCCAGTGGAGCTGGCACAACAGAGGAGTTGTACGCTCTCTGAATGGCGCTCCTGTTATCAACCTGGCTGCTGTCCATTGGACTAGTTGCAGCTTCCGAACAGTCTTCAAAGGCAACCCCACGTAGAGAGCATTGCAGTAATCTATACGGGATGTAACCAGAGCATGGACTACCGTGGCCAACGTTATGATTTGTAAGAGCACCTTTTATCCTCCCTTTCTCCAAAGCAGAGACTGCATCCATATACAAAGTGAATGCTGTTTGACGCCGCTTTAGCTGGCATGCCTCAATGCTGTGGAATCATAGGGATTGTAGTTTGGGGAGGCACCAGCGCTATTTAGTAGGCCTGGTTAGTAGGGCTGGATATCTCCGGTTTTAAATTCTTTGACATCAGTTTAATTTCGTATATAAAACTAATTTCATAGTTTTTTGACCCTCGGGGCCTAACCCGGAAGTGTAATTTCTATACTGAACCCGGGGTCGCCATTTTTTTTTGTAAAGGTCACATTATTATGTCGTTTTTTCCCCCTCCTCAGTTCTCAACCCACGAGAGGAGACTGGAGGGCAGCAGCAGCCTCCTTTCTCCTCTCGCCAGCTGAGGCGGGCACTTTGGAAGCTGCCCCACGCACCTCCCTTTCCCCGCTGCCTCTGAGATAGCAGGGAAAGGAAGAGTGGTGTGTACATGCATAGCTGGGGGGGAGGGAAGAGTGCAGGGCTTGCCCCCCATTCTACCCTCCCAGGTGGCGTAACGAATAATAATGAAAATTCGTTATTAATTATGTTTCAATCACGAAATTTATTTAGTTTTTTTTGGAATAATTTCTATAACTAATCAAAATCTGATCCCCCCCCCTGGACCGAGTTTATAATCATTTTTTTATGGATCAACCACCCCTACTGGTTAGGTTTTTCGGAATGCTCTGAAATTTGGAATTTGGAATTAATTCACTTCTGAAGCGGTTTTGAAGCGATGTGAGCAACTGAGCAATTTTGAAACTATCGCCATTTTCGTTAGGGAATTAGCGGGTTTCCCTTCCCTGGCCTTCCTTTCCGTGTGCGGCTGTCGCTGGCATCGGCTCCAAACTGGGTGTTTTCACCCAGTTTGGAGCTGAGGTCTAACGTGGAGGGAAGGCATGGGTTCCAAACTGAGTTAAAACACCCAGTTTGGAGCCCATGCCTTCCCTCCACATTAGACCTGGGGTGACAGCCGCATTAAACACGGCTCTTGCGACAGTTCTGAGGCAGAGGGAAGGCATCCACGTCTAAACTGGGTTAAACAAGCATGTTTGCTGTGGCGCCCCGCTAGGGCCAAAAGGGGGGGCTTTAAAAGGAGGGACAAAGTCTATAGGGCCCCGGGGTTCGCGTTACAGCCTTCCCATATTAAAAAAAACCCTGTAGAGTCTCTAGGCAATGAGTTCAGGACTCAGAAAAGGTGAACTCAAAACAGGTTTATTGAATAACAACCAGTGAAAAACAACTGGTGACCCAAAAAGCTTGAAGTAGGTTGCAAAAGTGTCCTTTAAACGAAGGGGATGCGTTCACTTGCCTTAGCAGAGCAAAAGTTCCTTTCTTGGATTCCAGGTTGTCTTTGTTGCTCCCAAATGGTCCTCCGACACACGAAGTTCTGAGGTCCCCAGGGATTACAGTCTTTGGGTGAAGGGCTGGCTTTCCTTTCACTGCAATCCTGGCTTGAGAGCGTTGGTGGAAAGCTATACGTGAACGAAGGTGCTTGTCTGAGCCTCGGCTCCAGATGTCAGCCTGCTTCGTCCGTGAGCTATGCTTTGAATGACCAAAGAGAGGACGTCCGGCCCCTCAGATGACCTCAGAAGGGGGTGGAGTAAGGGTGGTGACATCACCTTGGCACCCAACACAGTCCATCCCACTAAGACCGCATGGTAGAGGACAAAGGAATGCAGGTAAAGGTTGGCCAAGTCCATGATGCAGTACCAAACAAAACATTGTAAAAAAAATTCTAAAAATTTCGGAATTCAATCAGATTCGAAGTGCCAGCGCCCCCCTACATCTGAAACCTGTTTTGAACCAATTTTTTTCTTGATCAACTAGGCCTACTATTTAGTATAGGCCAAAGATCTTTTAAGGTTACAGCTCCTATGATTCCATGGTATTCATATACAGTAATTGAACTAGTGTCAAGCTGCATTAATTCTACAGAGTCAATGCAGACTTCGTCTCCACCTCCGCTCCCCAGCCGTCTACTTTTCATGTTGCAAGACTTAGACCAGTCTTTCTCAACCAGTGTGCCGTGGCACACTAGTGTGCTGTGACAGACCTCCTGCTGTGCCACGAGAAAGCTCTCTGCCCCCTTCCTCCCTCCTCCTGCCGAACTCCTGCTGCTTGGGGGAGGAGGAAGGGCCGGGCAGTGGCGAAGAAAGAAGAAGGGACCGGGGCGCCGCCTCCTTCGGCCGTTTCCCCAGCCAGCCTCCAATCTGCCATGACTCCCACCATGACTCTCGCCCCTCGCTCGCTGAAGCCGCGTGGAGAAGCCCCACACACTGAAGCCCGCCCACCGCTCATGCTCCTCCTCTGTAGGAGAGCTGAAGCTGGGGAGCGGGGCATGGCGTGACCTGGGAGAGCTGAAGCTGGGGAGAGGGGTGGGCATGGCACGGCCTGGCTCTGCCTCCTCCCCGCTTTGGCACTCCCAGCAGCTGCTCCAGCCTTGAAGGACAGTGCCAAGCCAGCATTGTGCTGGCTGTGACACTGCTGGCTTGGCACTGCCCCCTCAAGGCTGGAGCAGCTGCTGGGAGAGGTGAAGCCGGGGTAGGGGCAGGGCATGGCTACACCTGGCTCCGCCCCTCTCCCGGCTTCAGCACTCCCAGCAGCTGTTCCCAGCAGGCCACCAACCCCAGCCGTTAGAGTTACTAACTGTGTTAGAGTAACGTTACTGTGTTATTTTTTGTGTCATTTTGGTTAGTGGTGTGCCCCCGGATTTTTTTAATGTTAAAAGTGTGCCGTGGCTCAAAAAAGGTTGGGAAACACTGACTTAGACAAAAGAGTAAGTAAATAAATAAGTAAATAAATAAGTAAATATAAGTAAATAAATAAATAAATTCTGATGAATCTGTGAAAAAAAAACTTATTTCCAATGTCAAATCCAAGTCTTTCATTCTGGGTTACAAAGATTTTTTAAAAAAAGATCAGGTTTTTGTATTGAATCCATGAAGCTGTTGAAGGGTTTAAACCTCCATCTTTCTCCATATGTTGGACTATGAATCCCATCATCCCATAGGACAATTCACTTTTGCAATGGGTTTTGGGGAGTCAGAATACGGTTGGAGCCAGGTTTAGAGTTGCCGCTTTAAAGTGGGTTCAGTGTGAAATTTGCACAACGTAGAAACAAATTAATTCGCTACTCGCCCGGGGCTGTGTAAGGCTGGATGGAATCCCTTCTAGGCAAACGTTTGCAGCAGATGACATTGATTTATTTCAGGCTGAAATTCACTGTGACTCGTGGAATGGAAATCAGGTGGAAAGCTTTCCACTTGTTTTGAAAAAAGTCATTTCAACAGAAGGTAAGGGCGCTAAGGCAAGGGTAGGAAAAAAACCCCAAAAACCTCCCAGAGCGGAAATGACGGAGGTTTTGTTCAATTTACACCTTGAAACACACAGGCTGAATTGACACTCATTGGAGAGATATTCCGATCAGAACAGAGTCGTGCAGTTCTTGCTTCTAACGTGCATACAAAAAATTGCGCAAAATTGTATCAGAAAGGATAACTGGCCTACAAAAGTTTGAATATAGCATTGAAAAATGTGAATATTATGAAAATATGTTTTCTTTTTTAAAAAAAATCAGCACTCTGTATTGTATACGTAATTAAACATACTTAATTAAATCCAATTCCCCCCCCCCCCCCCAGCAAACATGTGAAAAATCAGATGGAGGCATAATTTGGCCACACTCTGATTGCCGAAAAACTGATTATTACTATATTTCTTCAGTTCTAAGGCCTATATAAACATCTCTAAAATGGGGTCCATCTTTAAATCGCAAGTGTAATTTATGTATTTTTGGTGGTGCTGGTTGTACCCAAATTAAGGTGCATCTTAATTAAGGGGGGATAACCTCTGGGAGGCTCCCACTAAGTTGTGGGGTCCCCCAGGGAACTATCCTCTCCCCTTTACTGTTTAATATCTATATCCGTCCACTAGCCCGACTGGTTCGCCATTTTGGTCCAGAGTGTCATCAGTACGCTGATGACACCCAGCTGGTGCTGAGAATGGATGGCAGGCTGGACACCGTACCTGATTGTTTCCATCAATGCCTCGAAGCCGTGCCTGGGTGGTTGCGTACCAGGTGAATCCATCGAAGACAGAGATCCTATGGCTGGGTCGTCCTGGTGTCAGTGAGTGCTAGTTGCCTACCCTGGGTGGCGAGCGGCTAAGCCCGTAATCTTTGGTAAAAAGCCTGGGAGTCCAATTTGACCCACTGCTATCGATGGAGACTCAGGTCTCCATGGTTAGCAGGTCTGCATTTTTCCATCTCCGACAGGCTAGGCGACTGGCTCCCTACCTATCCAGGAAAGACCTAGCTACGGTAATCCGGGCGACGGTCATCTCGAGGCTAGACTACTGTAATGCCCTCTACATTGGCCTTCCCTTGTCGACAACCCTGAAACTCAAGCTGGTGGAAAATGCTGCTGCTCGATTGCTGGTGGGAGCATCGACAAGAGAGCACATTACACCAATTTTACAGTAATTGTACTGGCTACCAGTAGAGTACTGGATTGTCTTCAAGGTGCTGGTTTTGACCTTTAAGGCCTTGTATGGTCTAGGGCCAGTGTACCTGAGGGACCGCCTCACTCCATACTGTATATTCCCCCGAGATTGTTGCGTTCAGAAGAACAAAATCTCCTGGTGATCCCATCAATCCGTTCCTGCCGCCTTTCAACAACAAGACAAAGAGCCTTTTCTGTGGTGGTGCCGACTTTATGGAACGAGTTACCAGACGGAACTATCACAGAGTTGACCCCCTTCCGGAGGGCCTGCAAGGCCTTCCTTTTTAGGCAGGCTTTTAATCTAGGCGCCTCCTGATAATCCTGTCCATACCCTTGTGTTTTTACATATTCAAACTGTTTTATGTGTATTTTATTGTTTTATATAAACCGCCCCGAGCCTGCAGGGAGGAGCGGTATATAAAAGTGAATAATAAACAAATAAATATCTTACAATCAATGCTGTGTTGTTGTTGTTTGAGCACCTTGACTTTCTCTCTTGAATAAGACCCCCGTATGTTCTTTTCTGATTCAGCTGTCACCATTGTGATGATGTAATAATTGTGGATACAAAATGATTCTGGCTTAATAAAACTAGGCACCTTTACTTAACTAAGCAACTGATCCACAATATTGGCCAACGTGAGTATTCAATACAGGAATTAATGTGGATTTATGTGTTTTATTGTGCTGCCCGTATTTTCAATCAATGCTACTCGTGTGGTGGTCTGTGGACGGACGCCAATCCCTGAGGCATTGGCTGCCAGCCCCTAATGCGTTTCCAAGGAAGAAAGAAACAATTGTAGCCAATGGGTGCAAATATTTATTTATTTATTTATTTATTTATTCGACTTATTAGTCGCCCTTTCCCGAGGGCTCAGGGCGACTCACACTGTAAGTCATAGAACAGTAAAATTGAAGTAAAACAAACACACTAAAATATGATACTGAGTCATGATATGCCTGAAAAAAGGATAATGTTGAGTCTCCACATTAAATAGCATAGGAAGCATTGTTTTAAAAGACACAATGAGGCAGACATTGGGTACAATCACTGAATGGATGTGAAAGTGACATGACTTAATACATGTCCCGACCCCCCCCCCCCCCCAAAATCTGTTTTTTGCTCTACAACAACCATTGGGATAGCTCAGTTGCCATGCCACTTTCGGAGAATAGGATTAAGAATTCAATAATAGATGGGGGACCAAACATCATTGGGATGCGATGTCCATAGATCTCTTCGAAGTCTCTTCTGGTCATTTGTTATGATGGAACTGGAGGACCAGAACAAATTGATAGTATTTAATTCGCGGGGGCAGCAGAGATAGAAGCATTATCTCCTGATGTTTTATTTATTTATTTTATTTATTTTTATTTATTATTTGAACTTATTAGTCGCCACTCTCATATGGCTCAGGGCGACTTACAAAGTTCCCTGGACAAGACCAGTGGGGTAATTACTAGGGCTGGATATCTCCGGTTGAAATTACTTTGAAATCTGTTATTTTTCATATTTGAAATTATTTCTATCATATATCGACCCTCGGGGTCCAACCCAGAAGAGAAATTTCAAAACCGAACCCGGCCACCATTTTTTCTAAAGGTCACCGTGTAGCAACCCAGTTCCCTTTCATGCCTGGGGGGCAGGGGGCAGCACCGGGGGTCCCACTTGCATTAGGGCCAGCTGCAGTTGATGAGGACATGGAGGAAGGGGCTGATGAGTTAGCTGGGCCTTCCTCTCCCACAGAGAGCCTGGCCTGGGATGATGAATGGCCTGACGGCTATGCTAGCTGGGAAGTTCAGGCTGACCCTGAGAGTGATGATTCTGATCATTATGAGAAACCAGGTGGTTACGGGTCGCAGGAAAGGATCAGGGAAACAGTGGAGGATGAGCCCATGGAAGCTGAAAGGGAGTTCGGCTCTCATGAAGATAGCGACCCAGGTGCTGGGAGGCAAGGACGGAGCTTTGATAGGAGACGGAGCATTGAGTCCAGCAGCCTAGAGCGCCAGAGAAGCGCTAGATCCCGTAGCACAGATTGGCGCAGAAGCCTAGAGCGTCGGGGGCCTCGCCAAGGGATTAAGTATAGGATCCGTGGGAAAGGATCCTCAGTAGCTCGGCCACTTCTATTCTAAGAGGAGTGAAGCGAGCGGAGTTCCTCGGAGCCAAGTTGCCGGCTCGAGCCTTGCCAAGTAGTTTCTTGGAGATGTTCATGAACTTTGCCTTGTTCTTTGCCACGGACCAAGTCCTTGATCCGCATAGTTTTGCGGAGCCTTTGCCACGTTTTGCCTTTGGATTTTACTTACGGACTCTTTGCCTTTTTGATCAAACTTTTTGATACTTTTTATGGACAATTCACCTTTTCACCTGTTTCTTATTATTCAATAAATAGTTAGCTGATTACCGTCTCTGTGTGTGTGATTAAGGGGCTGGGCCGAGACCCTGCATCGTGACACACCGTTATTAGGTCATATTTGGCCTACAACTCCCAGAAATCCCAGCCAGTTTACCAGCTGTTAGGATTTCTGGGAGTTGTAGGTGAATATTTATCACAACTAGGGATAAGCACAAAACAGGATAAGAGAGGCAGAGAAACAGACTGAGTAGTTAAATACTAATACATAGAAAATTAGAAGAACAAGGTAGTCTAGAACTCTGTATCGATTTATGTTCCATCTTTGGAAATATTAAGCTAAACTTTAAGATATAATTAATAAGAAAATGTTTTGCCTTTGACATATTGTACCAAATATGGAAGTCGATTTTTTTTATCTTTACCATTTTTCTTTTTAACTCTTTTTTCCCCACCTAACCCCTACTTTCCTTTGTTTCTTTCCAATTTCCTTCCCCCCTCCCCTCCCCCCTCTCTCCCACCTACCCTAGGTCCCTGCCCTCCTCCTCCCCTGGATGGGGATAACCCGGGTTTTTCCCATCCAGGAGAGGAGGAGGGCACAATAGATAAAGAGTTTCTCTGTGTTTCTATCCACCTCGAACTCAAGCAATCCTAGTAGGAAGTATTCTGGTTTGAACAGAAATTTTTAAATTTAAGGCTATTTGCATTTCTTTAGGTATATTTTTTCCAGTAGTTGTTTACTTTCCTACAATTCCACCATAAATGGAAGAAGTGACCCATCTCCTTTCTGCACTTCCAACACTTTTGGGAATAGTTTTTACAGTACTTAGCAAATTTTATTGGGGTCAGGTACCATCTATGTACCATTTTTATAAGATTTTCTTTCCGTTCATAGGAATATGTATATTTGGAATGTATTTTCCAAATCCTTTCCCATTTGACCAAAGGAACGTCATGTCCTATGTTCTGCGCCCATTTTACCATGCATTCTTTTATTTGATCTTTTTCCTTTTGCCTGATCAATAAATTTCGATATATAATTCTAATTTTTTCACTTTTTTCCCTGTAATACTAAATCCCAAACATTTGGTTGTGATTCAAATCCTTTTTTTTTGGTCCTTCTGGAATATATTTACAATTTGTACATATTGAAACCATTTTTTGCTTATTCTTGAGTATATACGGTATTTGTTTGCTGCAGGAGCAGGGCCGTAGCCAGGATTTTGTTTCGGAGGGGGCTGAGTTTGGTTCGGGGGCTGAGACTGGGTGGAAGAGGGTCTACCCAAGCAAACCTTTTGTATTGTTATCCCAATAACCCCATTAATGTGGGATATAATGAGCATGGTGATCAGATCATGATATGAATAAACATAACAGTTTAAATAATGTACCAGTAAGGCCTTTTCGCGGACCACCCTGAGAATTCCGGGGGGGGGCTGAAGCCCCTTAGCCCCCCTGGCTACATGCCTGTGCAGGAGGAAGTACACAAAAAACAGAAACAAACCCTCTGGTATAGACTTCATAGCATTTATTTATTTATTAGATTTGTAGACCGCCACTCTCAAAGGGTCGGGGTGGTTCACAGCATAATATGCAAATACATGAGTAAATAACAACAATAAAAACAGTAAAAACACAATAAAACAACATAGAACACAGATGGGGATCACAAACCTTTAAACGCTTGCCTAAATAAGTGTGTCTTACACACTCTGCGAAAGCTGTTCAAATTTCGCAGAGCCCGTGTCTCTGGTGGCAGAGCGTTCCACAAAGTTGGAGCAATGATAGAAAAGGCTCTTCGCCTGGTGGATGTCAAATGGAAGGATTTAACACTGGGGATGGTAAGAAGGTTCAAATCTTCTGAGCGTAGTGATCTCGGGGGGTTATATGGAATCAGGCGATCCCGTAGGTACACTGGCCCCAGACCATACAAGGCCTTGGAAGTAAGAACTAACACCTTGAAGGTAATCTGGAATTCGATTGCTAGCCAGTGCAGGTCGCGCAGAGTTGGAGTTATACGGCAGGTCGCGGACTCGCTCGCAAGCAGCCGGGCTGCCGCATTCTGCACCAGTTTAAGTTTCCGGATCGCAGAACAGATTGGAATAAAAAGCTAAAATATACATATGCATCGGATTTGAAAGAAAATTGGCTAAAACTGTTCCATAGGTGGTACATTACACCAGGGCTGTCCAACGGGCGGCCCTGGAGCCGTATACGACCCCCCAGCCACTTACCTCCAGCCCCCTAAGCTTATCAATAAAAAATGAAAAATGAAAAATAAATAAATAAATAAAATACCTACTTCCGGGTTCAGAACAAATATCGCGAGAATACGCAATCCACACGGGATTTTGCTGTCAACGCGAGATCATGCCAGCGTTGACAGCGAAATCCCGTGTGGATTGCTTATTCTCACGATACTCTTCGGCTACTCTACTACTGGATCGCTGAGGCCCACAGATGCGATTAGGACCTTCTTCGACTCAGTCGGTCATCGCCTCTCGTCGTCCGGGTACTCCTGGATCCTGCGCGTTTGGAAAAAGGAGGCCGAAGCAGGGGCTCCTCAGGGGCTCCTCATTCCCCCTCCCCATCTCCCTCATGTATTAAATATAAAATTAAATATATTTAAAGATGAAATAAGGGAGATGGGATACATTAAGGGGGGAGGGGAGGATGGAATAAAATATATTTAATATTAAATTAAAATAAGGGGAGAGGGAGGATGGAATTAAATATATTTAATATTAAATTAAAATAAGGGGAGAGGGATGGAATTAAATATAGTTAATATTAAATTAAAATAAGGGGAGAGGGGAGGATGGAATTAAATATAGTTAATATTAAATTAAAATAAGGGGAGAGGGGAGGATGGAATTAAATATAGTTAATATTAAATTAAAATAAAATGGAATTAAATATAGTTAATATTAAATTAAAATAATTTAATATTCCTGCATTTTATATCAGTAAAAGATTATATTTGACTGTATGCATGCGGGGGCGGGGTGGGGTGGGGGCAGAGCCGGGGTGGGGGCAGAGCCAGGGGCAGACCCTACGGGCCCCCAGGTCATCAGTGACCGGAATTCAGGCCCCTGGGCCGGTAGAAGTTGGACAGCCCTGCATTACACCAAAGAAACTAGGCTGTTGTTGGAAATGCCGATCAGGAGGGAACCTTTTTCCACATGTGGTGGACTTGCAAGAGTGCCAGTAAGTTCTGGACAAGGATACATGAAGAATCTCAGAAAATTTAGAATAGAAAATTTAAGAAGAAACCAGAATATTATCTACTGGGAATTATGGACTCTGACCCTCAGTCTCGACAATAATACAGATAGACTATTCACTTATATGGTAACTGCAGCAAGAATCTCTTATGCTAAATTATGGAAACAAGAAGAAGTCCCGGATATAGAGGACTGGATTAATAAGCTTAAGGAAATAAAAGGATATGGACAAATTAACTTTCTTGTTAAAGAGAAATGAAGGAAGATCAATAAAAAGTACAAATTGGGACTTCTTGATAGAATATGAAAAGAAAAATGTCAATAGAAAAGATTAATGAAATATGGAAGGGACAAAGAGACAGAAGAGAAATAAATTAAGAGAAAACAAAAGTTTGGAATGGAAGTCACAATTTTTTTTATTTTTCATTATTATTTTTTCAATATCTTTTGACTTTTGGGGGGGTTTTACGTTTTTTTTGCTCCTTTCTCTCTTCTATTTAGCTTTTCCTACTTTTCTATACATATATTGTTCCCCCTCTTTCCTTGATAATATTCACTATATATGTTAAAATAAAAAAAATTGAAAAAAAAGTTTCCGGATCGCGGTCAAGGGTAGGCCAATGTAAAGTGTGTTACAGTAGTCAAGTCTTGAAATGACCGTGGCTTGGATTACCGTGGCTAGGTCATTCCGAGACAGATAGGAGGCCAGACGCTTCGCCTGTCGCAGATGGAAAAATGTGATTCTGCTGACATTGGAGATTTGGGCCTCCATTGACAGCAGAGGGTCCAAATGGACACCAAGGCTTTTTACTGATGATGATGGGCGTAATGCCTCGCCATCCAGGGTCGGCAGTTGGATTTCCTTATCGTCCGGACGACCCAGCCAAAGGATCTCCGTCTTCGCCGGATTCACCTTCAACCTGCTGGCTCGCAGCCATCCAGTAACGGCTTCAAGTCACAGATGGAAAATATTGGGTACGGAATCCGGTCAGCCTTCCATCCTCAGAATGAGCTGAGTGTCATCAGTGTACTGGTGACATTCAAGTCCAAAGCTATGTACCAGTTGAGCGAGTGGTCGCATATAGATGTTAAATAACAGAGGGGAGAGGATGGTTCCCTGAGAGACCCCACAAGATAGGGGGGAATCCCCGGAAACCAGCCCGCCCCTCTGCACTCGCTGCTTCCGATTGTGGAGAAATGAGGACACCCAGTCAAGACAGGCCCGGATTACCCATAAGGCCACCCTAGGCCATGGCCTATGGGCGTAGGCCTAGGGGGGTGACAAATCAAGGAAATAATAATATTTAAAATAAAAAAATGCCCCCTCGCAGCGCTCTCCCCCCGCCCTCTCCCGAGAGACAGAGAGTCATCATACCTCCTCGGGAGAGGGCGGGGGGAGAGCATTGTGAGGAGGCGGGGAGGAGGGAATGGCGCCCTCCCCTCGCCATCGCCCGCCTGGGCCGCCCCTTGTAAAGGAAGGAGGCAGCGAGGAGGAGGAGGAGGAAGGGAAGCCCCGCCCCACCGGGGCCATTAGTGGGCATGAATGCATGCATGCGCGCGCGGCAGGAGGAGGGCGCCTCTGTGGGCTTCCCTTCCTCCTCCTCCTTCTTAGCAAGGGGGCAGGCCAGGCGGCGAGGAGGAGGAAGCGGACAGAAGTCGCACGGCCGAGGAAGCAGGGCCCGGGGGGGCGGGACTTCCCTTCCTTTTCCTCTCGCCCTCCTTTTGATCGAGGGAGGAGGAGGCTACGGAAGCCGCACGGCACCGCCTCCTCCTCCTTCCCGCGACCGGAAGGAGGGTGCGAGGGAGGTGGTGGAGGAAGCCGCACGGCACCGCCTCCTCCTCCTTCTCCCGCGACCGGAAGGAGGGTGCGAGGAGGTGGTGGACGGAAGCCGCACGGCACCGCCGCCTCCTCCTTCTCCCGCGACCGGAAGGAGGGCGCGAGGAGGTGGTGGACGGAAGTTGCACGGCGTACTGGTGACACTCAAGCCCAAAACTAGGTACCAGCTGAGCCTCCATGGTCATCAAAGTAATCTCAAAGTGCTCAAACATCATTGTGTGAAACATGTCACAAACATGTATGAAGCCTATATATCATTTCCATGGTTTCGTTACCTTTACCCGTGCTCTTAAAAGCACATGAGCAGATGATGCAAGATTTCTGAATCAACTTGAAAGCCTCTGCACCACATGAGGTTTCAACTTCAGATATTCTCAAATTGGTCTCTGAATGCGCTTACAGACACAAATGAAATGCACAAAAACATGCCTTTTTCAACAGCGGAAAAGAGGAGATAGTGTGCACAAATTGCTTCCGCATTTGAAATCTAATGATACTGTGACATTGCGTTTGATGATGTGAACGGAAAAGCTGTTCCCATGAACCCTGTTGTGTGTGGGGGGGGGGGGAGATGGTGGTAAACAACGTCAAAGCGAATTAGCCGCCTTGTACGATCCCGTTCCCATCTGTATCTCTATTTAGAGCAAAAGATCAGATCCTTATACATATTATTTTCCAGGCCTACTAAAATGCATAGAGTTTAGGAAAGGGGGAAAAAAACAGAGCGGGGGACACAAAGCATTTTCTCATATCGGGAAATTGCCCGAAGGAACCTGAAAAAATTTCCATCCTTGTACTCTGCGTAGGAAACTACATGGATTGTGGGCACCGTGGGCCGCCTTCCGTCGGAGTGTCCGCACTGCTTTCGCCGTTGCTGGAGGCAAGAACCAAACGTGACGAACCAATGGACTGATTCGGGCTGGCAATTCTTCTCCACGTAGTTTTGAAATTTCTCATGCGCACCAAATTAAATAAACCCTTGGCCTGCATATGTTAGAGTTTTGCCTTGCTGCGAACACCGCATATTTATATATTTTAGAGGCAGGGAACTCGTCAACATAGATTTAGATAGATAGATAGATAGATAGATAGATACCATACATAGATGATAGATATATAGATAATCTCCCACACATCTAAAAGCAGACTGTGGCTCAGAAGGGCAACCATGTACTTTGCCACTGCAATTAGGTCACTTCATTCATAATGCTTCTGGGTGCCATCTCTCATTGGCATTCAGGCTAAAAGGGGAAGGTTAGAGGGTAAACATCTGTGCTGGGAGAAAGATGGCATTTTCCTCCCCGCGCCTCCTTTTTCTCCCTCCGCCGGCTTATTAATGCCCTTGGAAAATCCCACCCTCCAGCTCCTTGTATTCCAGAGCAGGCTTTGAAAAATGTAATAATAACAACAACAGCATTAGAAACAAAAAAAAAATAAAGTCGAAGCTTAGGCATGAAAGTTCCCGTCTGGTTGTGGGAAATCCTTTCATCCATTTTTTTCAAAAAGGAAGTTCTCCTACTTGTTTTTCATTTCATGTTTGTTGTTCATGCAACTCTTTCTGCCAAAAAAAAAGAGGATTATTCTCATTCTAAAGCATAGATAAAGGTTAGGATCTTGTTGATGAGTTAACTATGCATGAATAATCCACTTTGATCCAAGGGAGAATGTGCGGATCCAGTCCAAGGTTACAAAAGCATAGGTGTGTCTGTGATGCCAGTTGTGCATTGGATTGTGCACTGCATTGAGGGCATACAGCGCCGAATGAGGTTGAACACTCACTTGTGTATCGTCGGCATTCGGTTCAAGGGCCACAGAGCAAAATCTATGAGTAACTCTCCACGTAGGTGTTTGCAAAGCCTGCCTCAATGAAGAATCTCAGTCATCTATTTCAGTGTTTTTCAACCTTTTTTGAGCCGCGGCACATTTTTTACATTTACAAAATCCTGGGGCACACCACCAACCAAAATGACACAAAACGATACTCTAACACAGTCATACATATAGTTAATATGTTTTAAAGTGTATTTATAAACTCAGTGTGAAACCTCGGCCTGTTTCGATTAATACAACATAGAAATCCTGGCAGAAATGGCAGTGTAAAGAGGCTATTCAAATGAACCGGCTGGACAGGATGGACCCTCTTTTCCTGATCCCACCGCTGCCACTAATTTGTAACGATGAGGTCACTACGTATCTGACCTAATGTAAAAGGGTGTTGTATAACTTTAATTTAAGGATCTCTTAAATATGAAGAGATTAGCCACCAGATTGTGAGGACTGTTGTTGTTATCAGTTGTCTAGGAGGGTCTATCACCAATTATTGTGGGACTTCAAACTGTGTAAAGAGTCAGGTTAAAAACACTTTCCTGTCTTGTTTTACTCTGAGGCTTGATGTTTAAAATACGGAACAGAGAGAGATTGTTGATGAAAAGAACAATAACAGTTTATTTATAGCTTGGCACAAAAGCGTGATGGATACGTTATAACTTCTTAGAGGCTCAACTCATCATGGTTACGTTGGTATTGTAGAAGATACAAAGTTTAAAATGTTTGACTGTTACTATTACTCAGTTAGATCAGTATGTAACTATCTCACACACAGACCTTCTTTCCTCCTATAGGCACCTTGCCTATCTCTAGCCCTCAGGCTCTATACAAACAGACTGGCTCGCAAGCTCAGCCTACTAGAACTGTCTCTCTACAGCTCCAAAACCAGACTGCCCTCAGAACCTGCTCTCTTCTAGAGCTGGGCTGACAGTTAAACCGCCAAAATTCAAATTTCCCCAGAATTCTATTCTTGGCTGTGGCAGAAAGCTGTTGACTCCTCCCACCTCTGCCTTACAGCCATGTTGCTATGACAACTCTTCCCCAAGGTGGGCCTTCACATGAAGAAGTGCACCTTCCCTAAACATCTAAACATCTCAATACATATTCAATCCTCAACCTATAATAAAAAATAAACACTTCTGCACAGGCAGAAAGACACAAGCTTCCCACACAGAACTCCCATAACCAAGAGAAAATACTATAGGAGTTTGGTGGGCATTGACCTTGGGTTTTGGAGTTGTAGTTCACCTATATCCAGAGAGCACTGTGGACTGAAACAATGTTGGATCAGGACCAAACTTGGCATGAATACTCAATATGCCCAAATGTGAAAACAGATGGAGTTGGGGGAAAATAGACCTTGACATTTGGGAGTTACAGTTCCTGGGATTTATAGTTAACACACAATCAAAGAGCATCCTGAACTCTTGCAACAATGGAATTGAACCAAACTTGGAATATTGAACTCTCATTACCAACAGAAAGTACTGAAAGGGTTTGCTTGGGAATTGACCTTGAGTTTGGAAGTTGTAGCTCACCTACACCCAGAGAGCACTGTGGACTCAAACCATGTTATGTTATGTTGTTATTTGTTTTCTATCAGAGTCACAATGTTGGAAGGAGGCTCACCACTTTCAGGTCCCTAGAACAGGCATGGGAAAACTTTGGCCCTCTGGGTGCTTTGGACTTCAGTTCCCACCATACCTAACAGCCTCAGGCCCTTTCCTGCTTAAGTGGCTGAGGGGGGAAAGGGAAAAGGGCCTGAGGCTACTAGGAATGGTGGGAACTGAAGTCCAAAGCACCTCCTGCTGTGCCGCGAGAAAATCTCTCTACCCCCCATCCTTCCCCCCTCCTCCTGTCGAACTCCTGCTGCTTGGGGGAGGAGGAGGAAGGGCCGGGTGGCAGCAAAGAAAAAAAAGAAGGGGCCTGGGCCCCGCCTCCTTTGGCCGTTTTCCCAGCCAGCCTCCAATCCAAAATGACTCCCACCATGACTCTCACCCCTCGCTCGCTGAAGCCGCGCAGAGGAGCCCAGCCCACTGAAGGCCGTCCACCGCTCATGCTCCTCCTCTTCAGCGAGTGAGGGACGAGAGTCGTGGTGGAGAGCGGCGCTGGGGACGGGGGCCATGACTCACGCCCCTCGCGCGCACTGCCCCCTCAAGGCTGGAGAAGCTGTGGGAGAGTTGAAGCTGGGGGAGGGGCGTGGCATGGTGCGGTCTGGCTCCACCCCCTCCTCAGCTTCAGCATTCACAGAGCTTCTCCAGCCTTGAGGGGGCAGTGCCAAGCCAACATTGTGCTGGCTCTGCCACCGCTGGCTTGTCACTGTCCCTTCAAGGCTGGAGAAGCTGTGGGAGAGCTGAAGCCGGGGGAGGGGGCAGGGATGTCACGGCCTGGCTCTGCCCCCTCCCCTGGCTTCAGCTCTCCCACAGCTTCTCTAGCCTTGAGGGGACAGTGCCAAGCCAGCACTAGACCAGGGCTGCCTAGGAAGTCGATCGCGATCAACCAGTCGATAAACCAGTCGATACCGGGACCGAAGGAGGTCAATCCCAGCCGGATGGGGCACTTCTCAGAGGGATGGAGGCAGGCCGCGCCAGGCCCCGCCCCTTCCCCGGCTTAGGCACTCCCAGCAGCTGCTCCAGGTTTGTGGAGGGCAGTGCTAAGCCAGCCTTGTGCTAGCTATGCCACTGCTGGCTTGGCACTGTCCCCTCAAGGCTGGAGAAGCTGTGGGAGAGCTGAGGCCAGGGGGAGGGGGGCATGGTGCAGCCTGGCTCCACCCCCCCCCCGCTTCAGCACTCCCAGAGCTTCTCCAGCCTTGAGGGGACAGTGCCAAGCCAGCATTGTGCTGGCTCTGCCACCGCTGGCTTGGCACTGTCCCCTCAAGGCTGGAGAAGTTGTGGGAGAGCTGAAGCCGGGGAAGAGGGGGCGGGGCATGGTGCGGCCTGGCTTCCCCCCTCCCCCGGCTTCGGCACTCCCAGCAGCTGCTCCCAGCAGGCCACCATCCCCAGCTGTTCTTTACTGTGTTAGAGTGTCATTTTGTGTCATTTTGGTTGGTGGTGTGCCCCTGGATTTTTTTTTTATATTAAAAGTGTGCCGTGGCTCAAAAAAGGTTAGGAAACACTGCGGTAACCCATGGAACCCATGTCTGTGGTTTCACTTCCCCAAGCCAAGGTATTCTAGGTTTTCCAAGCCATTCTATGGTAGGTCTCTCTTGGAAGTTAACAGAGTTGTGTTGGAGTACATAGAAATTCTTAGGCAAGGCTAATACGCCAAGAATCTCCAGTTCATCCAACACACTTCTATGTTGTTCTGGAACCAAATTTATTGACATTCAGTTCTATGTAACCAGGGGCAGTCCGACGTAGACGCGAAGTAAGCGGCCGCTTAGGGCGCCAACTTCTGGGAAGGGCGCCAACTTCTGGGAAGGGCGCCATCTTCTGGGAAGGGCGCTGCCACGCTGACCGTGCCGCCGTAGCACACCTCCCTGCTGCTGCGTCGGCTTCAGCGCCTGGCCTGCAGGAGCTTCTAAGCATATGCAGAGAGATTCACGCATGCGCAGTGGCCCCCGGAGCTGAAGTTGAGCCCGGAGCCACTGCGCATGGCCAGAAGCTCCTGCAGGCGCTGAAGCCGAAGCCTGTAAACACGTCACGTCAGCACTCCGCCCGTATTCGGCACGCAGGGGCGGAGGCAAAGGAGAGGTTAAGCCTCTCCTTTGCCTCCGCCCCTGCGTGCCGAATACGGATGGGGTGCTGGCGTGATGTGTTTACAGGCTTCGAGCTCAGTGCCTGCAGGAGCTTCTGGGCATGCGCAGAAGCTCCTGCAGGCGCAGAAGCCTGTAAACATGTCACGTGACGCAATTGAGCAGGCAGGGGGCGGAGGCAAAGGGAGAGGGGGCAGAGACCAAGGGAAAGGGGGCGGAGACAGGGGGGCGCCAAAGTAATGTTCGCTTACCATATAAAATAACCTTAGACTGCCCCTGTATGTAACCATGGTTCATCCAGGAATGTATCCCCCATGAATATGAGGCTCTTATGGCAATTCATTTTCTCAATGGCCAACAGACAACTATTGAAATTCTTAATGAAATTATTCATTTTGTGGAATGTTATTGTTTTTATAATACTAATCGTGTTTCCTTGGCTAATTGAGTGGAAAAAAGGATCATAGCTTCAAATGCAGTCTTTTGTTGTGCTGATGTTCTGATCTCTTGTGGATGCAAATGTCACAATATGAATGGAAGGAAAATGTGTTTTGTGACATTCAGATGCTTTAAACATCCCGACTTTGCAAAGTCGGGATGTACGAGAGTAGGCCTTTAGTATTTCATGCCGTTTAGTCCCAGGACCCTTGTGAGTAATACCAAAATATGTGGGTGCTCAAGTAGTGAAAAATGGTGTCTGCTATATAAAATGGAAATATCAAGATGTACTTTTGAGTTTGTTTTTTTTAAAATAGTTTTTATTAAAGTTTTATACACATACAAAAAACACAAAACAAAAAAAAACACAACGCATATTACATATTAAAAACATTAGAAAAAAGAAAAGGTAGAAAAGTGAGTTTTGTTTTAATGAATGCTTTCAAGCCCTGAATGATGGACTCTATGGGTGCAGATACCGTGGATATTTATTTATTTATTATTTAATTGTTTTATTTATATTCCGCTCTTCTCACTCCGAAGGGGACTCAGAGCGGATTACAGGTACACATACTTAGCAGGCAATCCCTGCCATTTCCACATACAACACATATAGACGAACAGAGGCAAACTCTGGCCACTAGGGGGAGCTGACGCACTCCTCATCTCTCAGCGTTCGCAGCGCTGGCGATATTTTAATTCATTTTGGGAAATGAGTAAGTAAATAATTACTTTTAATGTAACTCTAATGGAAGCTAAATACTAGTGTACAAGTTTATTCAAGCCCTTGAGCGCTTTAACTGGAGGTCAACCGTGACCAGCAGTGCTGCAGAATTCATAGAGACATGAATGGAGAGCAAAAGGGAGAAATGTGCCAAGAGGAAGGTGCATCAAGCCAACCCTGACTGGGACCGCCTTCCACCTGGAAACCGATGTCTTCACTGTGGGAGAACATGCAGATCAAGAATAGGGCTCCACAGCCACCTACGAACTCACCACCAAGACATCAGACTTGGAGGACCATCATCCTCGGACTACAAGGGATTGCCTAAGTAAGTAAGTAAGTATGTAAGTAAGCAAGCAAGTAAATAAGCATAGGTCTTTCACATAAAGGACAAACAAACAATTGCATAAAAACTAGATGATTAAATACTAGGCATGCTAAAATTGAAACGGAAATCTAATTGATTCGTTAGAAATCCGTAATTAATGGGACTTTTGTTGTTTTACGGATCGCTGCCCCGAACCAGCAAGTAGACTTCCTTTACGGTCCGTGAGGCCAACAATTTGCGTTAGGATCGTTAGAAATTCTTAAGTATTAATTAATTAATTATTGTACTACTCACTTCTCCCTGTCTTCTCCCCCCTCATTTCCTTCCCGCCTTCATTCAGCTTCTTCTTTTTCCCGCATTTCTATGGGGAACTGGAAGTGACGCTGCTGCTAGGTAGGCAATGCATTCTGGAAAGTGATTCACACACACACACGCGCGCGCTTCTCCTCTCTCTCCAGGCTTCCCCCTCCTCCTTCTCTTCCCCGTTGCTCTGCTGCCATGCATGCCCCATCGCAGGGGCCTGATTCACACACACACACGCGCGCACACGCTTCTCCTCTCTCCAGGCTTCCCCCCTCCTTCTCTTCCCCGTTGCTCAGCTGCGTTGCTTGACCCATTGCAGGGGCCTGCTTCACACACACACACACACCCGCGCCCGCCTCCTCTCTCTCCCGGCGCTCTCTCAGATGCTTCTCTTCCCCGTTGCTCTGCCTTGCCCCATCGCAGGGACCAGCTTCAGCCCTCCAGGTACGTGTTTTGGACTTCAACTCCCACCATTCCTCACAGCCTCAGGCCTCTTCCTTTTCCTCTCAGCCTGGGCAAACTTGGGCCCTCGCTCCCTCAGGATCGGGGTGAGAGAGGCAGCGAGGAGCGAGGGGGGCTCCTCCTCCTTTCTTTTGCTGCTTCCAAGAATAGAAAACCCCTCCCTCCCTCCCTTCCTCCTTCCCTCCCTCCTTCCTATTTGGAGAGTCCCATCTAGAATTCAGTGTGGTTTATTCAAGTTTTTGGCCTACAACTCCCAGAAATCCCAGCCAATTTACCAGCTGTTAGGATTTCTGGGAGTTGTAGGCCAAAACCATCTGGAAAGCGCATGCTCTGGCATACGAATTCTAACGAATTTCGTTAGTACTTAAATTACATTTCCGAAAATTTTGGGAATTTTTTGTAAGTCTTTGATATACTAATCAAAAAAAATCCCCCATTTGATTTTAGAATCACCATTTTTCGATTTGTTATCGTGCCTATTAAATACAATACTAGTGTACACCTATGGGATATAGTTGTCAGAAGGAATAAATTATCTCTATAGATTTCTAAATCATGTCTGCTTCTTCAGTGGCATTTCCCCTTTGATTATGACTTCATTCTCTATCTAAATAAGTCAAATGGGCGACGCCTTTCAAATAAAACTGATGCAACAAAGGATTCGATGATGTCGTATTACACCAGTGAAAACAACTCTTCTATGTAATGCCGTATATGTATATATGGTATTGAATTTTGCCTTTGTGAGGCTGTCCTGAGTTCCCTTCGGGGTGAGAAGGACAGTGTGGTAAATAAATAAATAAATAAATAAATAAATAAATGTAATGTGGTTATGGGCCCCTTGATGGTGCAGCGGGTTAAACTGCTGACGTGCTGACTGAAAGGTTGGTGGTTCGAATCCAGGGCAACAGGTGAGCTCTCACTACTAGGCTCAGCTTATTTTATTTATTTATTTATTTATTATTTCAATTTATATACCACCCTTCCCGGGAAGGCTGAGGGTGGTTTACAACAACAACCAACACAATCACAGTAAGATATTAAAACATAAAAACAGCTTTAGACCAGAGTGGACTATGCAGTGTTAAAGGTTAAACGCCTGTCGAAAAAGGTAGGTCTTACCGGCCCTCCTGAAGGCCTGCAGATCAGTTATTGATCGGGTCTCCTCAGGAAGGGTGTTCCAGAGAGCAGGCGCTACTGCAGAAAAAGTCGATGCGCCGCGTCGATGACAAGCGGCAGACCTTGAGAGATGGAACCTCCAATAGATTTCGATCCATGGACCGTAGTGGCCTCTGGGGAATGTGCGGGGAAAGACGGTCCTTCAGGTACACTGGCCCCAGACCATGCAAGGCCTTAAAGGTTAGCACCATCACTTTGAAGGCAATCCGGTACTCAATCGGGAGCCAGTGCAAGCGCTGCAAGACTGGCGTGACATGGCATGATAATGTCACTCCAGCCAGAAGTCGAGCTGCAGCGTTTTGCACCATCTTAAGTTTCCAGATTACCGACAAAGGAAGGCCAATGTAAAGGGCATTACAGTAGTCCAGTCTTGAGATGACCGTGGCCTGGATTACCACAGCCAGGTCGTCACCGGAGAGGAGGGCGCCAGCCGCCCTGCCTGGGGCAGATGGAAAAACGCTGCTCTGCTCACGGCGGAGACCTGAGCCTCCATCGTCAGCAGAGGGTCCAGTTGGACCCCAGGCTTTTAAACAAGGGCGACGGGGTAACCACCCCGTTGTCCATGACTGGCAACCGGAGCTCGCCCCTCCCCTCTGGACGACCCAGCCACAGGACCTCCGTCTTCAATGGGTTCCCCTTCAACCTGCTGGCCCATAGCCACCCAGTCACAGCTTCAAGGCACCGATGGAAATAATCGGGTACAGAGTCTGGCCGGCCTTCCATCCTCAGCACCAGCTGGGTGTCATCAGCGTCCTGATGACACTCCAGACCGAAAGTACGCACCAGCTGGGAAAGTGGACGCATATAGATGTTAAATAATAGAGGAGAGAGGATAGCCCTTGGGGGACCCCACAATTACGGGGGACCCTTTCTGAGACCATCCCTCCCCTCTCCACCCGTTATCCCCGATCATGGAGAAAGGAGGCCACCCATTTAAGGGCTTCTGCCAACCTAGCAGTTCGAAGACATGCAAATGTCAGTAGATCAATAGGTAACGCTCTGGCGGGATGGTAACAGTGCTCCATGTAGTCATGCTGGCCACACGACCTTGGAGGTCTATTCAGCTTAGAAATGGAGATGAGCACCAAACCCCAGAGTTGGACATGACTAGACTTAGTATCAGGGGAGTAGGAAAGAGGAAGGGTGTCCTCAAAGCAGCCCAAAAGTAAAGTTCAAACTGGAACGCGGGTTGCTGCAGCACAAAAGAGTATTCAATATCTGTATCCAAGTAATTTATTTGGCATTCATTAAGAAATCTCTTGATCGTAAAAAATCATATATCTTCCCAAATGGGGATGTGGAATTCTGGTAGATAATATTTCAAATGATATATCACAAAACCCTCTATTCCGGAGTCAAACTCAAATCTCGATATATACATATATATTCATTCTTGCACAATCTCAAAGTATTTGTAATCCGGATAATAAGGCTTGGAAGGTCGACGGACTATGTATTTAAAGGCCTTGGTGGGCTAAACCTGAATTGCAAAATGTTGATATGTATATTATTTCATTTGAACTTATAGATGATCGGACCAGTGGAATCATAAACAAATGTTATTCTTTGGGGTCCCGATGAAGCCAGCCCCCCTGGCGAAACGGCAAGACCTTTAAATACATAGTCCGTCGACCTTCCAAGCCTTATTATCCGGATTACAAATACTTTGAGATTGTGCAAGAATGAATATATATGTATATATCGAGATTTGAGTTTGACTCCGGAATAGAGGGTTTTGTGATATATCATTTGAAATATTATCTACCAGAACTCCACATCCCCATTTGGGAAGATATATGATTTTTTACGACCAAGTGATTTCTAAATGAATGCCAAATAAATTACTTGGATACAGATATTGAATACTCTTTTGTGCTGCAGCAACCCGCGTTCCAGTTTGAACTTTACTTTTGGGGGGCTTAGTATCAGGGGAAACCTTTACCCTTTACCTTTCCTAATGTGGTTATGAGGTCAAATGGAGCCAATCAAGACTCCCAAACAATCTTACCCAATAACAATCCTTTATGAGCAATCAGGTGTACCTCATAAGGGTCAAAAGAAGGAACTGGAAAGTGAAAGCAAGTGAGCATTGTGCAATGGGATGCTTGAAATTTATAATATCAAGAGTTGAAACGGTTCACAATACTCCCGATTCATCAATAGATTTATATATATACACACACACACACACATAAAGCTCAATTTATGTAAGCAAGCATTGATAATATGCTTGCGATCAGCCTCTGTGACATCTTACGCCTTTACATTTGTATCTCCTGGCATGGACGGAGGGGGAGAAGAAAAACTCTCTTCTCTCGGAGAGGGCTAGTTAAGATGAATCTGGCTGTTTTGCCATATCTTTAGTATGCAGGGAGCAGAGAGATGGAGATAAAAGGAGAAATGTCTATCTTTGAGTTCTTGGCAATACAGAATAAGTTATCAACCGCCGAACATGCATGTCTGAATAGAGTCCTTTGGCAGCTGGGAGATGTTATCTCTCCTGACATGCGAATTCCTCCCTCATGTCAGCCCATGAAAGTACTAAAGAATAAATTCACTCATAAAAGGAATGTGGCGCACCACTGGGATTGGGAGAGCAACATATTTTCCCTCAGCCTCCTCTTTCTGTCGCGTCTTTAAAAATGCTCCAACTGAACCCTTGATATCCATATAAATTACTCGCTTGAAAAACCCATTGCTCCAACCTCAGCGGCACATGGAGTGGGTGGCGAATTGCTCCACGGGCTGAGTTCGTCATTNCACGGNTATCCCCTTCCCNTCATCCTCTCTTCGATATGCTGCTGAGCCTTAAGCATGGGTCAGTTTTAGTCTACCACTCTGGAGACCAAGGTTCAGATCCCCACTTGGCCATGGAACACACTGGGTGACCTTGGATACATCTTGCTTTCTCAGAGACCAAAAATGATCCCTATGTCATGATCGAGACCACCTTAAGAAGCCAGACACAGTTAGAGTTTATTTGAAAGAGTCTCAAATTTCCTCACTGTGGCTCAAATGAGCCTAGGGCAGGGCTGCCCAGGAAGTCGATTGCGATCGATGAGTCAAACGCGAGACCAAATGAGGTCAATTGCAGCCGGATGGGCCACTTCTACCCTGCGCGTGTGCACCCTCCACGCAGTGCTCCTTCCGCCCACACGGCGCTCTTTCTGCCCACGGGGCATTGCGGGAATGAGAGAGCACGAGGCGTGCCCTCCGTTCATCTTGGGGGGCCACCCGAGACTAGAGCCCCTTCTCTTTCCGTGGGGCGGTTGGGCTTCACGGTGGCAGCCTTCTCCTCCGAAGGGAGAGGCGGCAGCAGCCCCTCTCCACGCTCACATCCACATACTCGCACTCACGCACTGGCCGGTGACACACTACGAGCACAGCCCACGCAGGCGGGGCCCGCCTCCCCTCCTACTCCACGTCCCCGCCTCCCTCTTCCCCCTTTGCTCTCTCTCTCCCCTGCTTCCTCCCTTCTTTCGCTGCTGCGACAATTGTAGAGGATCGGATTTGCGGCAAAAGTGCGCACACGGCGGCAGGAGTGCGCAGGCGGCCGGTAGATCCTTTCGACTTGGTTGTTTTAAAAGTAGCTCGCATGCTGAAAAAGCGTGGGCACCCTTGGCCTAGAGGCACAGCAAACTGGTAAGAAAATCCAACAGAAAACAAACGCCCAGTTCTGACTTCTTCACAACAGAAATAAAGCTGAGAGAGAATGCACAGCCAGTTCACAACCAGCCAGGCGGAATGCAAACAAAGTAGAAGCGTCAAACAGTCATTCCAGGGGAAATGCAGACAGATTAGAAGTGTCAAACAGTCCTTTATTCACGCCAGGAGGAATTCAGACGAAACAGCGAAGTCAGGTCAATCCATAATCCAACATGAAGGAGCAGCACAATCTAGCACAGAAGGGATTTAAGGTGGAGCAGCCAAAGACAGGAAACAACGATGCGGAAACGCATGATATACAATACCAATGTCCAGAATTCCACATCCACAGCCAGTCAGCGATCCAGAACAGGAGGCAATGGCCTGGATGGCAAGAATGACGCCTTGCCAACTGCAACCAATGCTTAATTCCAAGCCCCCTTTATTCAGTCCTCTTCTGGGCTTAATTGCGCCAACGCCCCTTCCCCATCTCTTTCAGCTGCCAGCATCCCCGCCCGCACTGCCCTTTGTCTCTCGCGCCAGACAATACGTCTCCTGCGGCGACTTAACTCTCCCCAGCAGTCCCCATTAGTCTCAGTTCCATTACCCCATTTTCCATTTCCCGTGAACCCCGCAAACGAATAACTGCTGGTGGGTTCCAAGCAGACATCCCGTATCTGCTGCACATCAGTCCAATTCATTTCACTAGCGTCACCTTCAGTTCTCTGTGACCCCTCATCCCAACCTCCCATTGCCTGCTCCTCATCCCCACTCCCATCATCATCCAAAAAATCCAGAAATGTTTCATTCCCAGAAGAATCGCTAAGTACTTGCCTTAATCTCTTCCTTTCCTGCTCCTCATCTGACTCTTACTCATGAATAGACCATTTTGCATTTCTAACTACAGCTTCCTCTCTCTCAGCCTCAGGCCCGATCTGAACAAACCTTGTCAAGAAATCCCTGTGATCAGATTTCCTGAAAACACACACCAACCGTGTCTCAGATATGCTGGACTTTGAGGTTTAGATACGGCATGCCTCTACGCTGGTGATGTTGGCATATCAATGTTTACATGTGGTCTAGAACTCTAAGACATGACTAACAATTAGTTTTAGCCAAAATTTGCTTAGAACTTTCTATTGGAGAAAATGTGGATTAGACTACTGTAACAACCTTTACATCGGCCTGCACTTGTCCGTGACCCGGAAACTTAAGCTTCTCCAGAACGCTGCTGCATGACTACTCAGTGGGGCATCAGTGAGATGTCACATAACACCTATTTTGCAGCACTTTCACTGGTTGCCGATCGAGCACCAGATCACCTTCAAGGTGATGGTATTAACCTTCAAGGCCTTGTATGGTCTGTAGATCGTTTGTAGGCAAAACCTCAGGAGAGAATGCTTCTGGAACATGGCCATACAGTCTGGAAAACTCACAACAATCCAAATTAGGAACAGTTAAGGAGGAGAAAAACTGTTTATGTTCACAATCATCATAATCGTGGTAGTATTGACACAACTGTAACCACCCTCTTTATAAAACCCCTACTTTACTGGGCATCAGCTGCATGGACAGAAGGAGACCCATTTTGCTGGTGATCAGCTTCTGGGCAAATGACATTTCCATCAGATTGGGTTTGTGTGTTATTTTGTCGCCGATACAAGCTTCCAGCTGCGATTCGTGTATGTGGAAACTGGGAAGTGTTTCCCCCTTCTTTCCACGGACCTCCAGTGAACTCTTCCACATTGAAGGTAGGACAAAGCTGGCTCCCAACCCTTTGACTTCTTGGCAAGTGTGCGCCTCGCCAACAAGTCCCTTTTCCTTTTGAAAAGCCAGAGAACACATCTGCTCTGCATCTGCCGCAAAGCTGAAATTAGGCTTCGGCTGGGTAATATCTTGGGACAGACAAATATGTCAAGTTCGATTCCCCTCTGCTTCTCAGTTCTGTGACACTGAATTCCTTCTGCCTCATTTCCCCATCATTTGTGAATGGTTTCTCTGAAAGCCCCGCATGAAAATCCATATGTGCTCCTGGGCGCCTCATATGGAACACGTTTTGTCATTGCACTTTAAAAAATAATCTTTGGATATATATATATGAACGATAAACAACTTAACAACTTTCTGAAATATAATGCTTTTAAGTGTCTTTTCCATTAATGCATGCGCTTTATTCCCAGGGGTGAGTCTTCAGCTCCGAAAGTCCTTTCCTAGGGAGTTTAGGGTGGCTTCTTGCTGCCGTTCCATTGACTGACGAAAATCTGTAAGGAAAGGCCATGTAATGGTGTCATCCTGCCCCGTTTTTAATTTTTGGCCTTTTCTAATGCAATGTCTTAAATCTAAAGAGACTTGAATCCCATTGGGTTTTATCCCCAAATGTTTTGCTTGGAGTCAAAGCTGGAAGAGTTCCGTCAAATCATGGTTTTGTATGAACTTCATTTTGGATCATCAATAGGCTTGTGCGCAGATCCATTTTTGCTGTTTTCCTTTGGCCAACCTGGCTTCTTCAGCTTGGTCGGAGGGCCATGATAGCAAGGGCCCAGCTGCCAAGGTTTCCCATCCGTAACATGGCAGCCAATCATGGCTCCTCCTGCCCTTTTCAGGAGCATGTGGTGCACAAAGAGGCTGCCTCGTGGTCTTCTTTGTATGGGGTTTCCCTATGAGCCCTGCCTGTTAAGCCATTTGGTGTAGAAAAACACCATGACATGTCTTACTCTGTTTCCTTAACCCCATTGCTGAAACCTGGACTCCCTTGAAGTGACAAAAAGTCTGATCTGGCCACAGTTGTCCATGCTCTGGTTACATAAAACGATTCCTAAAAGAAAGCACAATAACATATCACAGCTCAAAGGCCTGCCGGAATAAAACCAACTTGTAGGCCTTCTGAAAAGCCAATAGATTGCGCAAGGCCCTTGTAATGATGTCTAGACACACATCGACCACTTCTTGACTTTTAAAACTGTGTGGCAGGACAGCACCACTTATCAATGTTTTCCTTCTTTGTTATTTACTTTTGCTGCCACCATTTGTCAATGCTTGACCACTAGATGTGAGGGTCTTTGTGAACAAACAACTTCCACAGATGTAGTGTTGGAAGTGGTTAACAGTTTATTTTACACAAATGAGCTCAAAGCTTAGGTGGCTTCAAAAGAGGCTCCAAAGAGGTACAAACTTGAAATTATTAACAATATAACACTGGGGTTTTAACTTCCCCTGATTCAGTTACTATCACAAGTAACTACTTAATACTGGGTTACTCTCAACCCTGGGACTAAACTCTTGGGTTTCCCTCAACCCACACACAGAACTGAACTGCACACTGCAGCTCCTACAGACAGCTTGCAGCTTCAGCAACTGCCAATTCCCACTAACTCTGGTCACAGCTGCTGGCCAACTGACATTCTCCAACTGTCAGATTCAAACTGAACATTCTAAAGCCAGAGTGGCCTCTGTTGTCATGGCAACAGCCTCTGCCTAAAGCTTGCTGCTGCGAACATTCTACGGCTCACTCTCTGCAGCTTCCAAAGACTGTCCCTTCTAAACATATATACAAACATGTGATTAACATATAAATAACCACCTCATCACAGCCCTAACCTCCGGAGGCAATGCATTCCAGAGGACTGGGGCGATGATGGAAAACGCCCTTCTCCGTGTTGAAGTTAGTTGGTATGGCTTAACACTGGGCACGGCTAAAAGGTTCCTCTCTTCAGATCTAAGTGTTCTCATGGGACAGTATGGGGTTAGATGGCCCCTCAGGTACACTGGCCGCAGACCATGCAAGGCCTTGAAAGTCAAAACTAGCACTTAGAAGGTGATCCAGTACTCAATAGGGAGCCAGTGCAATTCTCGCAGAATTGGTGTAATATGGCAGCTTGCAGGAGCTCCTGCGAGCAACCAAGCTGCGGCGTTCTGCACCAGCTTGATTTTCTGGGTCACCGACAAAGGCAGGCCAATGTAGAGAGCGTTACAGTAGTCTAGCCTTGAGATGACTGTAGCTTGGATCACCGTGGCCAGGTCGTGCCGAGACAAGTAAGGGGCCAGCCTCCAAGCCTGACGAAGATGGAAAAATGCCACTCTGTTGACAGCGGAGATTTGAGCCTCCATTGACAGCAGAGGGTCGAGGAGGACTCCAAGACTCTTTACAGAAGATGATGGGCATAGCGCCATGCCGTCCAGGGTCGGAAGCTGGACATGCCCACTGCCCGGAGGACCAAGCTAGAGGATCTCCGTCTTCGCTGGATTCACCTTCAACCTACTGGCTCACAGCCATCCAGTAACAGCTTTGAGTCAGAGATGGAAATTATGGTTTCGGGCCTGCCCTCCGTCCTCAGAATGTACTCAGCGTACTGGTGACATTCCAGCCCAAGGCTACGCACCAGCTGAGCAAGTGGACGCATATAGATGTTAAATAATAGAGGGGAGAGTATGGCCCCCATTCTGATCTCAGAGCAGTGGCCGGTGCTGGAGGGGGGGGGCATCAGATGATGCTGGAGGCAAGATGTATACCATCTTAGCTCAAACAAGTATTTCTAAGAACCAGGGGCGGTCCTACAGGTAGGCCAAGTAAGCGGCCGCATAGGGCGCCATCTGGGAAGGAGGCGCCATCCTGGCCACATGGGGCGCCATTCTGGCCCTGCCGATGTTCCTCAAGCAGCGCCGCAGCTGCCTGCTTTTGGGCCCTGGCCTTGTGCGCTCCGATGCTGCTTCTGGGCATGCGCGGAGGTTTTCGCGCAGGCGCAGTTGCTCCAGAGCTGAAGTTGAGCGCAGGAGCAACTGCACATGCACGAAAACCTCTGCGCATGCCCAGTAGCTCCCTTGCGCAGAAGCCTGTAAGTAAAGCACTCCCTATCGAGCAGGCAGGGAGTGCTTCCCCTCTCCCTTTGTCTCTGCCGCACGCGCGTTTGCGAGGAAGGAGAAAAGAATCAGTGAAGGTAGTATAAGTGAAGGAATGAATGAAGGGCTTTCCTCCTCCTCCTCCTCTGTGACCTCTTCTCTCCCTCCTTCCTTTCTTCGGCTCTATTTCTGTCTAGACCTGAGGGGCCTGAGGCTATGAGGAGCTGTGGGAGTTGGAGTCCAAAACACTTAGAAGGAGGGAGGGCGGGCCCAAGTTTGCCCAGGCCGCGCTGCCTGTATTCGACCTCATTTGAACATTTTGGCTGTTTTTCTATTTACATTTACATTGGGATCCTAATTTTGGACTTATGGGAGACTCCTATGAATTATGAGTCAGGTGGTAGGTAATATATTCTGATTTTGATGCATTTACATTGCATTTCTTGTTAATTATTATACAGTTCTGCTTAATATTGTCATACAATATAATAAAAATACAATATAACAATAGAATAATGATATATTTTATATTGCATGTAATATTACAAACAATATTGCAGTATAGTGGTGTTGTACAAAATAGTAATATATAATATTTTATTTTACTTTATTTTGGGTTATTTGAGTTTTATAGGAGTAATGAAAATATTTAGTAGAGGATAATTTAATTTAAATAAATAATTTTATTTATTATTTTATAATAATAATATATTAGAATGATATATATATAATGTCAATATATTATAATATAATTATATTGTAATGTAGTATAATATAATTATGATATAACATCGTATGAGTATGGTATAATATATTGTATATACATTGATACAATATAATACTACTAATGGTATTGTGATATTATAATTGTATATTTGTTTTACATGGGGCAAAATAATGTTTTGGGGGGGGGGCACCAAAATAATGTTCGCTTACCATTTAAAATTACCTTAGACCGCCTCTGCTAAGAACTTACTACATGTGAAATTTGAGATGTGTGAAGTTACATCTGTTTATTTTAAGATGCTACTTTGCTTTAATTGAGTCTGTCTTTGTTATATGTCACAATTGGCATTGAATGTTTGCCACTGTGTTTTATTTTGCCGGGAGCCGCCCTGGGTTGCAAATAAATAATTGTTGTTGTTGTTGTATGCAGAATTTTTCACTTTTTCTCTCTGAAGGAGAAAGCTTGAAATTGTCCATCCTCACTTGTGAGGTTAAAATAGTTTAATCTTACGTGTATGTGTGTTTGTGCGCATTCCATCATTTCCAGATGTGGAATGGGAATAGGCAGGTCTTCAAAGTTACCCACCATGACTTATGCACAAGGACTTGATTGGAAAGCCATGAATGCGCTTGCCATCTCCTGGCTGCGAGAACCATTTGAGGGGAAGAAGAAGAAGGAGAAGAAAGGGGGGGGGGAATAAGGGGGGGGGTCCTTAAAAGTTAAATACTTTTTTATTGGGAGGCTTAAAAACTTCCAAAAATATAAATCTAAAATATTTATACATGGGCTTCAAACGGATCAGACATTATGACCTCATGCAGGTCTAGGAAATGTCAAGGGTCCCCCTCCCCTTCTTCTTCGGTCCCACCTGGAATAACTTTAGCTTTTCAGCTTTCCTTCGCTCGGTGCCCAGGTTAGCTTCGTGTTGACTTATGACTCCATCAATCTGGGCAGATATGCGCAGTCCTCCATCCAGGGAAGTAGTTCATCTTATATATGACTGTGCCTCCATTTTTCTAATGTGGGTGGGGGGGGGGGGGGATGTTCACTTCAGGACCACTATTTCAACTATATATATATTTTTTTGCAGTTCGAGATTCTCTCCCCACTTTGGGTGGACTTTGTCAAGGTGAAGGCAGAATTGAGACCCAATGGTTCCATTTGTTTAGACTCCATTCCAATCTGAAATCGTTTTAGCCTGCGCTCTGAGGTCATATTGTTTAAAAACTTTTTTTATAGTGAAAATAAGAACAGAAATTATGGCCAATATCCAGGGATAGCACGTGGTTCTGTTGCCAATGGGTTGGCGAATCCATTCCAGGTTTTATTCATCCTTTTTTTTTGGGGGGGAAAGCCTTCTTGGATTTATTTATTTATTTGTTTGTTTGTTTGTTTATCGTGTCAGAAGTGAATTGAGGGCACAGTTATAATGTATTTTAAAACACAAAGTTACAAACTTGGCATTATGCTAAATGTCCTTTGACCACTTGGAGTGCCTCTGGTGTGACTGTGAGAAGATCCTCCATTGTGCATGTGGCAGGGCTCAGGCTCAGGCTGCATTGTAGTATTTATTTATTTATTTATTTATTTATTTATTTATTTATTTATTTATTATTCGCTCCTCCCTGCAGGCTCGAGGCGGTTTACATAAAAACAATATAATACACATAAAAACAGTTTGGATATGCAAAAACACAAGGGTACGGACAGGATTATCAGGAGGTGCTAGATTGAAAGCCTGGGAATACACAAAAATAGACTACACAATGTCAAAAATAGCAAAAATATCAAATATAATGAATGGCAGAGCACAAGGTACACACTGTAAAGGGGCAGTAACAATAATACCCCTTGGCACTCACAATGACAACAATGTAGGTTAAAATACCAGTCGATGAAGCGCGGCGCGGTTCCTGGGCGGAGTTCCAGGAACTGAGGTGATGCAGCTCAATGGGGAAACAAAGTACGCTAGGGATGGGGCATTGCGTGCTTTGCTCCAGGCAATCGGCCTTTGGTAGCGGGATTACAAATCAGGCATTTGCCTTAGCCGCTCATTACTTACGGCTTGGATCACACCGGGAACTTTCCGCCCGTTCATTTCATTGCTACGATCCCCATCCCTAGCGTACTTTGTTTCCCCATTGAGCTGCATCACCTCAGTTCCTGGAACTCCGCCCGGGAACCGCGCCGCGCTTCATCGACTGGTATTTTAACCTACATTGTTGTCATTGTGAGCGCCGAGGGGTATTATTGTTACTGCCCCTTTACAGTGTGTACCTTGTGCTCTGTCATTCATTATATTTGATATTTTTGATATTTTTGACATTGTGTAGTCTATTTTTGTGTATTCTGAGTTACCATTGCGGTAATTACATTGCCTGTGCATAATAGATTGAAAGCCTGCCTAAAGAGGAACATCTTGCAGGCCCCCCGGAAGGGGGCTAACTCTGTGATGGCGCGGGTTCCGTCTGGTAACTCGTTCCATAAAGTCGGCGTCACCACAGAAAAGGCTCTTTGCCTTGTTGTTGAAAGGCGGCAGGAACGGATTGATGGAATCACCAGAAGATTTTGTTCTTCTGATCGCAACGATCTCTGGGGAACATATGGGGTGAGGCGGTTCCTCAGGTACACTGGCCCTAGATCATACAAGGTCTTAAAGGTCAAAACCAGCACCTTGAAGACAATCCGGTACTCTACTGGTAGCCAGTGCTATTGCTGTAGAATTGGTGTAATGTGCTCTCTCGCAGGTGCTCCCACCAGCAATCGAGCAGCAGCATTTTGCACCAGCTTTAGTTTCCGGATTGTCGACAAGGGAAGGCCGATGCAGAGGGTGTTACAGTAGTCTAGCCTTGATATGACCATTGCCTGGATCATCGTAGCTAGGTCATTTCTGGATAGGTAAGGAGCCAGTCGCCTAGCCTGTCGGAGATGGAAAAATGCAGACCTGTTAACCGTGGAGACCTGAGTCTCCATCGATAGCAGTGGGCCCAATTGGACCCCCAGGCTTCTTACCAAAGATGACAGGCTTAGCCACTCACCATCCAGGGTAGGCAACCAGCACTCACCGACACCAGGACGACCCAGCCATAGGATCTCCGTCTTCGATGGATACACTTTCAACCGGCTAGAACGCAGCCATCCACTCACGGCTTCGAGACATTGATGGAAACCATCGGGTACGGTGTCCGGCCTGCCATCCATTCTCAGCACCAGCTGGGTGTCATCAGTGTACTGATGACACTCCAGACCAAAATCGCGAACCAGTCAGGCAAGTGGACGCATATAGATATTAAACAATAAAGGGGAGAGGATAGCTCCTTGGGGAACCCCACAACTTAATGGAAGTCTCCCAGAAGCCCCCCCCCCCCCCTCCACATGTTGTCCCCAGTCTTGAAGAAAGGAGGCCACCCATTTAAGGGCAATCCCCCCAACTCCTGTCACGGCTAAACGATGGTGGTCTATGGTTTACTCTTCTCCGCACATGCATGTCATGGACTCCACTTCATGGTCCCATTTCTTAAGGTTGGCTCTGCATCTCGTGGTGCCGGGGTGCAGCCTGTTGAGTGCCTTCCAAGTCACTCATCCTTCCGTGTACCCAGGAGGGAGTCTCTCCTCCGGTCTCTGCCACTGATTGAGGTTCACTTTTGGACTCTCGCTTGCTGAGGTGTTCCTGCTAGTATCTTTGGAAGCTATTTCTTGATTTAAGGTGTTGGCTTGCTGGCTGATATCTGAACAGAGGGTGGGCCGAAAATTTCAATGCCTTGTCAGGTATTGCCCCACATGTCATCCTCCAGGAAGTACCAGCCAATCGTGAAAATTTTCCTGGAGGAAGGAGGAGGAAACGGGAAGCTGCAGGTGGAGGATGTGCTACTCCTCTAAACTATGTATTGTGTTTAGATATATATTTAATTTATATACTGTTTTTCTTCTTAATTGAATTGGCTATCAACCCAAACTGGTTACAAATATTATTTAGAACTGGATAGAAATGTCCAACCACTTTAAAAGCAGAACGTATACCTATGCATACGTGCATAGGTATCCACAATACTGACCTTTACAACACCTTGAATGAGGGGGGGGGGGGGAAGGGGGCAGACTTGCCTCCCCAGTGACATGAAAGGCAACCTTTGCCATGTTTGTAGTTCACTTCGGGCAGTGACATTTCTTTGGCTGATGTTATTTTGATTGCAAGGCCTTGAAGGACCCAAGCTGAAGATCCACTGTGTTGTTGTGTGTTTTCCAAGATGTCTGGCCATGTTCCAGAAGCATTCTCTCCTGACGTTTTACCTGCATCTATGGAAGGCAGCCTCAGAGGTTGTGAGGTCTGGAGAGAATAATAATAATAATATTAATAATAATCTTTATTTGTACCCCACCACCATCTCCCCAATGGGGACTCAGGGCAGCTTACATGAGGCCGAGGCTGATAACACAACAACAAAGTAAAATCAAACATGAAACAATATAATCAATTACATAAAACATAAGCTATAAAATACTACAACCAATGAAAATGACAAATGACACAGTTTGGCTAGACCCCTTCCAGTCCAGCTTCCGTTCAGGGCATGGGAGGGAGATGGTTCTGGTCTCCATCTCAGATGAGCTACGCTGCCAGCTAGATCGGGGCGGATCGGCACTGCTTGTGTTATTGGTTCTCACAGCAGCGTTTGATACAGTCGATTACAATCTATTGACTCACCGTCTCGCCGGGGCCAGAGTGAGGGGGACGGCCCTTAAATGGGGGTCGTCCTTCCTCCAGAACCGGCTACAGCGAGTGAGGAGGGGCAAAGTTTTCTCCGGGGGTTCCCCACTTCACTGCGGGGTACCTCTGGGGGCAATCCTCTCCCCTCTGTTATTTAACATCTACATGCGACCACTTGCTCAGCTGGTACGTAGCTTTGGGCTTGAGTGTCACCAGTACGCTGATGACACTCAGCTCATTCTGAAGATGGAGGGCCGACCTGAATCCGTACCTGATAATTTCCATCGTTGCCTTGAAGCCGTCACTGGATGGCTGCGAGCCAGTAGGTTGAGGGTGAATCCGGCAAAGACGGGGATCCTGTGGCTTGGTCGTCCGGGTGGTGGGGATGTTCAGCTTCCAGCCCTGGACGGCGTGACATTATGTCCATCATCATCTGTAAAGAGCCTTGGGGTTACTTTGGACCCTGTGCTGTTGATGGAGGCTCATGTTTCCACTGTCAGCAGAGTGGCATTCTTACATCTTCGTCAGGCGAGGAAGCTGGCCCCCTACCTGTCCCGACACGACCTGGCCACCTTGGTCCAAGCCACAGTCATCTCGAGGTTAGACTACTGTAATGCTCTTTACATTGGCCTTCCTTTGTCAGTGATCCGGAAACTTAAGCTGGTGCAGAACGCTGCAGCCCGACTCCTTGCCGGAGTCCCGGTGAGTTGTTACATCACGCCGATCTTGCGCGAGCTGCACTGGCTTCCTGTAGAATATCGGATTACCTTCAAAGTGTTAGTCTTGGCTTTCAAGGCCTTAAATGGTCTGGGGCCAGTGTACTTAAGGGACCGCCTTATCCCATATTGTCCCACCAGATCCCTACGCTCTGAAGAGCAAAACCTCCTGGTCGTTCCTAGCCCTAAGGTATGCTACCTGACCGCAACTCGGTGAAGGGCTTTTTCGATCATACCTCCAGTCCTCTGGAATGCTGATATCTGCGCCCTGCAGAGCCTCCTATCATTCCGAAAAGCCTGCAAGACCGTACTGTTTTGGCAGGCTTTCGGGACCTGAAAAGCGGTGGTCCCTCCCCTTGCTGTGGGCGTCATCTTATCTTGTTCAGTTTTATCGTGTTTTTGATATGATGTTTTAATGTGATTTTTTTTTGCTGTGAAGTTGATTATGATTTTTAAAAGCTGTATTTCTTAGATTATATGTAAGCTGCCCCGAGCCATTGGGAGTGGTGTAAATAAATTTGAATAAATAAATAAATAAATAAATAAAATTACAGTACGGTTTCTGGAACATTGGCTATACAGCTTGGAAAATACACAACAAGCCAGTGGTTCTGGCCATGAATGCCTTCGACAATACATTGAAGACCCACTGTTATTTCAATGGACTATATGGGCCACTGATCCAGCTGAAGGTGGACTCTCGTGACTTTCATTGGCTTGAAACCATCGGTTCAGGATAGCTTATGCCATAACGCATTTGTCGGCCATTATAGCTCCCCATGCTTTTCTGTTGCTCTTGCCGTGGCAGAGTTGACACAGTCACTCCTCAAGCAACAGATACAACATCATACAAGGCAGCCGTGTGTGTTCAAACACTTGACTGACTTGGGAATGATGAGTTATCTTTTGTCTTTTTTGTTCTGTCGCTGTCCAGGTTGCGGCTCCGTTAGCCTTGCTCCTCCTCTGCGTTTATTTCGGAAATGACAGTGAGCAACGTGCTCTTTGATCACGGCAAGCTTCCTCTCGCAGACAAGCTCAAAAGATCGCGTCCTGCCTGAGCCCTGGATACACGGCCTACGAACCAGGCCATATGGTTAATTTTTAAGGCAACTAGATCAAGTGTTTAATAAAGCAGAGGCTGTGCAGGGATGGCAGTATGAATACCTAATTGTCCAGTAGTTTGTGCTCTTCTTAACCCTTTGTGTTACAACCATGGTTGACTCATGAATGAGTGGAGGCTATTTTCCAAAACGGGAGGGGGATTCTGGTCGTATCCTGTTGCTAAATGGCCTTTTCTGGAGCTAAAATACTGAAAGGAATTGATGTATTTTTATGGGAAACATTTCATTTATTTATTGACCCTATTTATACCCCACCTTTCTCAATATTCTAGGGAATTGAAGGAGGCTTACATACATAGACAACGAATCAATGGCATGTTTATTTATGTATTTTTTTATTTATTTATTTATTGTTTCGATTTGTATACCATCCTTCCGATTTGGCTCAGGACGGTTTACAGTGCATCGACCAAACATTAAAACATGAACGATAAAATCAACGTTAACAATTGAAACAGATTAACGAAGTTAGCCCATAACCAAGGAATAACTAGACATTAAATGCCTGACGGAAAATAACTGTTTTGCAGGCTTTCCGAAATGCCGGCAGTTCAGTGATTGCTCTAACTACAGGTGGCAGGGTGTTCCATAGGCTCGGAGCAACAACAGAGAAGGCCCTCTGCCTAGTTGAGGACAAATGGATAGTCTGTAAGGAAGGGATCTGTAAGAGGTTGCCGTCCTCAGATCGAAGAGATCTCTGGGGAACATATGGGAGTAGACGGTCCCTCAAGTACACCGGCCCCAGACCATACAAGGCCTTAAAGGTCAAAACCAACACTTTGAAGATGATCCGGTGCTCAATTGGCAACCAGTGCAGCTGCCGTAGGGTTGGAGTGATGTGAGCCCTGGCTGGTACTCCAGCCACAAGTTTCGCCGCAGCATTCTGCACCAGTTTAAGCTTCTGGATGACCGACAAAGGAAGACCGATGTAAAGGGCATTACAGTAGTCTAGCCTCGAGATGACCGTTGCCTGGATTACCGTGGCTAGGTCTCTTCCGGTGAGGTAGGGAGCCAGCCTCCTAGCCTGCCGCAGATGAAAAAAGGCGGATCTGCTGACAGCCGAGACCTGAGCCTCCATTGTCAGCAGCGGGTCCAATTGGACCCCTAGGCTCTTTACTAATGATGATGGGCGTAATGCCTCGCCATTCAGAGTAGGCAGCTGGAGCCCACACCTACCGGGGTGACCCAGCCAAAGGATCTCCATCTTCGATGGATTCACTCTCAATCGACTGGCTCGTAGCCAACCAGTCACAACTTCAAGGCATAGTTGGAAACAATCGGGTACAGAGTCCAGCCAGCCATCCATCCTCAGCACTAGCTGGGTGTCATCAGCGTACTGATGACACTTCAGACCAAAGCTCCGCACCAAATTGGCAAGTGGTCGCATATAGATGTTAAATAATAAATGTTAACGTACATTCATAAAAAATAAAAAAAATATTAAAATAATCATCAAAAACATAACAAAACTTAAAATTGTAGTCCAGGCCATTCCAAAATGTCATTGGACTATTCCATTATTCTTGTGAGCTACTACTAACTGAATGCTTGATCTTTAGCCCTTTCCTGGAGGTTGGCTCTACATCTTGCGGTGCCCGAGCGCAGTCCGTTCAGCATCTTCCAAGTCACCTTCCAAGTTAGGAAGGAGGGGGCTGATCAAATTTCATTAGGGAGAGAGTTCCATAGCCGAGGGACAACCATTGAGAAGGCTCTGTCTCTCGTCCTCGCCAATCGCACCAAAAGGGAGGTCTCATGGACAAGAAGTTAAACATGAGCCAACAAAATGATGTGGCAGCAAAAAAGCCAATGAGATTTTGGCCTGCATCAATAGGAGTCTAGTGTCTAGATCCAAGGAAGTTGTGCTACCCATGCTCTATTCTGCCTTGGTTAGACCACACCTGGAATACTGTGTCCAATTCTGGGCACCGCAATTGAAGGGAGATGTTGAGAAGCTGGAATGTGTCCAGAGGAGGGCAACTAAAACGATCAAGGGTCTGGAGAACAAGTCCTATGAGGAGCAGCCTAAAGAGCTGGGCATGCTTAGCCAGAAGAAGAGAAGGCTGAGAGGAGACATGATGAGAGCCATGTATAAATATGTGAGGAGAAGTCATAGGGAAGAGGGAGCAGGCTTCCTTTCTGCTGCCTTGGAGATTAGGACGCAGTGGAGCAATGGCTTCAAACTACAAGAAAGGAAATTCCATCTGAACATGTGGAGGCATGTGGTGGAGGTTCCTTGTTTGGAGGCTTTGAAACAGAGGCTGGATGACCATCTGTTGGGGGTGCTTTGAACCTGATTTTCCTGCTTCTTGGCAGACTTGGGATGGATTGGATGGCCCACAAGTTCTCTTCCAAGTCTATGATTCTATGAGGCGTGACCAAGAGCAGGGCCTCCCCAGATGATCTTAACCTCCTAGTTGGCTCATAGAGGAAGATACATTCAGACAGGTAAACATTTATTTATTTATTTATTTATTTATTTATTTATTTATTTATTTATTGGATTTGTACGCCACCACTCCCAAAGGCTCGGGGCGGTTTACAGCATAAAAGTGAAACGCAAATGGATAAGGCAATGAAACAGCATAATTCAGTAAAACACAATAAAACACTAGGCATGGTATCGAACCCAAAAATGGCGATTCAAAAATCAAATGGGGATTTTTTTATTAGTAAAAGAAAGATTTACAAAAATTTCCAAAATTTCTAAAATGTCACTTAACTAATAACGAAATTCGTTAGTAGTTCATATGCCAGCGCATGCGCATTCAGATGGTTTTGGCCTACAACTCCCAGAAATCCTAACAGCTGGTAAATTGGCTGGGATTTCTGGAAGTTGTAGGCCAAAACTGAATAAATCACACTGAATTCTAGATGGGACTCTCCAAATAGGAAGGAGGGGGAGCAAAGGAGGGAGGGAGGGGGTATTCTATTCTTGGAAGCAACAAAAAAAGGAGGAGGAGCCCCCCCCCTCTCTCCTCGCTGCCTCTCTCTCACCCCGATCCTGAGGGAGCGAGAGCCCAAGTTTGCCCAGGCTGAGAGGAAAAGGAAGAGGCCTGAGGCTGTGAGGAATGGTGGGAGTTGAAGTCCAAAACACCTGGAGGGCTGAAGTTGGCCCCTCATGAAGCCTCTTCAATGCTTTAGATCCTGGCAGGCAGAAGGGGCAGGGAGAGCCGTCCACTCCTCCTGCCCTGCCAGGATCTAAAGCATCAAAGAGTATTGGGGTGAGAAACCAACCTAATGTATAATAGAATGAATGCTACTGTAAGTGCCTAATATTATAAGTAATCCAACTGGTCATATACCTACATTCCATGCACATGCAATAATACAGCAGTAATAACAATGGGTATAAGAAGAGGTAAAATTCAAATCGAAGTATTCTGACTGTGGTCCCTCCTCAAACTGCAAAAGGCTCTTCTCTGAGCCCGGAAAAACCAAAACCCGGGCACAGCGTTTGCTGCCTGGGTGCACACACATACATATTCTTTGGGGGGTTGCTGCAGAATCTTCTCTATGAGCCCGGATTCTGCAGCAAATCCCCCAAAGAATATGTATGTGTGTGCACCCAGGCAGCAAACGCTGTGCCCGGGGTTTTGCCTTTTCCGCTCATAGAGAAGAGCCTTTTGCAGTTTGCACCCTTGAGGAGGGACCACAGTCAGAATACTTCGGTTTGAATTTTACCTCTTCTTATACCCATTGTTATTACTGCTGTATTATTGCATGTGCATGGAATGTAGGTATATGACCAGTTGGATTACCTATAATATTAGGCACTTACAGTAGCATTCATTCTATTATACATTAGGTTGGTTTCTCACCCCAATACTCTTTGATGCTTTAGATCCTGGCAGGCAGGAGAGGCAGGGAAGCCTGGAAAAATGTAAACAGAGAGGTTTACTCAGTAAATCCACAAAGGAGGGCCCTTCATCCAAAGTGCCCTCCTTTGCAGATTTACTTCTGAGTAAAACCTCTGTTTTACATTTTTCCGGGCTTCCAGCCAAAAGAAGGAGCGAGTTTAGGGCTTGCCTTGCCATAATACTTGGCAAGGGAGGCGGGAGGGTGGTGAGAGCGAAGGAGGGTGCCCCCCCCCCTTACGACCTAATAATGACACTTAAGAAAATCCTGGCCCCGAAGTTCGAAAAAGAAAGTCCACTTCCTGGTTGGCGTTCCAGGTGCGGAAATACTCAAAAGTAGTATTTCTTACGAATTTCTTACGAATCATTTCATTTTCATAACTTTTTTCTCATGCCTATAAAACACTGACGGGAATCACAAGCAATCAAATGTCTGCCTAAATAAGTGTGTCTTGCAAGCTCTGTGAAATGTGTCCAGATCTCGCAGAGCATGTGTCTCCGAAGGCAGTGCGTTCCACAGTGTAGGAGCAATGATGGAGAAAGCTCGCCGTCTAGTTGAAGTTAGCTGAAAGGATTTCGCACTGGGAATGGTTAGAAGATTCGAGTCTTCTGAATGAAGTGATCTCGGGGGATTATATGGAATCAGGCGATCTCATAAGTACACTGGCCCCAGACCACACAAGGCCTTAAAAGTAAGAACGAACACCTTGAAGGTGATCCGGCATTCAATTGGTAGCCAGTGCAGATCCTGCAGGATTGGAGTAATGTGGCAAGTCACAGGCTCCCCCGCGAGTAGCTGGGCTGCAGCATGCTGCACAAGCTTGAGTTTCCAGATCACGGTCAAGGGAAGGCCAATGTAAAGAGTGTTGCAGTAGTCAAGTATTGAGATGACCGTGGCTTGGATTACCATGGCTAGATCATTCCGGGACACAGATGGAAAAATGTGATTCTGCTGACAATGGGGATCTGGGTCTCCATTGACAGCAGGGGGTCCAAGTGGACACCGAGGCTTTTTACAGATGGTGACGGGCATAGTGCTTTGCCATCCAGGGTCGGCAGTTGGATATCCCTATCGCCCGGACGACCCAGCCAAAGGATCTCCATCTTCGCTAGATTCACCTTCAACCTGCTAGCTCGCAGCCATCCAGTAACGGCCTCAAGTCAAAGATGGAAATTATTGGGTACGGAGTCTGGCCGGCCCTCCATCCTCAGAATGAGCTGAATATCATCAGCGTACTGGTGACACTCAAGCCCAAAGCTAAGCACCAGTTGAGCGCGTGGTCGCATATTTTAGATGTATCTCCCCAAGTTTTTCTCCTCCAAGGACTACTGCAGCTGCCTTGCCTCCCAAAGTTGTCCACCACCTAGATGTTGACTGTGGTATATTTTGGTTACATTTATTGAAAGAGCAATGGATTGGTTAGCAACTGCATCAAAGTTGACATATAATATTGAACTTCCATGGAAGAACATAAAATACAAACAAAAAAATAAACTTTTCCGCATTCTGCATTTATTGTACTCTGCTTTGGAGAATGTCCTCAACGGGTGTGGAATCCATTACTAAATTGCTGTAAGTGTCATTTTCAGATTTAAGTTTGAACCCCCCCACCCCAAAAAAAATCTAAGTTACTTTTCTCTTCCTCTGAATTACACTCATCAAACATTTTTTTTAAAAAAAAATCTCTTTTCTCTCTATTTTAAAAAAATTCTGACTGTCCTCATCTGGAAGATTGTCTTCTCTATCGTTTTCTTTTCTCAAGATGGGTTTTCGAAAGCTGCGCTTGTTGGACCACGTTTCCATAATGAGCGGAGTGCAAACACTATCTGGCAGTAAAAGGGGCCCTAGACAATTTCTTCTCCTGTTCCGAGGGCGGTCGACCTCCATTCCGTGTCAGGAGCACAACACATGGCCGTGAACTGCGTGTCTGCGCCTGTGTGCGCATTATTACCCCGAATCCTCCAACTCCTCAGACTTTGTCCACTTCACTGCTGCCTGATGCTGCAAGACAAGCATATGGTGTTTACTATGAAGACTGACAACTTTCTGGTTCTCCTCTCTCCTCAGGAGAATCCCTTCCTGCCAACTCAATTTGCAAGGCCTTGGATCTTTCCATGAACCTTTGGTCTAAATCCAAACTATTCCTCCATATTCAGTTGGCAAAGCTCAGCAAAAGACAACCTGTATTTTCCCTCTACCTAATTAACAGTCCACGGAGAGAAGAACGGCATCCAAGGAATCAACGGAGCCAAGCTGCCTGCTTGCCTTTTGTAGGCCACTAATGGGCTCGGAAGGAGGGGCGGCGAGGGAAAGGTTGCATGCTTCTCCAACATCCAAGGTTCCCTCTCATGTGTCAGTTGCAGCAGGTATGAAATGACACACCTGAATCCTCACTGAATTGAATGCTAATGCCTGAGGACACCGACCTGGCTATGAGGCAAATTATTGGTTAAAAAATTGCTTTGAATGGGATACAGATCTGCCAAAAGGACTGAGCTCGTGTCACTTGCTGTCTATCAGGCCCGGATTAACCGAGGGTGGTGCCCTAGGGGGGCGGGGCTGCTTGTGGGCAGCGGGGCCACTTGTGGGGGGCAGGGCTGCTTGTGGGGGGCGGGGCCGCTTGCAAAGGCGTGGCCGCTTGCGGGGGGCTCTTTCCTCGCTCGTGTCAGCGCCGGCCCGGCCCCTCTTCCTTCAGTGAAGGAAGCGACGCAAGCGAGGAGGGGGCGGAGAGAAGTCCCGCCGGCGCCGACCCCTTCTCGCTGCTTGCGCTGACCCCCCTGCCCCTCTTCCTTCAATGAAGGAAGAGGGGCGGGGGCCGGCGCGAGCAGCGAGGAGGGGGCAGTGCCGGCAGGACTTCTCTCCGCCCCCTGCTCGCTCGCATCAGTGCCGGCCCCGCCCCTCTTCCTTCAGTGAAGGAAGAAGGGCGGGGCTGGTGCAAGCATCGAGGGAGGGAGGAGCCGAGGGAAGCAGAGCAAAGGTGGGGGCCGGGGATGGCGCTTCTGCCGCTGCGCACATGCGCACTTATTTTTTTGAAGTTTTTTGATATTTTTTTTTAAAAAAATTGAATTTTTAAAAAACTTTTTTGGGTGGTCCGGAATGGCCGCCTTCCCAGGGCTGCCACCCTAGGCCATGGCCTAGGGTGGCCTTATGGGTAATCTGGGCCTGCTGTCTATGAATAGCCAGTCCAGCTTGGCATTGAGAAACTTGCGGCAAAAGGGCCAAGACAGCCTCCATTGAGAGAATGCAGAACAGAACCGGCCTGGTAGTCTTTGTGTGAGTGCGTTTCTCTTTCTAAACAAGTGTGTGTTTTTCCTTCAACAGGCAATTTCACTCATCACGCAGAGAGGAAACAAAGTCCCTTTCCCAGTTTGCTTAGAGTTCCAGGCTATCCGGGCTCCCTGAACGTATCCTGGGAAAATTGCTCTCTTGGACAGAAAGTTGCCGGAATCGCCAGCCAACATGGCCGGCGAAATGTGACACATTTCATTTTTAAAACATCTTGAATGCAACAACTGTCTTTTTTCTGGGTACATTTTGTCTTGCAATGTATTTATACTCTCTGTTGTTGAAGATTTTAGGAATGTAGGGTTCCCCTGCCTCACACACACACTAATTTACTTCTCAAAGGAAGCAACATGTGCTGTCGCATGCTGGGCCTCTGGAATGGCTATTTCTTGGACGTGACTTCTGTATGCCCAACGGGACGCCGGGGTGCCTCAGCTGGAAAGGTCCCTTAGTTTTTCCCAATAATAAAGGTCCTTTGAGGCTCAAAATAAGTTTAACAAAGTTCTTTATTTGGGAAACAAACTGGATGGCTTCTTAACAAACTGGAAGGCTTCTTAACAAACTGGATGGCTTCTTAACAAACTGGAAGGCTTCTTAACACACTGGTGACTTTCTCAGTCTGCAGCAACAGGGCCGGCAAACTGGGCAAAGCTGGTCTTCTCTTTCGGGGGAAAACCTATGACCCTTCCCTTGGGCAATCTTTCTTTACCTTGCTGGCGTGAGGACCCTTCTTCCGACTCCAAGCTGCATTATGGATAGCCAGACGTCCCGTACCATGCAAGGTTTCCTTCGATTAGCCAGGTTGTTGGGACTGCAGGTGATCCCTCCTTCACAAAGAATTGTGAAGCTGTTCTGTTATCCCAGCAAAGTGGGATCTGTTACACCAGCAAATCTGGATCTGTTACCCCAGCAAAGCGGTGGTCTGTAACCCCAGCAAAGCTGTGAGATTTAAAGCCTTTTCCAAGTTGGAAAGAACAGGCAGCCTTAAATCACCTCCTATCCTGTAGAGCAGTGTTTCCCAACCTTTTTTGAGCCGCGGCACACTTTTAACATTAAAAAAATCCAGGGGCACACCACCAACCAAAATGACACAAAATGACACTCTAACACAGTCATACATATAGTTAATATGTTTTTAAATGTATTTATACACTCAGTGTGAAACCTGGGCCTGTTTCGATGAACACAACATAGATATCCTGGCAGGAATGGCAGAAAGACACAAACATCCCACACAGAACTCCCATAACCAAGAGAAAATACTATAAGAGTTTGGTGGGCATTGACCTTGGGTTTTGGAGTTGTAGTTCACCTATATCCAGAGAGCACTCATGTTGGATCAGGACCAAACTTGTCATGAATACTCAATATGCCCAAATATGAACGCAGATGGAGTTGAGGGGAAATAGACCTTGATATTTGGGAGTTGTAGTTGCTGGGATTTATAGTTCCCCTACAATCAAAGAGCATTCTGAACTCCCCCCCCCCAATGATAGAACTGGGCCAAACTTCCCACACAGAACCCCCAGGAGGCATGAGGAGGTCTCTACTTGGGGAAAGGGAGGTGAGCCTTCCCAATGCATGGAGAGGGAGAGACCAAGTAGACAATGGGTGGGGAGGGGGTGGTTGTAATTTTGTGCCTTTGTAGAGGTAGATTTCTTAGGGTTTTAATACTTCAACACACTAGACTCTCCCCCCTCCCCTCCTGGAGGTTCCAATTTCCCACGGCACACCTGATGATCGCTCACAGCACACTAGTGTGCCCCGGCACACTGGTTGGGAAACACTGCTGTAGAGTAGCTGTTCGGACTGAGCAAAAGCATCCTCTTTCCCTCCTAAATCCTAGGAATAGGGGCGGGTCTGCTGCTCTAGATTGATTGGCAGCCCTTTGGGCCCGTGAATGCAAACCAAGAAAGTCACCTTTAACATGAAATGCATGGGAATGCAAACTTGTAGTGCAACAAATGAAAAACAGAGCCCTGTTGGCACTGCTGTGCCAGAACACAACAAGTAAGTTTAGCCATTTGGTCCCTGCTCTGAGAAAGTCTTTAAGACATCTGTGGAATTGCAGAAAACTATTTGCTATTCATGATTTCTCATTTGCAAAATTCACACATGGCTGTTTTGCACAGAAAACAGAATTTTCTGCACAAAATATTTCAATGAACAGATATTGCTTTCCTAACCAAAATCTACCCCGCCCTTCTCCCATGAGGGGACCCAGGGCGGCTTCACATATGCATCAATGATGCTTTCCACAATGTACTGTCCTACTTAGAAAATACAGTTTAATGCATAAAACAGTTGTGTGCAAATTTCACAAAGAATAAATCCCAATCTGTGAAGATTCTCATCATTCCTGGCTTCTCCCCATTTGAGAATTCAAATATTTACAAAATTGCTTTCTATTCCAAGAAGATTTTTTATTTCCTCCTAATTCAGAAATTTAGGGCTGGCATGTGCTTTAGATCAGCGTTTCTTAAACTTTTCCATTCACGACCCCTTTTGACCCAATAAATGTTTGTGCAACTCCAGGTACATAGATATTAGGGGTGGTTTATCCATAAAAAATTGATTCTAAACTCGTCGGAGGGGGGGGGGGATTTTAGTTCCTGAGTCGTTATAGAAATTATAACGAAAAATTTTGAATTAATTTTGTAATTGAAATGTAATTAATAACGAAATTCGCTATTATTCATTATGCCAGCTGGGAATCAACCCCCATGCATTAGTTCCCAGCTGGCAAGGAGGGGTGGGGGTGAGCAGAACACTAAAGGCGCTATCGCGCATTAGTTCTCAACAGGGAAGGAGGAGGCGAGGGAATGACCTGCACTCTTCCCCCCAGCTCAGAAGCATCGTGGGTTAAATATATTCAACCCCCGAAGCCTCTGAGCTGGCGGAGAAAGGAAAAGATATATATATATAAAAAATTCCTCAGTGATTTGTTCGGGGGCGGAATACTGTTCACTTACCAGTTAAAATTACCTACGTCCGGCCCTGCTATTATGCCACCCCCAGCATAGCTCAACTTCATTAGGGTATGCAAGCCTCTCCCCCACGTCAAGGGGGCGCACACATAGAGGTTGTTTATTTACAGCCATAGAAATAGATGACTGAGATTTTTCATTGAGGCAGGCTTCGCAAACACCTACGTGCAGAGTTACTCATATATTTTGCTCTGTGGCCCTTGAACCGAATGCCGACGATACACAAGTGAGTGTGCAACCTCATTCGGCGCTGTATGCCCTCAATAAAGTGCACAATTCAATGCACAACTGGCATCACAGACACACCTATGCTTTTGTAACCTTGAACTGGATCCAAACATTCTCCCTTGGATCAAAGTGGATTATTTATGAATACATATTATTCAAAACAACCTATAAGAACACAGAGAGAGACTGCCAGCTGTTGAGCAAGACTTTCATGTGTGTCTTTCTGCCATTCCTGCCAGGATATCTATGTTGTGTTCATCGAAACAGGCCCAGGTTTCACACTGAGTGTATAAATACATTTAAAAACATATTAACTAGATGTATGACTGTGTTCGAGTGTCATTTTGAGTCATTTTGGTTGGTGGTGTGCCCCAGGATTTTGTAAATGTGAAAAACGTGCCGCGGTTCAAAAAAGGTTGAAAAACACTGAAATAGAGGACTGAGATTCTTCATTGAGGAAGGCTTTGCAAACACCTACGTGGAGAGTTACTCATAGAATTTTGCTCTGTGGCCCTTGAACCGAATGCCGACGATACGCAAGTGAGCGTGCAACCTCATTCGGAGCTGTGTGCAGGGGCGGTCTTTCCATTAGGCCGACTAAGTGGCCGCGTAGGGCGACGCCTCCTGGGAGGGGTGTCGCCACCTAGGAGGGGTGCCGCTGCGCCAGACGCCCCGCTCTGCCGCGCCGCCATGCCTTGCCTCGCCGCCGGGTGGAGGCGTGCTCGGGAGCCAGTGCTGCCCATGCTGCGCCTCCGCAGCCGGTGGCGTAGCCAAGCGGCCGCGTGGAATGCCAGCGCGCATGCACGCAGCCGCGCAGGACGCCGGCATGCATGTGCACAGCCGTGCAGGACGCCGGCGCGCATGAGCGAACTGGGACGCCGGCGCGTGCACGCAAACTGGGATGCCGGCGCGCATGCGCAGCGGAATCCAGAACCCACGGGGGGGGGGCGCCAAAATAATCTTTGCTTACCCTCCCGGGAGAGGTGAGACCGCCCCCTGGCTGTGTGCCCTCAATAAAGTGCATAATCCAATGCACAACTGGCATCACAGACACACCTGTGCTTTTGTAACCTTGAACTGGATCCGAACATTCATTCTCCCTTGGATCAAAGTGGATTATTTATGCATAGTTAACTCACCAACAACATCCTAACCTTTATCTATGCTTACGGCACCTTTATGCCCATCACAAAAATACCTTGATGTATTTTTCCAAATGCCTCTAGCTTTTGTTGGTGCAACGGGCAGGGCGATTGTTTCACGCTCAACTTTCTTTGCCTCCCCCCCCCCCTCCTGCTGTTCTTCCAGGCAGCCTGTTCCAGCGGCAGACAAAAGGGGACACTGCAGCGCCTAGGACTGGGGGGGTTGAGGAGGGAAGAGGAGAAGTGCATGATTGATGGAGTTCTGGTTGGCTTATAAAGGGCAGCCGGGAGAGCAGCGAAATAATCAGGGAAAAGGGCGTCCCATACTGGCTCTCTCAGAGGGGAGAGATGAATCCTCAGCTTCTGCATTATTAAGTTGTCAGGCGGGCTGATGATGAAAATCTGAAGGTCAGGAATAACAAGAAGCACCTTATGGGGGGATCATGACCTTTCTGGGAGTGCTACACTCATATTTATCCACACCTAACCCTTATCCACAATTCTTCATTCGATAAGAACATTGGGAAATGGGAGGGGGGAAGGAGAGCGAGAATGGGAGAAATGAGAGGGGTGTCGGGGTGTATTTTTTTGGGGGGGGTGTATGGATGGGGGGTAGTTCGAGAGCGAAGTGAGGCCTTGTTGTCTCCCCTCTAAACAGCAAAGGGAAACTACGCTTTGCATGGAACTGATTGTGGAGGCCGAAGTCACCGGGAAAGATAATAAACCCAACGGACACACGAGGGACGCCGGTGGAAATTGTTTGCTACAATGGAACTCAATAAAGGGAATGGCAGCATTCCTAAATGACAAATGTAGTGCAGCCGGGCTAAGAGCCGCACTCTCCATGGCAGCCTTTACACATTAGCACTACTACTTTAAAAAATATTACAGGTCCAGGATGACCTTATTAAGGGAAGGTTGGTTTCCGGCCCCCATCCCTATTTATTTCCCCTAACAAAAAGGAAAAAAAGAGGAAGGGAGATTAATCTAATGCAACTGCACCGGGAATGTGGCGCAGCTGGCTAAGTGTCAGCTGCACAAGATCTCTCTGACCAATAGGTCATGAGTTCGAGGCCTGCCCGGGTTGAGGTGGGTGCTCGACCTTTAAGTGTTTTTATTTACTTTATTTATATTCTGCTCTTCTCACCCCGAAGGGGACTCAGAGCAGATTACAGGTACACATACTTAGCAGATAATCCCTGTTGTTTTCCACATACACAACATACAGACTGACAGAGGCAAACTCTGGCCACCAGGGGGAGCTGACGCACTCCTCATCTCTCATCGTTCCCAGCGTCCCTTGTTGTTCCTTCCGCATTCCTCAGCGTTCCTGGAGTTCTTTAATGGCCTCATAATTCAGTCAAAATTTGCCACCCCACTTAATGTGGTACCTTTATCTCCTACTTGACAGAAGCAACTGTCTTTCGGGCTGCAAAGGTCGACAAAGGTCGAATTTTATTTATTTATTTATTTATTGGTTCGACTTAATATACCGCTCTCTCTGGAGCCCAGAGCGGTTTACAGAGTTAATAGATAAAACACATAAAATGCAATAAAATACAATAAAACCAATTAAAAAACCCCAGTTAAAATCAATTCCAGCAAACTGCGATGGCAGTAGAAATATGCTGGCAGCGGCACAACAGGATGCTGATAATACTCATTAGTTATGGGCCAAATGCCTGTCTAAATAGCCAGGTTTTTACGGCTCTGCGGATCGGCATTAATTCCCGGATGGCTCATAACTCTTCAGGGATGGTGTTCCACAGAGTTGGTGCGGCTACGGCAAACGCCCTCTGCCGCGTGCTGGCAAGTCTATAGACCTTAATCCCAGGCACATCCAATAGATTGAGCCCCTCTGAGCGCAGTGATCTCCTGGGCACATAATAATGTTCTGTTGTTGTTGATCACTTCTTTCTATTGAATGTCAAAAACGATCTCTACTGTTAATCAAGCTGAGGGTAAAATGTTAGGCAACGAAGTTGCATACTGCCATGAGTCCCTATTACTTACTTACTTAAATTAGGCCTGTTTTATCATGGGAAAAATGGCTTCAAAACTCGCTTCGGATGTAGGGGGCTCTGGCGCCTTGTATCTGATAGACTTCCGAAGTTTTCAGCAGTTTTTTTGAAATTGATTCGGATGTACTTCCGAAATTTGGAGTGACTTCGTTAATGGTGTCCGCGATTGCGTAATGCACGGAAACCTGCACAAGGGACAGTCAAAACTTGGGGGACTCCCTTTCCCTCCATTTTTGACCACTACTACAGACAAAACTAGCCACACTGGTACAAAATATTGAACACATTTAACACATTAATAAACATTTTAAACATTTTAAACCCAATGGGACAAAAATAGAGAAGGTCGGAAATGACATACGAGCCCTATCCGAATATGGCGACGGAGACTTCGAAATGGTGAATCCTGTTTCCATAACTCTCGCTGGAATCGCTTCAAAAGTCAAAAACATCCAAATTACATCCAAATTTAGGACATATCCAATGTTCGTAAACAGGCCTATTACTTTCTTAGGCGATCCCTCATTGTCCGAGGATGATCCTCTTCCAGATGTGGTGTCTTGGTGGCGGGTACGTAGGTGGCAGTGGAGCCCTATTCCCGACCTGTGGGAAAGTAACAGTGCTCTATGCAGCCATGCCAGTGGCCACATGACCTTGGAGGTGTCTACGGAGAACAGGCCCGGATTACCCATAGGGCCAACCTAGGCCATGGCCTAGGGGCGCAATCCGAGGGGGGCGCACATTATGGACCCAAAAAAATATGTTGAAAAAATGACTCTCTCTCTCTCTCTCTCTCTCTCTCTCTCAAGGGGGAGGGCGCTGCGAGGGGGCGGGGGAGGAGAGAATGGTACCCCCCGCCAAAGAAGGAGGGCGTGAGGAGGCGGCAGAAGGAAGCCCCTGGGCCCGCTGCCGGGCATGCGTGGCATCCCTTGTCAAGGAAGGAGGGCAGGAGGAGGCGGAGGGAAGCCTCCGGGGCTGCTGCCAGGCATGCACGGCACCCCTTGTCAAAGAAGGAGGGTGCGAGCCTGGGGGCTTCACTCTGCCTCCTCTTCACGCCCTCCCTCCTTGACTCAAGGAAGGGGGCGTGAGGAGGAGGCAGAGGGAAGCCCCCAGGGCCACTGCCGGGCATGTGCGGCACCCCAGGAACATGCTGGTGGAGGCAGAGGCGGCTTGAATCCCGGCGCAGTTGCCGCCCCGCAGCAGCCTTCACGCCGAGAGATGAGCACGAGAAGAAGGGTTCGGAGCCAGTGGGGAAAAAGAAGGAGAAGCAGGGTTAGAATTAGGCCAGGATTCTCCTTGCTCCTTTTTTTGGGAGGAAGCGCGGGTAGTGGAAAGAAGGGAAAGAAAGAAGGAAGGCGGCTGTCCCCCATCTCTTTCTCTCTCAGTGCCTCCGTTCCTTCCCCCTTCTGCCTTGTCCTGCTTGCCCCCAGGGGCGGATTTACCATTAGGCAAAGTAAGCACCCGCTTAGGGCGCCACGTAGTCAGGGGCGCTTCTGGCCGGCAGGTTCCACGCATGTGCCATTGCTGCAAAGGGACTCCAGCTGGACTGAGACGGCAATCGCCCCAAAACCTCCAGCTCCGTCCCGGCTGCAAAAAGTTCCTCCTTTTCAGCCTCACTTAGGGCGATTGGTATCTCGGTCCATCTGGAGTCCCTCCACAGCAATGGCGCACACGCAGAACTACCTGGCCCAGCGCATCCGCGCACGGCGTGCATGCACACGCTCCACGAGGCCGGAGAGCGAGGGGGCGCCAAAATAATGTTCGCTTACCATTTTAAATTACCTTAGTCTGCCCCTGCTTGCCCCTCTCCTCCCCCTCCTCCTCCCAGTGCCCACCTTTCCTGCTATCCAAAGGGAGAAGGGGAATCGCATTCCTCTTCGGGGAGAGGCTGCTGGTCGCGGGGGGGCTTTCCTCTCTTCATGCTGCCCTCCTTCCCTTTCCTTCCTCTTGTCTTTCTCTTGCGTGCCTTCTTTTCCCACTCCAGGTCCAGCGAGGACCCCTTTCTGAGAGAAGGGGAGGTATCTACACTTATGATAATTAATGCTATTTAACCGCTTTGGCTCAAGGATCCTGGGAGTCTGAGTGATGTGTGGGGGTGCGGGTGCGATAGAGGTTGGCTTAAAGGGGGCGTAATTCCAAAATGTGGCCTAGGACGCAAAAAGGTGTTAATCCGGGCCTGACGGACAATGCTGGGTCTTCAGCTTAGAAATGGAGGTGATCACTTCCAGAGTTGGACACGACTAGACTTCATGTCAAAGGAAACCTTTACCTTTACTAGAGGCTACTAAAGTTTACCTTTACTAGAGGCAACGGGAATGTGGCGCAGCTGGCTGGGTGTCAGCTGCATAAGATCTTTATTGACCAGAAGGTCATGAGTTCGAGGCCTGCCCGGGTCAAGGTGGGCTCTCGACCTATTGTGTAGTCTGTTGTCGACCTTTGCAACCCGAAAGACAGTTGCATCTGTCAAATAGGAAATTAAGGTACCACTTTGTGGGGAGGCTAAATTTAACTGATTTACGAGGCCATTAAAAAAACGATCTCCAGGAAACAAGCTTAGGGATGAAGGAGTGCGACAGCTCCCCCTGGTGGGCAGATGTTAAATTGCCTCTCTCTGTCTTGTGTTTGTGTGTCTAAATGCAATGTGTACATTGTAATCCGCCCTGAGTCCCCTGGGGGGTGAGAAGGGGTGGAATAGAAATGAAGTAAATAAATAAATTGAGGCAAGTGTGAATGTTGTCATTGCCACAGCTCCCTCTGGTGGCCAGATGTTAAATTGCCTCTGTCTGTCTTGCGTGTTTGTGTGTCTAAATGTAATGTGTACATTGTAATCCGCCCTGAGTCCCCTGCGGGGTGAGAAGGGGTGGAATAGAAATGAAGTAAATAAATAAATTGAGGCAAGTGTGAATGTTGTCATTGCCACAGCTCCCTCTGGTGGCCAGATGTTAAATTGCCTCTGTCTTGTGTGTTTGTGTGTCTAAATGTAATGTGTACATGGTAATCCGACCTGCGTCCCCTGCGGGTGAGAATGGGTAGAATAGAAATGAAGTAAATAAATAAATTGAGGCAAGTGTGAATGTTGTCATTGCCACAGCTCCCTCTGGTGGCCAGATGTTAAATTGCCTCTGTCTGTCTTGTGTGTTTGTGTGTCTAAATGTAATGTGTACATTGTAATCCGCCCTGAGTCCCCTGCGGGTGAGAAGGGGTGGAATAGAAATGAAGTAAATAAATAAATTGAGGCAAGTGTGAATGTTGTCATTGCCACAGCTCCCCCTGGTGGCCAGATGTTAAATTGCCTCTGTCTGTCTTTTGTGTTTGTGTGTCTAAATGTAATGTGTACATTGTAATCCGCCCTGAGTCCCCTGCGGGGTGAGAAGGGGTGGAATAGAAATGAAGTAAATAAATAAATTGAGGCAAGTGTGAATGTTGTCATTGCCACAGCTCCCTCTGGTGGCCAGATGTTAAATTGCCTCTGTCTTGTGTGTTTGTGTGTCTAAATGTAATGTGTACATTGTAATCCGCCCTGAGTCCCCTGCGGGGTGAGAATGGGTAGAATAGAAATGAAGTAAATAAATAAATTGAGGCAAGTGTGAATGTTGTCATTGCCACAGCTCCCTCTGGTGGCCAGATGTTAAATTGCCTCTGTCTGTCTTGTGTGTTTGTGTGTCTAAATGTAATGTGTACATTGTAATCCGCCCTGAGTCCCCTGCGGGGTGAGAAGGGTGGAATAGAAATGAAGTAAATAAATAAATTGAGGCAAGTGTGAATGTTGTCATTGCCACAGCTCCCCCTGGTGGCCAGATGTTAAATTGCCTCTGTCTGTCTTGTGTGTTTGTGTGTCTAAATGTAATGTGTACATTGTAATCCGCCCTGAGTCCCCTGTGGGGTGAGAAGGGGTGGAATAGAAATGAAGTAAATAAATAAATTGAGGCAAGTGTGAATGTTGTCATTGTCACAGCTCCCTCTGGTGGCCAGATGTTAAATTGCCTCTGTCTGTGTTTGTGTGTCTAAATGTAATGTGTACATTGTAATCCGTCCTGAGTTCCCTGCGGGGTGAGAAGGGCGGAATATAAATGAAGTAAAATGAATAAATCAATAAAGTTGTGCAGAGTTGCCATTGTTTGGTAGCGAGTGATCAACACTGGAAAGATTAATAGATGTTGTTTTCAACTCGGCCCGATTTGTGTAGCCGTGTCCGTTTGCAAAGTTCTCCAAAATGGTTTGGCTGCTCTTTTTTTTACTGGGAAGTCAATTTAAGGAAATATTCAGTGAAACAAGGTTTTTGGCAGAATATATCTCAAGAGTTTTATGACAGGCTCTGGGTAATAAAGTAATTGTATAATTAGTAATGCATTCGTCATTCTTCCGCCAAGGAAAAACTTAAACACCGCGCAGTTTTTTGTAGGAAGTCTGACAGTGGAAGGCCTTTTTCCCCCCTCCCTCCTCTTTTCCCTCAAGAGAATTATATCATTATATCATAAATGTGTCAAAGCTCAAGTTTACTGTTCGGGCTAATATTCTCAAATATTCTCTTAGGCTGACATCTCTGTCAATTAAAATTAAACAAAATTGCATTGTGCCGTATACACTTCAAATGGAAAGCTTTCAAGTTTATGACTGTTCTTCGAATTGATTTTTAAGATGGCATCTGTAAAACCTGCCGCGAACAAGCCGAGGGGAAGAGAAGGAGGGGGAGCGTAGTTAAGGTTCAGTCAATTTTAAAAATGGTTTCGAGATCATAAACCGAGAAGAGGAAGTTATGGGGAATCCTCGGGATTTCAGGTTGGGACGTATAAACAAACTTTAGTGCAGGGCTGTCCAACTTCTTCGGGCCCAAGGGCCGGAATTCAGGTGACGGATCACCTTGGGGGCCGCAGCGGAGTGCGTGGCCACTCGCGGGGGCATGGCCGCCGCGGGGGTGTGGCTGCTCGCGGGGTGACGTCAGGCCGAAAAGGGGCAAGTCACGCAAGATGCCGGGCATGCGCGCCAGGGCGGGAGGCAGGCCAGGGGATCGGCGAGCCGCCCTCCGCCGTCTCCCTAGCTCTTGCAGCGGCCACGCCTGAAGGAAGGTAAGCCCTGCGCAAGCGAGGAACAGGCGGGGGGGAAGTCCCGCTCCAAGGGCATCTGACGTGGCTTCCCTCTGCCTCCTCCTCACTCGCGCGCCCCCTCTTCGCCCCCCGGAGATCGTTTTTTTTTGGAATTTTTTTTAAAAAATTAAAAAACCTGATGTCTTGCAGGGGGTTAGGGGGCCGTAGGGAAGGGGCTTGGGGGCCGTGTACGGCCCCTGGGCCACCAGTTGGGCAGCCCTGCTTTAGTGTATGTGTGTGTGTGTATCTCCATAGGAGCCCCCGGTGATGCAGTGGGTTAAAGTGCTGAACTGCTGAGCTTGTTGACCGAAAGGTCGCAGGTTCGATTCCAGGGAGCGGCGTGAGCTTTCGCTGTCAGCCCCAGCTTCTGCCAACCTAGCAGTTTGAAAACATGCTAATGTGAATAGATCAATAAGTACTGCTCCTGTGGGAAGGTAGCAGCTCTCCATACAGTCATGCCTAGGCCAACGCTGGCTCTTCGGTGCAATTGCTGTAAAATTGGTGTCATATGCTCTCTTGCCGGTGCTCCCACCAGCAATCGAGCACCAGTTTCCGGATTGTCGACAAGGGAAGGCCAATGTAGAGGGCATTACAGTAGTCCAGCCTCGAGATGACCGTCGCCCGGATCGCCGTAGCTAGATCATTCCTGGATAGGTAAGGAGCCAGTCGCCTAGCCTGTCGAAGATGGAAAAGTGCAGACCTGCTAACCGTGGAGACCTGGGTCTCCATCGATAGCAGTGAGTCCAATTGGACCCCCAGGCTTTTTACCAAAGGCGACAGGCTTAACCGCTCGCTGTCCAAGGTAGGCAACCGGCACTCACCCATACCAAGATGACCCAGCCATAGGATCTCCGTCTTCAATGGGTTTTCCTTCAACTGGCTGGTACGCAGCCGTCCAGTCAGGGCTTCAAGGCATTGATGGAAACAATTGGGTACAGTGTCCGGCCTGCCATCCATTCTCAGCACCAGCTGGGTGTCATCAGCGTACTGATGGCACTCCAGACCAAAATCGCGGACCAGTCAAGCAAGTGGACGCATATAGATATTAAACAATAAAGGGGAAAGTATGGCTTCCTGGGGGACCCCGCAACTTAATGGGAGTCTCCCAGAAACCATCCCTCCCCTCTCCACACGTTGTCCCCGGTCTTGAAGAAAGGAGGCCACCCATTTAAGGGCAGTCCCCCTAACTCCCGTCACGGCTAAATGGTGGGTCAAAAATGTGTTTCTTTCTTACTGTGCATGCATGTCCACCATTAACAAAGACATTCCGAAATTTCGTAATTAATTCGGAAAATTCTGCATTATTTTCGGAAAATTTCGGAAGTCATGCAGATTCGTAGCACCAACGCCCCCCTACATCCGGAACAAGTTTTGAACCATTTTTTAATCAAGCAGGCCTAATAGATAGATAGATAAGCATTTATATCGTTTTAATTTGATCAAAACTTAGATTTATTCCAAAGTGGTGAGCAATATAACGTATAGTTTTGAAGCAATTTTAAAAACCTTTATGGAGATGAGCAGGATTGTTTTGTTATGTACATAGCTGCCTTTGAAGGATGCCTTATGTGCTTTTAGGGACTCTCCCCGCCCTCCAAATTAGATTAAATCCTATTCAATGCTACGAGGGTGGGTCAGTAAGTCAGTGACTTTTTGAATTTCCCGCCTCTTAACTGAAAGGGCAACACTGCTCCTGTCGACAGGCACCTGTCAGTTGACTCTTGTCAAAATTTGAACAAGCTGCGTCATTTAGTTTGTGTTTGACAGCCATTGATAACAGACTACTGTGTGAATTGAGGAGAAAATGGAAAAAAGTGAATTTTGTGTACTTATTAAGCATTATTTTTTTGCAGAAAAAACCCATCACTCAAACCAAGGCTAAGCTTGATAAATACTATGGGGACTCTGCACCATCAACTTCAATGGTAAAAAAGTGGTTTACTGAATTTCATTGCAGCCGTCCAAGCACGGAAGATGCCGAATGTTCTGGACGCCCAGTTGAGGTCTCTACACCCAAAACAATTGAAAAAATTCATGATATGGTGTTGGCCGATCAGAGACTGAAAGTGCGAGAGATTGTGGAAGCCACAGGCATCTCACGTGGCTCAGTGGTTTCAATTTTAAATGATCTCTTGGGTATGAGAAAGCTTTCCGCAAGATAGGTGCCGTGTTTGCTCACAGTCGACCACGAACACAATCGTGTGACAATTTCGCAGGAGTGTTTGGTGTTGTTCAACCGTAATATGGACGGGTTTTTGTGCCGTTTCGTGACCGTGGATGAAACATGGATCCAGCACAACACACCAGAGACCAAACAGCAGTCAAAACAGTGGGTTTCTCGGGGTGAATTGGCGCCAAAGAAGACCAAAGTGGGTTTGGCAGCCAATAAAGTCATGGCGACCGTTTTTTGGGATGCACGCGGTATAATCCACACTGACTCCCTTCAAAAGGGTAAAACAATCAATGGCGACTATTATGCCAACTTGTTGGGTCGATTTAATGAGGATTTGGGGGAAAATGACCGCATTTGGCCAAGAAAAAAGTTCTTTTGCACCAGGACAATGCAAGGGTGCATACATGTGCAGTTGCCATGGCAACAATCCATGAATAGGGATAGGAATTGCTCCCTCATCCGCCCTATTCTCCGGATTTAGCCCCGAGTGACTATTTCTTGTCTCCAAACCTGAAGAAATGGCTCGGCGGAAAGAGATTTGACTCCAACGATGAAATCATCTCACAGACAAATACCTATTTTGATGACTTTGACAAATCTTATTTTTGGAAGGGAGAAAAAAATGGGAGAAACATTGGACAAAATGTATAGAGCTCAAAGGAGACTGCGTTGAAAAATAAAATGATTTTATTTAATCCAAAAACCTGTGTTTCATTCAAAAAGTCATGGACTTATTCACCCGCCCTCGTCGCATTAGTTTTAAAGTGCTTTTTTCAAGACGAAGCAAAAGGAACACGACACAAAATGTGACAAGGGGAAAAAATAGAAAAGAGGGATTAATAGCACTGGATTATTTTTGGTACCCTTGCAATGCGTTCTGCACCGTATTACATGCTTTAAATGTCGATTTCCAAGCACTGGTTCGTTTCCTCAGGCGCACCCTTCGATCCCGTTCCCTCCTCACTACCACAAGGAATAACAAGCACACGAGAACAACACTTCCCGCGTTGGCTTCCAGTTGTTCAGTCTCACAGGATTTGATGTCCTTCCACTCCTCTTGGTTTCCCACAGAAATACAGGGGCTTTCTCACGGGACTTTGGGTTTCCCATGGAAAATAATAGGTTTGCCGGCAATTGACGTTCTCCAGCAGTGATACCCTGCCAATAAAAGAGGGGGGGGGCATAGGGGATAGGGAAATTATTGCTCTCAATAAAACAAAGATATACGTTCTTAATGGGAACCTTGTTTTAACTGCACTGAGTCAAGGCAATTATTCTCCCAAAACGTCATCACAAACGTGGAAAAGCGTGGAACTCCCAAACTGAATTGCTGTGCATCAGGCCTGTGTTTAGAATAAGGATCGGAATTTGTGCTTGCCAGAGCATTCCTCATGGTTTTGGACCATTCCCAGGCAATTGGGTCAGAAAGAAATGGCTCAGGAAAGGGAGAAGGTGAAGAAGAAACTCTTGCTTTGTGGGGATGCATTATTATTATTATTATTCGGGTTTCTATGCCGCCGACTCCCTGAGGCTCGCGGCGGCTCACAGGAACCGAAGGTCTCACTACACACAAGCAATGCGATAAAACATCTAACCCAATTACAACAGTTAAACCAGCAAAATACAAAACCCCAGGTACAGTTCAGAAATTAGATAGCGTGACACCCCAAGACAGCGGCTAAAAAAGGAACATGGGCAGGACCTACTCACCGAAGGCCTGCTTAAACAAATAAGTTTTGCAGGCGCATCTAAACGGGAGCAGGTCCTTTATAGCTCATGTTCCAGCCGGGAGGGCGTTCCACAGCGTAGGAGCTATAACGGAGAACGCCCTCCGGCGAGTAGATGTCAGTTTAGCCGATTTCGCCGAGGGTATCTCTAACAAATTAGCATCCTCGGAGCGTAGTGATCTCAGGGGACAGTGTGGGGTGAGTCGGTCCCTCAAAATACGCTGGCTCCAGGCCATGCAAGGCCTTAAAGGTAAGAACCAACACCTTGAAGGAGATCCGGTGCTCGATTGGGAGCCAGTGCAGATCCTGCAAAACAGGTGTGATGTGGCGGCCTGCTGGGGTTCCAGACAGGAGCCGGGCGGCAGTGTTCTGCACCAGCTTGAGCTTCCGGGTCGCCGACAAAGGAAGGCCAACGTAAAGCATGTTACAGTAATCCAGCCTTGAGATGACCGTAGCTTGGATCACCGTGGCCAGGTCATTCCGGGAGATATAGGGGGCCAGCCTCCGAGCCTGTCGCAGATGAAAAAGCAACCTTGCTGACCGCGGAGACCTGGGCCTCCATGGTCAGCTGGGAGTCCAGATGGACCCCAGGCTCTTAACGGAAGGCGATGGGCATAGCGCCACACCGTCCAGGGTCGGAAGTTGGACATCTACACCACCCGAGCGGCCCGACCACAAGATCTCCGTCTTCGCCGGAGGTAGGGTTACTCTATTTTCAGAAGGGAGAAAAAAAAGAGGACCAACTGGCTACCTCGAACCACCAACTGCTATGACAATGCTCTCTGCGATGATGATAACTAGTAGCCACTAGGCTTGGTTGATCCATAAAAAAATTGTTACTAAACTCGGGGGGGGGGATGGATTTCCGTTGGTGGGTCATTATAGAAAGTGTTTTTTAAATAAATTTCATAATTGAAACGTAATTAATAACGAATTTTCATTATTAGGTCGTTACTGCTTCAGCGCATGCGCAAAGCAGAAAAAAAGGACTGACACTGTGGAATACAGAGAGTTGGAAATAAAGGATGGGGAGGGGGGGGGCAAGATAAACACTCTAATGTAATATTAATCCAAACATCTAATCATGATTAAAACATATCAGTATCTAAGAGAAATGTATATATTCAATGTTCTGATATGCAAAGCATGTCGTATTCAATGCAATGATAAAGATATTACACAATAATCATGGAACAACACATTGTAGAATGCAATGAGTCAAATATGCTCTGGAGTTACATTACCAGAGGAGTTTCCCCAGTTCTGTATCTTATATAAAATGTGCTTGGCATGGTAGTCCAAACAATGCAGTCCTCTTTCTCATACAATCCTACCCAGTGTTTCTCTCTGTTGTAGGGGCCTCTAAAGACCATCCAGACCAACCCCCTTTCTGCCTTCATGGAAGGAAAGCACATTCAAGCTCTATATATCCCAGAATATCAAGGCAGGAAATACCACAATATGTGCTTTGAACTGGGTTATAGGGCAGTGTGGACTCGGTTAACCCAGTTCAAAGCAGATCTTGTTGGATTTTCTGCCTTGGGTATTTCTGTGATATAGGGCTGTGTGGAAGAGCCCCCAGATAACCCAGTTCAAAGCAAGGCCCTTCTTCCACACAGGCCCATATTACCCATAAGGCCACCCTACGCCATGGCTAGGGGCGCAAGCCAAGGGGGGGCGCAATTCACACGGACCCAAAAAGACCGCAACGCAACACTCTCTCTCTCGGGGAGGGAGGGAGTAGAGTGCTGCATGGGGGCGGGGGAGGAGGGAATGATGTCCCCCTCACCATCGTCCCCGTCCCCTTGTCAAGGAAGGAGGGCGCGAGACTCGCCGCGAAGAGGAGGCGGCGGAGGGAAGCCCATGCTGGCACTGGGGGCTGGGCTTCCCTTCCTTCCTCCTCCTTGCGCGCACCCTCCTTCCTTGACTCAAGAAAGGAGGGCGTGCCGCAAAGAGGAGGCGGGGAAGCCCCCAGGGCCAATGACACCAGGGCGAAAGGACTCAAGGAAGGAAGGCCCATGGTGCCATGAGGAGGAGGAGGTAGGGGTGTGTGGTAGAGGTTGGTTTGGGGGCGTAATTCCAAAGTGTGGCCTAGGGCACCAAAAGGGGTTAATCCAGGCCTGCTTCCACATAGTCATAAAACCCATGCGGAGGAAATCTTTACTATATTTTTGGTGCTTTCTTGCTCTTTTGAATTTACTCTGGTAGCAAGTGGAACTACACTCAGCTTTCCTAGGTGATTTCCTCCGGATCGCCAAGACTCTCCTTCCCAAGCGGAATTGATCACTTCCAGGTTGGACTCCGAGGGTCAATACAGAATCAATACGAAAAACTAACGGAAATCAAAGTATTACGACTGGAGATACCCACCCCTAGTAGCCACATTCCTAAATGCCATTGTATTGAAAGAAAAATTCATTATTTCATGGAATTTATTAATATAAACAGAAATATGGAAAGAAGTTCTAGCTCTAGAAAGGAGAACCTATCCAGGAAAAAGGAAGTGTATGTTTAGTGGCTTTCCTTCGCGAACAATGATTCAGATTCAGGAAGGGCTCATTCCATGCTTTCTACAAGCGCGTTGATGACAAAGAAGGCCAATCCGAGATAGGCAATTCCGGTTGCAGAAAGCACAGCAGAAAGTCTCCTTAGGTGAGGTTGTTTACAAGTTGTGGTTAGAACATAAGAACATAAGAAGAGCCATGCTGAATCGGACCTCAGCCCATCTAGTCCAGCATTCTGTGTCACACAGTGGCCCACCAGTTGTACACGGGGATCTCGAGCAGAAGGGAGGGAAAAACCCTGACCTGCTCCCGACCCCCCACAACCAGTACCCGGGGAAATCCTGCCTACCTCAACCAACTCCAAGGTGGCACTTGAATGTCCTTTTCAGTAACTACCGATACACTTGGTATCCATGAATCTGTCTAATCCTGCCTTGAAGCTGTCCAGGCTGACCGCTGTCACAACCTCCTCTGGAAGTGAGTTCCATAACCCAATGGCCCTCTGGGTGAAGAAATATTTCCCTTTATTTGTCCTAACTTTCCTACCTTGGAGCTTCAGGGAGTGCCCTCTAGTCCTAGTGTTGTGTGACAAAGAAAATATTTTTTCTTTATGCACCTTTTCTATCCCATGCATGATTTTATACACTTCGATCAAGTCACCTCTTAAACGCCGTCTTTCAAGGCTGAAAAGACCAAGGCGTTGCAACCTGGTTTCATAAGGGAGCCGCTCCATCCCTTGGATCATTCTTGTTGCCCTTTTCTGTACCTTTTCCAGTTCTGTTATATCCTTCTTAAGGTGCGGAGACCAGAATTGTACACAGTACTCCAAATGTGGCCTTACCATAGATTTGTAGAGAGGCAATACAACATTTGCCGACCTATTTTCGATTCCCTTCCTGATCATGCCAAGCATAGAATTTGCTTTTTCACTGCTGCTGCGCACTGGGTTGACATCTTCATTGAGCTGTCCACCAAAACCCCAAGATCCCTTTCCTGGTTTGTCTCGGAAAGCTTTGACCCCATCAATTGGTAGGTGTAGTTGGGGTTCTTTGCCCCGATGTGCATGACTTTACACTTCTTTAGGTTAAAATGCATTTGCCACTTTGTTGCCCATTCACTCAATTTCGAGAGATCTTTCTGGAGCTCTTTGCAATCAGTTTCATTTTTAACTACCCTGAACAATTTAGTGTCATCTGCAAACTTTGCTACCTCAGAATTCACTCCTACATCCAGGTCATTAATGAATAAATTAAAAAGTAACGGTCCCAAAACTGAACCTTGGGGTACGCCACTTCTCACCTCTTTCCACCCAGAGAAATGTCCGTTTATTACCACCCTTTGTTTCCTACAGTTTAGCCAGGTTCCAATCCAGGACAAGACCTGTCCTCTGATTCCATGGCTGAAGAGCTTATTTAGGAGCCTTTGGTGGGGACTTTGTCAAAAGCCTTTTGAAAGTCAAGGTAAACAATATCAATTGGGTCCCCTTTATCAATGTGTTTATTTACACCCTCAAAGAATTCTAACAAGTTAGTAAGACATTATTTGCCTTTGCAGAAACCATGTTGATTTTCTTTCAGCAATGCCTGTTCTTCTATGTGCCTAGTAATATTTTCTTTAATAATGGTTTCCATCACTTTGCCTGGAACTGAGGTTAAACTGACTGGTCTATAATTTCCTGGATCGCCTCTGGATCCTTTCTTGAAGATCGGTGTTACATTTGCCTCCCTCCAGTCCTCGGGTACAGTGCCTGATCTTAGCTTAGCTAGAAGTTCAGCAATTTCACACTTGAGTTCCTTAAGAACTCTGGGGTGGATGCCATCTGGACCTGGTGATTTGTTGACATTTAGTTTAGTAAGGCATGTGAGAACATCCTCCTTGTTTATCTCTATCTGTTTTAATTCTTTTAATTCCTTCCCTGAAAAAACTGACTCAGCTGCAGGCATATGTTGTCTGTCCTCCTGTGTGAAAACGGAGGCAAAGAAGTCATTTAGCCGCTCAGCAATCTCTTTGTCTTCACTGATTTTCCCTTTCTGACCATTGTCGTCGAAAGTGGCCCAACTGCTTTTCTAGTTGGGTTCCTGCTTCTGATGTACTTAAAGAAGTTTTTGTTTTTTCTTTCTTTCTGGTGGTTGTTTCTCTTTGAGACTCGTTGGGCATGACTTCTTGAAAGAGGTGTTGTGGATAGTGCGTCTCCATGCCTCCCGATGTGAGACCAGGGTGGACCACTGTTGGTGATCAATCTGGCCGAGCCTGAGATGTTGTTTCAGGGAGTCCTTATATCTCTTTTTTTGGGGTCCCTCTATTGCACTGACCCGTGGCAAGTTCACCATAGAGTAGTATCTTTGGGAGGCGGTGGTCCTCCATTTTAGAGACGTGCCCTGCCCAGCGCAGCTGTGTTCTCAATAGCATGGCCTCAACTTTGGTGATCCCTGCTTGCTCAAGGACAGCAACATTCGTCACATAGTGGGCCCAGTGTATATTTAGGATTGTGCGAAGACAGTGCTGATGAAAGCGTTCAAGGAGTCGTAGGTGTTTGCGATAGTTGACCTATGTTTCAGACCCATAGAGGAGAATAGACAGTACAATAGCTCTGTACACACTGATTTTGGTGCTTTGCCTCAGGTGCTTGTTGCTCCAGACTCTTTTGTGAAGCCTTCCAAATGCACTATATGCCTGTGCTAATCTGTGATCTCTCTCTTTGTCAATCTTGGCGTCTGAAGAGATTATGTTTCCCAGGTAGGTGAACTGCTGAACAGACTTAAGCACAGATGTGCCTATGCTGACGTGAGGATGATGGTGTTCTTCCTGTGGTGCGGGCTGGTAGAGGACTTCTGTTTTCTTCAGGCTGACTTCCAGCCCAAACAGCTCTGCAGCTGCTGCAAAGCAGGTGGTTAGGCGCTGCAGGGCTGCTTCTGAATGGGCGACAAAAGACCTGATAAAACTACAACTTTCAGCATCCCATAGCATTGAGCTGCCCAGTGTAGCTGTGTTCTCGATAACATGGCCTCGATGCTGGTGATCCCTGCTTGCTCAATTAATTAATGTGCATTTTACAGAAATGTGTTGATATGTATCTTTTATAGAACTCCATTTTAAAATGTGTGTGTTTGTAGAATTTTGTGATGTTTTATGAAATATCTGACTGTTTTTAGGATTGATTGTTTGATTGCTTTTAGGAATGTTTTATTTAATTTATTTATTTATTTATTTCTTCGATTTTGTATTCCGCTCCTCCCCACAGGCTCAGGGCGGATAACAACAATATATGGGCCTCATGTCACAGACATGCAGCCCTACAATAAAAGCATAAAAACACAATAAAACACAATACATCACATCACGAGGTGCAGGGTGACATACAAAAGTTTCTTGAGGTACAATCCTTCTAGGCCTAATAGAAGGCTAGTCCAAAGAGGGCGGTCTTACAGTCCCTTCTAAATGGAGCCAGCTCTGAGATGGCTCGGGCATTGTCCGGTAGAGAGTTCCACAGCGCCGGTGCTGCCGCAGAAAAGGCTCTCTGTCTAGTCGCAGACAGGTGGCAGGAGCGGATTGGTGGTATCGTCAACAGATTCTGTTCATCTGAGCGCAGTGATCTCGGGGGTACATACGGGGTAAGGCGGTCCCTCAAGTATGCAGGCCCTAGGCCGTGTAGAGCCTTAAAGGTCAGTACCAACACCTTGAAGGCAATTCGGTACTCAATGGGAAGCCAGTGCAGCTGCCGGAGGATGGGCGTGATGTGCTCCTCACCGACGCAGGAGTCCGTCAGCAAGCGGCGGCGGCATTCTGCACTAGCTTGGGTTTCCGAATTGTCGACAAGGGAAGACCAACGTAGATGGCGTTACAGTAGTCCAGTCTCGAGATGACCGTCGCTTGGATTACCGTCGCCAGGTCGCTCCTGGACAGGTAGGGTGCCAGTCGCCTAGCCTGTCGTAGGTGGAAGAAGGACACCCTGCTGACCGCAGAGACCTGGGACTCCATGGTCATCAGGGAGTCCAGCTGAACACCCAAGCTCTTAACCGAAGATGATGGGCTAAGCCGCTCACCATCCAGGGTAGGCAACCGGCACCCACCCAGCCCAGGGCGACCAGGCCACAGGATCTCCGTCTTCGACGGATTCACCTTCAGCCAGCTGGCACGCAGCCAACCAGTCACGGCTTCGAGGCATTGATGGCAACAATCGGGTACGGTGTCCGGCCTGCCGTCCATTCTCAGCAGAAGCTGGGTGTCATCAGCGTACTGGTAACACTCCAGACCAAAGTCCCGGGCCAGCTGGGTCAGGGGGCGCATGTAAATGTTGAATAATAAGGTGGAGAGGATGGCCTCCTGGGGGACCCCACAATTAAATGGGGATCTCCCGGAGACCTCCCCGCCCCCCTCCACACGTTGTCCCCGGCCCTGGAGGAAGGAGGCCACCCATTGAAGGGCGGTCCCCCCGACCCCAACGCCGGCTAAACGGTGGGTTAACATGATGTTTTTAGGTTGCTGTGTAATAATTTTATTGTGTTGGAAACCGCCCGAGCCTCGGGAGGGGCGGTCTAGTAAACTCGAATAATAATAATTTGATAGTTTTTGTATGTTTTTACTGTGCTGTGACCCACCTCAAGCTGTATGAAGAAGCAGGTTATTATTATTATTACTATTATTATTATTTCTTACCCACTTCTTCTTCTTATTATTATCTTATAGCTGCCTGTCAGAATAATAATAATTATTATTATGATTATTATGTGCACACGCCCGCACACACATACGGCTTTGTCCTGACTTTATTTCCTGCAAGGCTTCCAAATGTGCAAATGCTTGAAATGTGCCAACAAGATGCATAAACTCAACTTTCATCCAAACTGTTGAATCCATTCAGATTTTTTAAAAAAATCCCCAGCTGCCTGTCAGAATTCACTTTGAAGTTGTCAAAGGAAACATCATTCAGAGTCTAAATTAATGAATTAAGGACTTTTCTATCTGCACTTTTCCTCTTGCTAACCAATCCCTAAATGGGCCACATACACATATAGACCCTTCTCTTCTTAATTTCGCTTTTCCTCTCCGGGGACTTGTAGCACCCATGGGCCCGTTCGTGCCAATGGGAGGGGGCGAGGCACCGGGGGTCCCGATGCCATTAGGTCCCGCACAGGCTGAAGGGGACTCGGAGGATGAGTTGGAAGGCCCAGACCAAGACTGGACAGCAGTGCAATTGCCCAGTCCACCTGCAGAGAGCTTAGCCTGGGATTTCGAGTGGGAGCATTCTCCCGGAGAAGGAGCGGACCAGGTGGAGATGGGAGGCAGCGAAGCAGATAGCGGAGATAGTTATGAGTTCCCAAACGGCCGAGGTTCCCAAGACCTGGCCGAGCAGCAGATGGAGGCCAGCGGCTGGGAAAGTTCGGGGGAGGCTGCTTCTCAAGGAGATAGCGATACTGAACTGGAAGAGCGGGGCCGTTCCCATAACAGACGCAGGGACATAGAGCAGGGCAGGAGGAGCTGGCATCTGTCCCTAGATCGTCACCGTTCGGAAAGTAGAGACTGGAGACGCCGGGCCTAGATCGTCGAGGCCCGGCCGAAGGATTAGAAACGGCCCCGTGGGAACTGATCCTCAGTACTCCGGCCACGTCTGATCTGAAGGGCGTGAAAGCGGAGTGAACCACGGAGCCTAGTTTGGCTCGCCTTGAACCAAGTCTTGACCTTGCTATTGATTCGCATTGCTGCGGATACACTTGCTTTGATCGGGTGAATCCGGAGACTTTGCCAAACCTTTGCCACGTTTGCTTTTGGAACTATTCTTTGG